>OZ022241.1:1979995-2109995 GCA_963978895.1 Erpobdella octoculata | reverse complement strand
AATGTTAACATGGGATCCTTCACATCGCATAACTCCGTCTGATGCTCTTAAACATAACTTTTTCAAAACTATTACCTAATTGTAAACTGCTATGTGTTCTAAGATATCCCAAAATACATAGAATAAAATGTATACCTTGGTGGAAAGGTACCTATTAACAAAGATTATAGGGTAAAGTGAAGTATTAAACCCTAAAGTTGATGACTGGAGGGAGGGGATAGTCGTGAGTATTTTTCCAAAAATTTTCAAAAAAGTTTATTTTTTTCCAAAAAATGCCGATAACCGGGGGATAGTTTAGATATTTTTCAATAATTTTACTTTCAACCACAGTCATTTTCCAAAAACAAGGCATTCTACCCAAAAAATGTAATCAAAACTCTGGTGGGGTGATAGATCTCCCTATCCCCCTGGATCGTCCCTGTTGCCAACTGATCAGTTTCAACGAGTTTGTCATTTTTTACGCTGATCTGTCCTAAGTTTAATATTTCAATAAAATTTGAAATAAAAAATTAATTTTAGTTTAAATTAATTTTTAATATTCGTTTTTTAAATAATAAAACTATACATCAAATCAAACCGCATCCTGTTATTATATTATGTTTTTGTTTGTTCGCTTGGCCTCTCCAGTCGGCTTTCGTATTTGTGGATTTTTAGATTGTACGTGTTATTTCTTTATTTATAGGTAATATAATTTAATTATTGAATGTTGTTCATGAGTGGCGTTCATGATTGCTGATAATAAAACACTGTGACGGAGACTCGTCTTCATTTCTTCACTTCATCTTCCGACCTAAATTGTCCTAAATACCTAATTCCTAATATAATAAATAATCGATAGCAGCTAAAATCTAAAATTGCAAGATTCAAGATATTTTATATTTGTATTTTATTGGTATTTTGCTTTGGTAAGTTAAAAATAAATATTTTGTTGTCCTCTGTAGTACTGTAATCGTAATCGACGTAATCTAATGGTAGTGTAGTGTTTTGTTTTAGTAGACAATCTCTGCTTGTCTATTTGTCTATGCAAGCATATTTGTTTCTATTCATGGCCTCATGTTCACTTTTTGCTTAACATTGCTCATTACTGTTAATTTCAAACTTATAATTCGACAAACAATAACTAAAGAAAATGCATTGCAAGTTCAACAAAGTTAATCTATTTAAAAATTGAAAATGAAGAATAAAAGCTAAGTAACATTAACAACTGAACTGAACTAAAACTGAATCACTACATCGATATATATAAACACAAACAATTGACCAACCAGCATGCACATCTCACAGTTATACATGTAGGTTTGCTACGCTACTTTATAGCTGCATTACTATTAAAAGATAATATTATATTCAAGATAAATATGAAAATAAATTGCTATATGTATATATATATATATATAAATATTAATGGGAAAACTTGTTTAATGGAGGAGAATCAAATTTATCTGCTTCAGGTCTGATGAAGATCATGTTGTTAAAATTCTGAAACTTTCAATAATTTTATTTAATTATTAAAAATCATAGTTATATTTACTATATTATCATCAACATCATCAGTGCTGAATTATTTTTAAAGCACATTAACTATTTTTTTAACTAATAGTTAAGTTGTTTTTTTAAAAAGAAATAACTTATTACACGTTCAGAATGAACATTCTAGTAATAGATAACATCTATTCATTAAAAGTCATACAACTAAACAATCTCTTGTTCATCTGTGGTTTTTGACGTTTTGTACAGTGCTCTTGTGATGACTATTTCATTGTGCTGCGCTGTATAAATCATACATGTTATTATTATTATTATATATAATAGAGCCGTCTCCATTGAATTGAAATTTAATTTCAAATCGATTAAACTGTTCAACACGAGATTTCTTATTCCGCCTAGCGATATTTTACCGCGAGAATGTCCGACAGTGAAAGAAGCGACGACGGCGACATGTCCGACAGCGAGGAGGAGATCGGCCAGAGGCCGAAGGTCAAGCACGCCAACAAGAAGAGGAAACTGACCGACGACGACGAAGACAACGATGGAGAAGAAGAGGAGGAGGAAGAAGAAGAGGAATACGACTCGGAGGAGAACGAGGATTATCCCGTCAAGTCGAAGAAGAGAGCGGCCACCAGGGCGTCGGATTTCATCATCGACGAAGCAGGTCTGCGATTGGACGGAGAAGTTGTGTGGTGGTGATGATGATTATGATGGTGATGATGAAGTAGTTGTTCGGTGGTGATGGTTGTGATGATGATGCTGATGGTATTTGTATGAAATTGTATTTTTGTTTTCTTCGTTGGTTTTTTTTGGATTATAATTGTATTTCAAGCATTTAGAATGCTTCGACCGAGTCACAAAAACTTTAACCGTAAGCCGCTGTCTTGCTGTTCAGCTGCCAATTGTATTGCGACTGAAGTGATATTATTTGTATAAGC
This sequence comes from Erpobdella octoculata, assembly GCA_963978895.1. NCBI lineage: Eukaryota > Metazoa > Annelida > Clitellata > Hirudinida > Erpobdellidae > Erpobdella > Erpobdella octoculata. Next base: position 2,107,569 of record OZ022241.1, on the reverse strand, counting down.
AGATGTGGGGGATAAAGAGTTTCACTAATTACTGATTCTCAGCGATTTTTGCCATTGCAATATTATTTTAAATACTTCTCGACATCTAAAAAATAAATTTAGAAAATTATAGAGAGGGACGTGATCCCCCTGGCCCCCACATCTGCTTATACAAATATTATTAACAACTTTACTAAATATCAAATGAAAGAAAGTCAATGAATCAAAGAAAATTAATTATGTTGAATTAAAAATAATAAATAAATTAAAGAAAAATAAATTTTTATTTCAGAGGTCGACGAAGATGACGAGGATGAGGACATCGGAGACGCGGAGTCGGACTTTGAAGAGCTGAGGACGGATCTCGGGCAGGGAGTCCAGGAAGAAGGTCCCAGTGCCAGAGAAATTGAGGGACAGAGGAGATTAAACATGATTTAGTAAGAACTTGAATTTTTTTTTTTAATGCTTTTGCTCGTACGTTTTGACTCGTTAAAAGCGATACGTTGATCTTAAAATTAGGTTGTTCAAATAATAAATACATATTTATTGATTTAATATGAGTGTATACATGGGTATTGATTATTGATTTTATTTAATGATTTAATATGAGTGTATGCATGGGTATTGATTATTGATTTTATTTAATGATTTAATATGAGTGTATGCATATGTATTGATTATTGATTTTATTTAATGATTTAATACGAGTGTATGCATGTGTATTATAGTTTTGCCGTGCCAGTATTCACGGCCTGAGGTGAGCTACACGAGGCGTCATTGTTAGACTGTACTTTCTTTCTCGATTGTAGTCGTTTCAAACGTCGTCGTGCCCGTCGTTGACGTATTAATGGTGACGTATTTCGTTTTCCGTAACAGCAACCAGGATGAGGACAAGGTAGTGGAGTACTACAGGAACAAGTACGCCCGTTCGAAGGCGTACGACAACCTGGCCGAGGGCGAGGGAATGGTCGAAGAGCTGACGCAGGCTGCTCTCCTGCCTACGATCAAGTCAGTACTTGAAATGGTCTTCAGCCTGTTGTTGTTGTTGTCGTTGTTGTTGTTGTTGCAGGGGGGGAAATGCATGTAAAAATATAATTTATTTTGAGCTAATATAATTAAAAACAAGGCAATGAAGAGTATTGAACTGCTGTTATCTGTTCTGACATTCTTGGTAGTGGAATTGTCTGTAAGTTTTATAGTAATGGAGGTATGTTATGTAATATTTCTCTTTGGTGGCAGTTAGGGTCTGGTACGGTGGTAGGGCATTCACTTTTAGATTGGAGGGGTGCTAATTCAAATTCCACTGGCATCACTAATACCACTGGGAATGAGTCTAGAAATGATGCCAGAAGTGGTATCCAAGAATATTATGATGGCACAGACATTCATCAGCTAAACAATCATTGTACTTGCATTAAAGGTATCATAGTCGAGAAAGCCAGCATACTAGTTGATGGGGGGAGGGAGGGAAATCTATGCCGACTCTCGTCTTAATAAAATCTGAAAACGATTTCAGGGATCCGAATTTGTGGCTGGTGAAGTGCCGCATCGGCGAGGAAAAGGCGACCGTGCTGCATCTGATGAGGAAGATGATCGCCTACCAGCACAGAGACAACCCGCTGCAGATCAAGTCCGTCATCGCCAAGGAGGGACTGAAGGGGTGGATATACGTCGAGTCCGTGAAGCAGTCGCACGTGAAGGAGCTGATCGAGGGCGTCAGCAATCTGGCTGCTGGCAAGTACAACCAGACCGTGAGTTTGTCATCTTGTTTGTGATCTTTTCGTCATTCAAATATGCTTTGATTCTCGCTCGATGATGCTAGGAAATGCTTGCCTTGTGAACCTTAATTAGCATTTCATCATTCTCTTGTAAGAATTTAACCACGCTCTCTTGTATATTATTATCGGTCGCTATCACACTGCCGATTGTGTTATTACGGAAACTTATATATTTTCAAAATTTAAGCAGATAGTTAACTGACATGGTTTCAATTTTATACATGCACACACGTACACTCAAAACCAATATTTATTTACTATTTTTTATTGCTTTTACATATTAGATTCTAATAATAAACGTTACTCATCTTACTTCGTTCGTGTTTCCGTCAGATGGTGAAAAGAGAAGAGATGGCGCACGTCCTGAGGGTGGTCAAGGAGATGGCCGGACTGAAAGCCAAACAGTGGGTCAGACTGAAGCGGGGGATCTTCAAGGACGACCTTGCCGAAGTGGATTTCGTTGAACCGGCCCAGAACGTCGTCCACCTGAAACTTCTGCCGAGGATCGACTACTCAAGGAACAGGGGCGTACTCAAGAGCAGTCAGGCTGTGAGACTCTATTTCATTATTTATAAATATTCATATATATATATATATATATATATATATATATATATATATATATATATATATGAGTATTTATAAGGTAAGGTAGTTGGCATGATGCGAGGCGGTGTTGCCGATCCGACAGTCGTGGGTTCGAGTCTGAAGTTGAGAGTTGAGACATATATATATATATAGATAATATTTGTTTTTTTATTTATAATTATTTATATTCATTTATTTACTATGTTTCATTAGTGGTTTATTTAGTTTATAATGTTTTTTAGTCATATAGCTGTTGTTATGAAACAACATCAGATGTCGCGTAATTTTAATCGTGTTTGTTACGTCTCTGTTGTGAACGCGACATGCGAGTGTTCGATAAAACTAGTCGATCTCAGATCCACAAGTTTTTCCAGGCTCTACTGAACTTTTTTTTTTTTTGCATGATTTATCAAAGTTTTTTTATATATCATATTTCAGTCTGCCGAAAAGAGAAAACGTTTCAAAAGACCCCCGCCGAAGCCGTTTGATGCCGAGGCCATCAGAGCCATCGGGGGCGAAATAGCCCAGGACGGGGACCACATGGTGTTCGAGGGAAATCGTTACAGCAAGGGTTTCCTCTACAAGAGTTTTGCCATCTCTGCAATTGTTAGAGTTGTTTTTAATTCTTATAAACAAAAGATGTAAATGTTGTATAAAGTTTTCGTAGACTGGTGCCGGTTGTTAGTTCTGAGTGGTTATGAATACTGAGACCTCGTATGTCTTTAATGGAGATTGTGGATGTAGAATGTTTTGACTGAACTTTTTGAATGTAGCAAGATACAATTTTTCTTTTGTTACGACTAATAAAATTTAATACGACAACTTACAAAAGGGCACAATTAAAATTGATCAATATGAAAACATTTCTAACCGGATCTTTAATTTTTCAAATTTTAATAAAAAAACCCCCAGATTGCGGAGGGAGTGAAACCGACGCTCGCCGAACTGGAAAAGTTCGACCAGCAAGTCGAATCCGTCGAGATGAAGCTGGGAGCGGAGAGTCAGGCGTTTGTGATCGGTGATGTCGTAGAAGTAGTCGAGGGGAGTATGACGGCTCTCCAGGGTAAGGTCATCAAAATCGATGGGAAGATGGTTACCATCCAGTCCAAACATGAGGAATTTAAGGTAATAAAGTATATGTATATTATTGTATATATATATATTTATGGTAAATATATTTGTATGTTTAAGGTAATAAAGTATATGTATATTATTGTATGTATATGTATATATATATTCAATATCTGCATTGTTGAGTTTTCGGTAATTAACTTTATTTATTTATTTATTCGACGATTAACTACGACGAACCTTTCCTATTCAGATGCCGTTGACGTTCGACTCCAGCGAGTTGAGAAAGTATTTCACCGTGGGTGACCACGTGAAAGTGGTGAAAGGAAATTACGAGGGAGAGACGGGTCTGGTGATCCGTGCCGAGGAGAATTTGGTCATCATCATATCGGATATCACCATGTCCGAGGTGAGCTTGTTTGTGATTGGTCGTCACCATGTCTGATGTGAGCTTGTTTGTGATTGGTTATAGCCCGGGCGAGAGACCTACTGCGATTGGTTAGCATTGGATAGAGATTTGCTGCGATTGGTCGTTTAGTAATTGGTGTCTTGGGGATTTATTTCTTGGTTTAGTTGATTAGATGTGGGGAGGTTACGAAATTCGTTGATGTTGAAGTTTTTTGTGTTTGTTATGTTCATTCATTGTTCATCTATAGGGGGGGTTTGTTATCTGGGTTGTTCGCTGTAAATACAATTTTCACGCACTCTCGGTTTTCTTATGTCTTAAACGTTGAAATAATTTTTTTTTAATTTTAAAATAATAAAACTTGAACACTTATCGGTTTGTTATTTAAAGGTGAAAGTTCTACCGAAAGATATCCAGCTGTGTACGGAGATTGCATCGGGAGTTGATTCCATGGGCAGATTCTCATTCGGAGACATGGTCCACATAGAGTCGGTTGATGATATATATATATATATATAATGTCGTACATTTACGCATGCTAAATGTATGCATATTATGTGTGCTTGTTTTACATGTATCACACATGTGTATTTACATGTTGTTCATCATTACATCGTTTGCTGGTTTTGAATTAAGTGTATGGAAACTACAGGTTTTAAGTTTACTTTTTTAATTGAGAAAAACTTTTTTTTTTAATTTGCGAGTTTGTTATTTGACTCATTTAAACCGTTTGCATAATTCCGTGCAGTCCCCAGACAGTTGGAGTGATCGTACGAATTGAGAAAGAGTGCTTCAAAGTCTTGGACATGCATGGAAAGGTCTGTACATCTCTGATCATTTATTTTCAAGGTCATTAAACGAACCTGCAACAATTTCGATAGTCCATTTTTTTTTTGTAACAGGAAAGGACGCTCAAGCCGACGTCGTTGACCAAGAAGAAGGACTACCACCTGGCCGTTTCCATGGATTCGGAAGGTAACAACATACGTGTCAAGGACGTCGTGAAGGTCATCGATGGACCCCATTCTGTGAGTCGTCTGATTTAACTAACATAATTTATGAGTGGTTTTAATAATAATAAATTTTTGAGCTACTATTAAAGTTATAATGGTGGTGCTTGTGCAAGTTAAGCTTCATCTGAATTAGATGAATGAGTTTGTAAATTAAACCTATATATATATATATATATATATATATGTATATATATATATATATATTTCACGTGTGATCAGGTGGTAGAATTGTGATATTAAAATTTTTAAAAATCTGATTTTCAAATTTAATTCTTCCAAGGGACGTCAAGGAGAAATAAAACATCTCTTCCGTAGCTTCGTCTTCATCTTCTCCAGGAAACATACGGAAAACAGCGGGATTTTTGTATGTAGGTCGAGACATCTCGCCCTTGCCGGTGGATCCAGGGTGAGTATTCTTCTGCGTATTTGTTATAAAAATATGAATTATAATAATAATAATAATACGTCGTTAACATTCTTCTGCGTATTTGTTATAAAAATATGAATTATAATAATAATAATAGTACGTCGTTAACATTCTTCTGTGTATTAGCTATACAAATATGAATTATAATTAACGTGCCGTAGTCTAATGAATTAAAGGTTTAGAATCAGAGGTATGAACAGTTATGGCAGAGGTGAAATAATTAAGTAAGAAACAAAGGGGGATTGTGTCTTATAGACAAAGGAGTAGCATTATAAAAGAAGGACTATAAACTATTATTAAAAAAAAAATTATAAAGGAAAAGTGAAGCTGAATTAAAAGCAATTTAAATAGTTTGCGAATATCACCCTGTTTTGTGGTGCTTTTTTATATATTTGCCACGAAGGCAGCCCTTCGAGGGTCCTCTCCATATTTTCATGGCACTTGAATCGCTGATTTTCAAGTTTACAGGCGAAATTCTTGCTACTTTGTGTTATTATAGTCTAGCTGATTGACTTGTTGTGTTTTTGTTTCATATTATCCCGGCCTTTTGCAAGTACTATATCTATTATTCTTGTAAAATTAACGAGTTGCTTTCCATTAACTACCGCAGGCGAATCTGAACATGCCGTTGGGAGGGGTCAATTCGTTCGTTGCCATGTCGCCCAGGCTGTCCAGTCCTGCTCACCCGAGTAGTGGAGGAGGGGGATTCAGAGGAAGAGGTCAAGGCTTCGGCGCCAACGATAGAAGGAAGAAGGACTTGATCGGTCAAACGGTCAGGATCATTCAAGGTCCATACAAGGGTCACATCGGTCGAGCCAAAGATGCCACTGAAAGTACTGCCAGAGTTGAATTGCAAGCCAACTGCAAGACGATCTCTGTGGATATTAATCGTCTCAAAGTTATCGGGTTCGTTGTAGTTTCTCGATTTGCTGAAAGCTATTTTTTGTAAACAAATTGACTTTTAGAAAAACTCAGACATACTGGTCATTTGTATGAACCGTACTTCCATTGTATGCCGGGGGGTGATGTGGTATGTCGGTAAGGTGTTCGCTTTTAGGCTTAAAGGTCGGCCAACCTTGCCAGTGCCCGTAGTGATGGGGGTGGGTGCCTGAAAAATGGCTCCTTATGGTTGAAATGGATCTACGTTTGAATGAAAACGGTGGTTTCACGGTTTAAAGATAAATTTTAAGAAACAAAAGTAAATTATGTTGAATTTTTTATGTTATATTATTTTTGGTTGTTTTATTTTCATTTTTAGAGACAACACTTCTTCTTCTGCAAGCCGCTACGACAGGACCCCGATGACCAGTCAGACTCCAATGCATTCGGGCTCTCGTACCCCCATGTACGGCTCTCAGACCCCCATGAACGACGGAAGTCGAACGCCCCACTACGGCGGAATGACGCCCCATTACGAGCCGGGCAACATGACTCCCGGAAGGGCGAGCGCCTGGGATCCTGGAAATCCAAACACTCCATCAAGGTCAGTAATGATGATGATATCTAGAGTTGTTTGTGCAGTTTTTAAATCTTGTGACTTTTCCTGGCGGGAAAAGGTCATTATTGTTATTATATAAGCATGGCAAATGAACTTGGCTTAAAGCACAAGCAATTCAATTGTACTATTGATCTAAGAAAAGTTATTGCACCATTTTTGTGTGTCTATATTACTGTATATGCATGTATAGTAAATGTTTATGCATGCATGAATGCTATTGTATGAGTAAGTTTATGTATGATATATATATATACATATATATATATATATATATATATATATATATATATATATATATATATATATATATATATAGGTTTATGTATGCATGAGTTTATGTACAGCTGCTTCTATGTATCTGTTGTGTGTGCATAAGTTTACATTGTATGCATGTATAGATTTAATTATATTTATATAAGTTAATGAATATTTGTATAGGTTCATGTATATTTGTGTAAGTAAATGTTAATTTGTATAAGTTCCCCATGCATTACAGTCATATTCATCATTTACTTAATAATCGTTTTCCAGGTCTAACGACTTTGACGATATGAGTTACCTGGACGACAACCTGTCCAGCTCGTTTACCCCGCTAACACCTGGAACTTCGTTCTCACCTTACCACAACCAGCCGACACCTTCCCCTCTGGGAGCTTCTGGTGAGTTCTTGGTTTCGGAATTTCGGTGCGGAGGAGAAAAGAATGTTAATAAATATCTTGGCGTGTGTGTGTGTGTGTGTGCATGAATCTGTTTTTCTAACTCATCTATATATATATATATATATATATATATATATATATATATATATATATATATATATATATATATATATATATATATGAAAGGCAAAGTGTGTTTGTTTGTTTGTGTGTTTTTTCACATATCACATACGAAGCGCTGAAGCAACTTGAACGAAATTTTGTATAGATTTTGTCTTCATCGAAGAGAAGGTTTCAAGCCTTGCTAGTTTATAAAGAAAAACTTATTTTTTAAATAGTACAAAGTCCTGGTAATTTTGAGCCCAGTCCTATGGGCTATCAGGCCACTCCCTCGCCTATGTCGTACAGCTCTATGACGCCGAGAGGGATGGCTGCCCCTGCGACTCCCGACCCGGGCATGGATTCCAACTCCGCGGATTGGGTGACCACGGACATCATGGTGAAAGTTTCCTCTTCGTACAGAGACAGCAGTGTAGCGAACCAGTATGCCAGTGTCAAGAGTGTTTCTGTTAGTTTTAAATATTACATTTATTAGAATAACCTTCTTTTAGTTTTATAATTTCTAACCCTTTTTTTTTTTTAAAATAATCATTTTTCAGGGCAACATGTGTACTATATACTTGATAAGAGAGGAGAAGACAATCAATGTGCTCGTCGACTACTTAGAACCCGTTGCTCCTAACACAGGAGATAAAGTAAGTAAACCGCGTTTTCTTATGTATTCGGTCTTATGTGTAACATCCTCTGTGATGCTTCGTGGGCTGGATCGATAGTATAAAACTGCTGTTGTGTGCATTAGATGAGCTCACTATAATGAAGGCCGTGTAAAAAATTTCTTCTAATACCATGTCTGAGTTATCAGACACAGGCTTGGAGAAACTGGATATTAAAATAAAATAGTCGTAATTTATGCAAAGAAGACTTACTGGTGTAAATTTCTGTTATTGTTTACTCTCTGATTGAATTTTATTCTCAACCAATATCTTTTGAGACATCTTAAATGAATATTGTTGTAAATTTGTATTTAATTTATAACTCAAAAAGTATTAACTGTCTTGTGTTCTTTTAATCCATTTGTGATGTATATATATATATATATATATATATATATATATATATATATATATATATATTTATATATATATATATATTTATATATATATATATATATATATATATATATATATATATATATATATATATATATATATATATAATGCATCTGTTATGTATATACATAATGCATTCTTTTTATTAACAGGTCAAGGTCATATACGGAAGTGAAAGAGAACGGGTCGGTCGCCTGCTCGGCATTGATTTCGCCGAGGGGGTTGTGAAATTGGACGAGGGCAGTCCCATCATGCTGCAGCTTACTGCTCTTTGTAAAATGCCGTAAACGATGAAGATGATGTAGTTAATGATGTTGCTGTAGTTCTTCCTAGTTCTGTTAATGTTTATTTCACAAGTAATGATGATGATGATGATGATGCTTGTGTGTGATGATGATGATGTTAGTGACGTTTTGAATTTAAAGTTTGTTTTGCGGGAGTTTGGATCGTTATTCAATATGATATTGCTCATTTGAATAGTCCCAGATTAGAGGTCCAACTTTTGAGGCCATTCTGTCAACAGTTATCCTGAATAAATGTACATTGTGGCTTTCTTTTTCGGTTCATTCTTATTGTTTGTAGCTAATTTTTGAATAATAAGTTTATTGAATGAATCAATAAGTGGCACTGATCTGAAGAAAATTGTTTTGTTGGTTGACTCCTGATAAAAGGCTGGGTAGGCCTTAAATATATTTTTTTTATAAAATATATGGAAATTAAGCTTCTGCATCCCATTATTTTTTATGAACGATACGATTTCTGAAATTTGTCTCGAATTAAACGATACGATACGAGACGCCTCGATCAATAACGAGGCGATTCCGATACAATATCGGGATCTCGACTGAAGTGGAAATTTTGACTCGAATAAAACGAGATAACATAGAATGATGAACTATATGCGACAGACAATATTATGGAAATAGCATATGTGCCATCACAACAATGTCACTAATAGAAGAAGAAGAAGAGGTAACAGTACTTGTTTAATAAAAACTTCTCTACAGGAACAACCAGCTCATTAAATGGACAGAGAACTTTCTTTGATAACCAATGTGGATCAGAGGAGTAGAGTGTCATTAGTGATTTAGTGAGAGTTAGAGCTAGCTCACCAAAATTTAAATTTAATTAGCTTAAAACACTGTCCATAATTTCAAAGAAGAAGAATCGTTTGAGTTTCTGAGGCATGCATATCTTGAATAGAAGAGCTGTGTCACTGAAATTGTACATCATGCAGTTTATCAGAAATTATGTGTCATCAATTTGCAGCATCTGTTTGTATTACTTTTTGTAAGGAGTAGTTGTTCTGGTAATACTTTTCATTCATTCCACATGCTTTTCAAGTTCTTGATTAGTTACCAAGAACTTGAAATCACACAAACTCTTTCTGCAAGTTCAAGAGATTGGATTGAATAGTTTGCCTGAAGTATTGGATTAACAGGTTTCAGAGTGGATAAAAGATGTGTGATTTGTGCAAGGCCTTATTTCCATTGCATGTACAACCACCAGGTGAAGTTGATGATTAAAACAATGAACATATGCAATAGTTTTATTCAACTTTTTGCTTGCACACCTCCCTGTGACCCTGACATAACATTTGCCCCATAATATCATTGGACCTTTAGGGCTACGCCAACAGGCGAACCCTTTACCAACTACCACCGGTGCCTAATTAACTGAAATCATTAGTATATTATGGAAAGAAAGGTTATTAGGATAAATTTTGAAACGCGTGAGCCCTTGAAAAATAACGATCTAAAAATGTTAGAATCTTTTATTAAATCCTCGTAAATATTAAAAATGCTATATTTTTTGTTAAAGAAACTATCGATACAATAATGAATCAAATACAAATACATCAATTACACTTTAATACAAAACTTAGAAAAAACAGCTTAAGTTATATAATTTTATCATATATCCATATTCTATGAGTCTTATTTTCGACTAAAATATTTTGTCTATGGTAAACTTATCCATGTTTACACTAATGTCGCTGCAAAATTTGGAAAAATATACCCAATTATTTCCTTTAAGATAAGGATTTTATTTTCTAGGTATTGAAGTTTTAAAGAAAAATAATGACATCTATAATCAAGTTGACTCCATTTTCTGGTGTAGACGACGAAAGTCCACCATGTTTTTTACTGCAAATAGACGAATTTAGATTTTTACTTGATTGCGGTTGGGATGAACATTTTGGAATGGATCTTATAAAAAACCTCAAAAGGTCTGTGTTTATTTAGGTTCTGTTTAGTGATCACGGCAGTTATTTTTTAAACTCTCACTAAATATCCAGATAACTTACTACGTGTGTGAAGTTAGCAATATTGCTGGCCTTGCAAATTAAAAAAATAATTTTGTGCACTAGGGCTGTGCTATACATCGTTGGATGGGGTTTTGAAAATAGAATCTTATGGTATAATTGGTTTTTCTTTGGTTCAACAAATAAAAAAGTTATAAGCCAAAAACGACGATTTTTCGAAGAAAATTGCATAAAACAAACCTTAGCTTTTCTTTGAGAAATTATAACTTTTTTTTAATTGCTGCACTGGGAATATCCGAGACGCTTGTTTTTTAATAATTCAATTTCCAATCCGACGATGTAACTCTCGCTTCTATAACTTAATTAATAAAAAGTTATCGAATAAAACGTCGGACCGTATACCAATTTCTCCCAGCAAAACGAAACATAAACAAACACTCGGGAGCATACGATTAGACAAACAAGTCTAGCTCACTGCAGATTGTCAGATTGTCCAATCATTGCTCCCCAGTGTTTGTTTATCATGAGAAAAAATGGGTTAATTTCTGGTCATCTTTTAACTTTCCAATTTCTGAATCGATTATTAAAAGAAATATTAAAGTATTTAAGTTCGTTGGCAGATTAATAACTAAACTGATGATTCTGATCTTATTAGACATGTCCACCATTTGGATGCTGTTCTTCTCTCCTATCCGGACCCCTTCCATCTTGGCGCTCTTCCCTACTTAGTTGGAAAACTGAATTTGAAATGTCCCATATATGCCACAATTCCCGTTCACAAGATGGGACAGTTGTTCATGTATGATGTTCATCAGGTAGTTATGTTCTTGCAGATGTTTTTATTGCTATTATTTATTGTTAAAAATGAATTTAAAGTTTAGTTCTTTATTTGCTTATTTTATTATAACATATGCAAATTAGTAAAAAATTAACACTATGATATATCTATAAACTTTTTTTTATGTCTTGCCAATAATAATTGATGTAACTAGTTTATTTCAAATGTAATTAACTATTTCATTTTAAATTAACTAATTCGTTTTAAATGTGACTAATTTATTTTAAATGTAACTAATTCATTTTAAATGTAAATAATTCATTTTAAATGTAAATAATTCATTTTAAATGTAAATAATTCGTCACAAACATCCGTAGTCGAAAGGAAGTTCAGAAAATTTTGATCTGTTCTCGCTGGACGACGTTGATCTGGCATTTGAGAGGATTCAACAAATTACGTACAACCAGACTGTAAATGTGAAAGGTTATCTATTCAACTGGTATCCATTATTTACAATATATCTATTCAACTGGTATCCGTTATTTACAATCTATCTATTCAACTGGTATCCATTATTTACAACATACCTTTTTAACTGGTATCCATTATTTACAATCTATCTATTCAACTGGTATCCATTATTTACAATCTATCTATTCAACTGGTATCCATTATTTACAATCTATCTATTCAACTGGTATCCATTATTTACAATCTATCATAAAAACATTGAGATTCTATTTTTGGGAAAATTACAAGTTGTGTTTGTTTTAAAATTGTAACTAATAATCAATAAATTTAATATTTACTGACATTGATAAACATTTTTTAATAATTAATTAATTCTTTTCTTCACAAGCGTATTTTTTTTTATTCGCTCAAGGTCGCATCGGCACGTCCCTACAGATCACTGCTCTACCTGCCGGTCACATGGTCGGAGGATCGGTGTGGAAGATCGTCAAGGACGGCAACGAGGTCATCGTGTACGGGGTCGACTACAACCATTTGACGGAAAGGTTGGCCAGTTGGCCCTTCAATTGTTTTCGTAATATTATATCCATGAAATAAATAAGTTTTTATTTACGCAAAACAGACATTTGGGTGGTTGCGAACTTGAGCTGGTGAAACGCCCACATCTTTTCATCACCGACTGCTACAGTGTTGCACTCAATCAGACCAAAGAGGAACAGCTTTATAGTAAGTGCATGTTGTTGTAGATATTTTTTGTTGCCTTGTTATTTCTTGTTGCTTTTTTATTTTATGATTTTGGCTGCTCAGGAATAGATATGTAATGTTAAAGCTTTAGGAATCTAGAAAGTTTCACTATCTATATTGTGGGACAATCCCAATGGCGTCGGATATCTACTCTGTGTACTGTAATTATTTTGTTGTATTGAAATGAGTTATCAGCTATTAAAGCCGGAACAATTAAACGTTTCTCCGCATATATTAAAATTAATTATATTAAAATTAATTAAATTCGCACTTCAGACCAGATCGTTGGAACGTTACGAAAGGATGGGAACGTTCTCGTTGCAGTTGACACAGCTGGAAGGGTCCTCGAAATTGCTCACTACCTGGTTGGTTTAAAAGTGGATTCTTAATTTCCATATTATTTATAAATTGCTCACTACCTGGTTGGTTTAAAAGTGGATTCTTAATTTCCATATTATTTATAAATCGCTCACTACCTGGTTGGTTTAAAAGTGGATTCTTAATTTCCATATTATTTATAAATCGCTCACTACCTGGTTGGTTTAAAAGTGGATTCTTCATTTTCATATTATTTATAAATCGTTCATTACCTGGCTCAAAATCATTCATTACCTGGCTCAAAATCGTTCATTACCTGGTTCGAGCCATTTTGATTATCAATATTATTAATTGTTACATAATATTGTTGCTATGTTAATTATTATTATTATTGCTAAAATTAAGTTTTTTTTTCTAATTAAAAGGAGCAAAAGTGGAGAGATCAGAGTTCTGGTCTCCTGGCCTACAACTTGGTTCTTCTGAATAACGTTTCCTACAACGTAGTTGAATTTGCTAAATCTCTGGTTAGTGTTTTCAGCTTTTACACCTCGAGGTATTAATTGCTCGAGTACTCAATTATATTCTGAGACAATATAGTAATTTTATTATTTTAAAAATATATTCATATAAATTAAAAATAAAAGCTAGCTATAATTTTTACTTATAATTTTGTTCTGTATGTTACCAAGTCAGTGATACATTGTAAAATGCGGCGGTGACATCGGTAGATAAGAGTCGAAGTTAGCTTTTTTATTTTATGAAATATAATTGTGTTTTTATTTCTTCTTATTATTATTATTAAAAACAACAATTTATAACGCGCCGTATGCAGCAGAAGCCGCTTAAAGGGCGCTTAGCAGAACAGCTTAGAAATTAAGTCAGTAATTAATAGAAATATGATGTAAAAAAAGACAAAAATTAATAATACAGAAATGTTAAAGCAGCTTTTATGATGTTTAATATTTAATTGAATTCAGTTTTAAATAAAAAAAAAATTTTTTCCATTGCAACACAGGTTGAGTGGATGAGCAAGAATGTAAAGGTCACATTCGAGTCTCATCGTAACAACCAGTTCCAGTTCAAGCACGTTCAGCTCTGTCATTCTCTGGCCGAACTCGGAGAAGTGCCCGAGCCGAAAGTAATTGAGGGTTTTTTTACATGCTTTTATTAACTTCTATTCGTCCGGATGTCCGTGGACGTTTTTAATTCGTCCACTTCAAAAAAATGTATAGCTTAATTAAATAAAAAATAAATTTAACAAAATTGTTTTATATATGTTTTTTGTTGTACACTCCTCTCTCGTTCTTTTATTGCATATATTTGTCCCATTGCATATTTCGGCTATAATATTACATGTATTTGCACTGTAGCATATATTGGTTCTATTATGTATATTTGTACTGGTTCTATTATTGTATATATTTGTACTGTTGCATATATTGGTTCTATTATTGCAAATTGCAATTAATTAGTTGTGTGTGTTAGCTCTGTTGTTGCATGTATTTGTTCTGCTGCAGATATTAGTTTCATCATTTTTTCTTATTTCATTGCATATTTATTTTCCTGTTGCATCGATTACTTTCAGATAAATTTGTTCCGTTATTGCATATTAATGTTCTTTTTCAACATATTTCTTCTGTCTTTTGCATATTGGTTCCATTATTGTTCTATTATTGTTTGTTGGTCTTATTTGATAATTTAATATGCTAGTCTTATTTGATAATTTAATAGTCTTATTTGATAATTTAATATTTTAAACTTATTTAATTAGTTAGTATAATTTGTTTATCAACAAAGGTGGTACTTGCAAGCACTCCCGACATGGAGTCTGGCTTCTCTCGAGAGCTATTCGTTCAGTGGTGCGGAAACCCGAACAACACCATCATCCTCACAAACAAAACTTCAAAGGGCACCCTGACCCGTAGTCTCATAGACGACCCGACCTTGAAAACTGTAACCCTTGAGGTCAAGAAAAAGGTTCCGCTAGAGGGTGTTGAACTTGAAGAATACAGAAGGAGAGAGAGAGAAAAAAGAGTTGATAGGGTTAAAAGCGAGGATATTACAAAGTTGGTTTTTATAAACGATTTAAAATGTTAACGATTTTTTTTTATTTATTCATTCTGTAGAATTTTTTAAAATGATTTCTTTTATCTGCAATGCATTCGTACATGGTGTTCTTTATATGTATATATATATATATATATATATATATATATATATATATATATATATATATATATATATATATATATATATATATATATATATATATATATATATATATATATATAGATAGATATATATAACTAGATCATCATCATATTTTCTGGTTCAATTTTTTCAAATTTTTTACGCATTTTAAAAACATCAACAACGCAATTACCTTCTTTTGGTTTCTTCTTGCAATGTTGTTGTTGTTGTGTATGTAAGTAGGCGGTCTGTCAGCCCTTCTTTTTGGGAATTATAATAAATAAATAAAAATTTCTTCAGAGTGGCAGAGGAAGAAGACTCGGGTTCGGACAGCGACACGTACGACATGGAGGACACGAGTCGAATCTTCAAAGAAAGTTACGACCTCATCGTTGACAACTTTTCGGTCGGTCGATTTGATCGATTTTTGTTGGAGTGTTGATGTTTAATGATGTGTTTATGACACTAATTCATATTATTAATGATGATGTAAATTTCGTTTGGATAAAGATGTGCGAGTAAATTATAGTATTGATGTGAGTAAATTATAGTATTAATGTGAGTAAATTATAGTATTAATGTGTGAATAACTTTTCGGTCGGTCGATTTGACCGATTTTTTTGTTGGAGTGTTGATGTTTAATGATGTGTTTATGACACTAATTCATATTATTAATGATGATGTGAATTTCGTTAGGATAAAGATGTGTGAGTAAATTATAGTATTAATGTATTAGTAAATTATAGGATTAATGTGAGTAAATTATAGTATTAATGTGTGAATAAATTATAATGTTTATGTGTGAATAAATTATAGTAATAATGTGTGAATAAATTATAGTATTAATGTGTGAATAAATTATAGTATTAATGTGGGTATAATTAAGATAAAGGTGTGTTAATAAATTATAGTATTTTTGTGAATAAATTATGATAAAGATGTGCGAAAAAATTATAATATCAATGTTGGAATAAATTATGATAGTTAAACACAAATAGGTCTTTCTTTTAAACAAAGGCAATTTATTTATATTTATTTATTTTATATAAAATACGCCTTATCAAGACAAGTCTTGCTCAATGATGTGAATAATTGTCATCTTTACAGAACAAGAGAAGAGGAAGCCAGCTGTTCAAGCAGGCGAAGAAGATGTGTTACATGTTTCCGTACAAGGAGTCGAAGATCAAGTACGATGACTACGGAGCCGTTTTAGAGTCAGTTTGCTGAACACTTTTGTATTCTGCTTCGTTTAATTTCTTATGTGAATAATATTATAAAAAAAAAATCGTGTTTTTTTATTAAAATTAATATTCAAAATCACTTGCTTATGTAGAAAACATTCATAATTTTCTATCTATCTTTTTCTTTATACTGTATTAAAAACAGTGACAATCTTGCTGAATTTTTTTCAGTTTGAACATGTTTGCATCATCG
Source organism: Erpobdella octoculata (assembly GCA_963978895.1). Lineage (NCBI taxonomy): Eukaryota > Metazoa > Annelida > Clitellata > Hirudinida > Erpobdellidae > Erpobdella > Erpobdella octoculata. Next base: position 2,090,780 of record OZ022241.1, on the reverse strand, counting down.
GACGGTCCAACGTATGAAGAAGAAGTAATGGTTGGTTGTCTGTTTTGTTTGCTTGGCTGGTTGGTTGGAAGAATAGTTTACAAAACGTAACTAATTGATGATAAATGTTATAAATATTAAAAGGGTAATCGTAATTAATGTAGTCTAGTTTTTCATGCATACAATCCAGATTTACAATCACTGCTGACAATAATAAACACAGTCATATTAAAAATATCTTCGCTTTTTTCAGGACACTTCAGAAACCTTTCAACCAGAAGGTAGAATTTAGTTTTTTTTTAACTTTTTTTTCTTGAATATATGTAAATATTTCTCAGGAATTTCTTAATAATTTTCAGTAATATAAATAAATTTGTTTTTCGATATTCGTACTCCAGTGAACGAAGAGCTTCCGACGAAATGCATCTCCATGACGGAGACTCTGAACATTCTGGCGAACGTCTCCTTCATCGACTTCCAAGGAAGATCGGACGGAGAGTGCATGAAGAAGATCTTGCCGCACATGAAGCCTAGAGAAATGGTTAGCTACTTTATATGCATCAAATTGCTCACGTGGTCATTGATTTGTTAGACTTGGCTGATTGGTCAGTTAGACTAGTCTGATTGGTCAGTTGGACTCAGCTGATTGGTCAGTTGGACTCAGCTGATTGGTCAGTTAGACTGGGCTGATTGATGGCTAGACTGGGCAGTTAAATATTGGTTGCTTGGTTAGATGAATTAGTTTTGTTACGATTTTGTAGTTTATTTCTTAGAAGATCTGTCATAATAATTATTTGATATAAAATTATTTAATAGAGTATTTTAATTTAATAATATTGTTTATTTTAGATAATAATGAAAGGTTACAAGAGGTTCATGGAGAAGTACGCAGACCTCGCCAGGCAGCACATGCCGAAAGAGGGAAAAGTCCTCAATCCGAAGCTGTACGAGACGCTCGACGCAACCATGGACAACAGAATATATCAGGTTCGTATCGACTTTAATATTTGCTGAGCGATCGAGGCGTCTCCTAATCGAGGTACAGGGACGGCTTCGAATCCTGCGGTTGAAATTGATTATTTCGTTGAGCACTGTATCGCATGGTTTTTAGAGCGATACAAAGTTTCTCATTTGACGAATTTACTCTCGCAGGTGAAACTGACAGACTGTCTCGTCAGCTCTCTCCACTTCATCAACGTCAAAGGCATGGAAGTCGCCTGGATCGATTCCGCTCTCGACTTGACGCACGCCAAGCCCGACACGAGCGCCGAACCCGAGGGTCAAACGAGTGGTATGCCGAATATTTAATGCTGATGATAAACTTTTATTTTGTTCTTCTGTGTATCTGAATTATTTTATTGACTGAATTAAGACATAAACGCATTAAAATTTCGTGCGATCAAAAAAAGTTTAAAATAGAATTCCATTTAAGATTCGAACGCCACGTCACTGGTCATCGTCAGAAGCGAAGGAACTCCGGCGGATGACGAAGCAGAAGACGTCATTCCGACTCTCGACTCTCTTTCTCCCGCTATGGTTCGTAGTCGTCTTGTTTTTCTCATCTTTCAAATACTGACAGCTCTATTGTTATAAACAATTTGCAATTCGATATTTTTTCTTTTTACGACTGAGCTATACAACGTTGTGAACTGAGCTATATAATTTTGTGAACTTCCAACCGACATACGAGTACCAAGCTTTTTTTAGCAAAGATACCTTATGTCGACAAATATTTTTTTATGAATATTCATTAGACTAGCTAATCAGCACTGATTAATGACGTTCTCAATTCAGGTTCCAGCTCATCAATCCTCGTTTATAAACAACCTCCGACTGTCAGAGTTCAAGCAGATCCTCACCAAGCACTGCATGGAAGCTTCTTTCAAAGGAGGCTTGCTTCTCGTAAGCGACCGGGTTTCCATAAAAAAAGTTGGTACTTTGTCGTCGTTATCGCAAGATGTTTTTAAACTTCCGTCATTTTGACAGACTATCTCCAGCGAGATGTTCAATAAGGTTTCCATGTGTGTATGTGAGATCGCAAAATGGAAACTTGAAATCATTTTAGATTGTTGAATATGTGCTACACCTTTGTCGTCTATATTCTATTATTTTTGTTAACATGCTTATTAGCCTTTTTATTACTACTATTATATTGCAATTAGTCAATAATATATTAATTAATTAATAAATCTAATTACAGAACGAAAAAGGACAGATGTGTCTGACGGGAACCGTGTGCGAGGAATACTACAAAGTCCGCAATCTAATTTACGAAGAATTCGCGAAACTCTGATTTTGACAATCCTCGAATATTCATAAGACAACTGCTGCATCGTAAATGAATAAATAAATTATTTATTTTATTAGCTAATAACGAATTATCTACTTTTTGCGTTTTTATGTTGAGTTTCTTAATGTGTTACTAAATAAAAGTTATTTGATGTTGCTTGAGTTTTTTTATGGAGTATTTGATGAATAAAAGTTCAAAGCAATCCGTGTGGATTTTTATCTGTTTTTTTGCGGCAAGGAGTTGAAGTTGCTCCAGCTTCACGTTGTGATCATAAAGACTGCTTTTATTTGATATTCAAAACTCCTTTTTTCCATTTTTTTATGAGAACCACAGCCATCTTGGGCACAAAATCAGGTTGTTTATTAAAGGAATCCCCAATCCAACTCAACAATAGAATATTTATCCTGGTGTACATATTTATTCGATGACATAATGTACTAGTATATGATAGTTACCGCTCACCTGTGCAATCAACAAGTAATAACGAATGAAAACGTAATAAAGGTGGACTTCAGGAGAATGATTACGTCATCACACAATTATAGAAATGTACAATACACAACAGGTGTGAAAGCCGTTATTCGCTACAAATCGCATTAAAACTAGACTATTCTCCGAAAGGCTGATTATATTGTTGTTAATAATTGATTTGATTGGCTATCACCGTTGGCGGGAGGACGCAATTTGGAAATCGTTTAAAAGAAAAAAAATGGAAGAAAGCACTGACGATTGGATGACTGATATTTACACGTGCGTACGACTTGAAATTTGAGCGAACCACCCACACGCACACACAGACATCATTTAAATCAAAACACACACAAAAGAAAAAAAACCTCTCTGGCAGGAACATTTCAATTATTTATATGAATGAATTAATTATTACAAATTATATATATATATATATAATGCACCACAGAATGATAACATAAAGAATAAATGACACATGAAAAAAAGTTATATGTATATAAAGCAACGCTCAAAATAATCGAAGGAATATGAATGACGTCGTCACGTCCGATCAGAGCATGCTGCCATCTCCTTCTTGGTAACCGGTCTCGGAAGTATCGCCGGGCAGCTGTTTCTTGATGCGCAGAAGAATCATGGTGCACCACGGATCCAGGCGTGAAATCGAGTCGTACTCCTTGACGACCTCGGTGAATTGGTCAACGTTCTTGTCGTCGATGGTTGCTATGAGAGACTGTCACGAATGAAATTCGTTTATTTACTCGTTATTAGATGGATTCAAATGAAATCTCGTATTTATTAAATTAACTCCCAACATATCATTAACCACTATCACCATATCCACCCATTACTAACTACTATTATCATATCCACCCATTACTAACTACTATCACCATATCCACCCATTACTAAATACTATTATCATATCCACCCATTACTAACTACTATCACCATATCCACCCATTACTAAATACTATTATCATATCCACCCATTACTAATTACTATTATCATATCCACCCATTACTAACTACTATCACCATATCCACCCATTACTAACTACTATTATCATATCCACCCATTACTAACTACTACTATCATACCCACCCATTACTAACTAACTACTACTATCATACCCACCCAGTACTAACTAACTACTACTATCATACCCACCACTACCACATCATGCCAACCTTCATGAACTTATTCTCCCTGGACTCAGCGAAGATCGGGTACATGGATTCAAATCGCTTCAACGAGGTGACGACATCGACCGTGTCGTTGTGGCACAGCCGGCACAGGGCCGCCCTGAAGAAGTGGTCCTTCGCCCCGTACCGGAGGAGCTGACTGTCCATGGTTGACATTCCTATCTGAGATAGTCAGAAAAAAGTGGAAATTCTTGACGACATTTTGACTGATGATAATAATAAATACTTGATAATTATAAAGTAATTTAATGTAAACAATTGAAATCAGCAAACAAAAACCTTAAATGCTTATTAATTATTAGCTCATCAGCACCAATCAACTACCTGCACATCAGCACCAATCAACTACCTGCCCATCAGCACCAATCAACTACCTGCACATAAGCACCAATCAACTAACTACCTGCCCATCAGCACCAATCAACTACCTACATATAAGCACCAATCAACTAACTACCTGCACATAAGCACCAATCAACTACCTGCACATCAGCACCAATCAACTACCTGCTCATCAGCAACAATCAACTTACCTGCTCGTAAATTGAGATGGCCTTTTCATACTGTTCCAGTTGGGCCGAATATTGAGCCACTTTCAGAAGATTCTTGTTCGCCGAACTGTTTCCATCGAGCAAAATCATGAATTAACATTTTTTTTAGAAATTTTTGTTCAAAATGTTGAAACATTTAATCAAATTATAAAAAAGTTAAAAGTAAATTTTAAAACAAATACTTATTAAACAAGACTATAAAAAAGTTGATAGGTGAAAATATAAAAACTCCTCAACAACTAATGCTAGCCATCCCCACACTCACTTTCACTCCATAATGAAACTAAGACTTCTCTCTCCAATAATCCAATAAACTTATATTTCACAATGAAAATGATACACATAACCCCCGATTTTTCACATAACGAAACCGAAACTTCCCAATCCTACTACAATTTCCCAACCACCGAAACCCTTCTTCCCCACCCCCGGGCAAATAAAAAACTAAAAATAAATACCTGTTGGACTCTTCTCCTTTGTAGTAATCAGCAGCCTGCTCGTAGTGGTTGATTGCCTGTGGAGTTTTTTAAAAGTGCATTCTAGTTTTAGATAACGATCAACTGAACGTGACCAAAAATGAATAATTTTTATATAATTATATATATATATAATAATAAGTATAATTCTTCGATCGAATTAAAAACCAAATCGGTGCAAGGCAATCAGTTGTATTCAAGCTGTTTCAATTTTTATCAATACGTTATCGGGAGATGTTAAATTTTTAGTTAGTTGAATCCATAAAAAATGACTCGAAAATAAAACTCGAAATAATAAAAATAAAAAGTAATATAACAACAACAACAACAACAACAATAAAAAAAACAAACAGAGTGTTGTTCAAACATCAGAGACAACAGCAACAACAACAACAACCTTTTCCAGATCCACTTTATCCGTTTCGTACATTTCCGCAATGGTCATGTGATGTTTTGCAGCGATAGTGAAACGGCCCTGGGTTAGTATGTTTATATATATGTATTAAAAAAAAAACGATACGACTAAACATCTGATAACGTTTATGTTTATTTTGTAAATGATAAACAAATTAATTACTAATTTGACAGTTGACCTGACCTTAAAAAGAAATGTCTGACCTCGTAAGCATAATGATGCTTACGAGGTCAGACATTTTTACACGAATGAAGAGGCGCTTGCTCAAGTACACAACAATAACAATAAAAATAACAATAACAATAATAATAATAAATAACATAATAGCATGTGACAGATCATATGTCAATTTAGCGCATAAAAATTTGATAAGTGAACTGCAGATGAGTCAAAAAGACAGCATTATTATTATTATTATTATAAACACTACAAGTCACTTATTTGAATTAATCAATAAAAAATAAAGCCGTTAAGTTGAATTGCAACTGCATATTTGATTCAATAGTTTTATTATTGATTATAATAATAATAATTATTATTAATATTAAATAATCAACTATAAACATAGTAAAATCTTAGGCTCCGTACTCACCATGTCTGTATAAATCTCGATCGCTTTTAACAGACAGCTGATTGCCTCTGGAAATATTGAATTTAATTATTTACAATATTTGAAATGCATTATATATTTAATGCACATTATAGTTGGAATTCTAACCTATAATGACCATTATATATATCCATACTATATACATATAATGACTGTTATATATATTCATACTACATACATATAATGGCCTACAAAACTGTGACATACTTTAATGACAATCCCTTTATATTAAAAAAAAATAAAAGTGAACATCGGATAACGAATTAATTAATAAACACCGACCGTTGACATCGGTTTTCCTGAAACAGTTTCCCGCTTCGACGTAATGAGATGCAGCTTCGTGCTTGCTTTCCAGCTTCCATTGGAGTGCAGCTGACTTGCAGAATGTATTGCCTGCCTCTGTTTTATAATTGAAAAAAAAACTTTCTTGAAATTATTTATCAATAAAATTAAATATTATTCCCCACAATCGGTTTGCTTTACCAATCAAGTAAATAGCACAACTTCAATTTCCTCGCCAGTGCTTCAAGCAGCTTAATTGACATTTGCTTAAGTGCAATCTGTTTAATAAAATACTAAAGTACAATACAATACAATAAAATACATTACAATACAATACATTACAATACAATACAATACAAATGTCATTTAGCTTAATCAAAACTATATTAAAACAATAATAATATACAAATAATGAATAAAAACAATCTTTTGGCATCAAAGTGTTTTATGTTGCGATCACTAATTTCAGCTTTCGATCAATGTTGTTAAAGTTAAAGTCAAAACTTGAGTTAACAAAAAAAATTAAAATTAAATCAATTAATTAATTAACTACCTGACCACTTCTTGGCCATTTTGAAACTATTTCCTGCTTTGACATACAGATCAGCTGCCTCTTCATTCTTCGATGAACTTCTATGAAATATGAGACAAAACACGATTATAAATAACAAGGAATTAAATCTACAGTGCCTACTACAGTACTACAGCAGATGGTCCTACGACCTACGGGGGGGCGGTCTGGGGAAATCCTTGTAACGTGACCACTGTTTGTACATTAAGAATATCCAGTTCTAGGAGTAATGTTATGGAGCTGGATTATTAGTCTGTGTTAACAACCGACCGCAGAAATAATTTTCGACAAATTTTTGGCCGAACTTTCAGCCGCAGAGAATCTTTATTTCTTAATGACTACGATTAATGAAGAATAATTTCGGACTTACCCAAATAAAGAACTAAACAATCCTCCGCCGGATTTTAGTTTCTTTTCGGCTTGAGCTAATAAATCATAAGCTTTCTGCTCTGCGTCAGCCATTGCGCGTGAAAATTTGGGGTGACAAAATAAATATCAACACAACAGTCAGTCAACATACAAAAACATTAAATGATTAGTACGATTGAACAATTAAATATTTTAAAAAAATAAATTTATTTTTTAATTTATCAATACAAATAATAAAAAAAATTAAGTTTTTTCTAAAATTTACTAAGGTAAAATATACAATTGATTTGATTCCAGTAACATATCTGATAACTTTTTTTAGTTAATTTGTATTTAAAAATTACTTTGTAATGTATTTGATGAGGCTATTATTTAGAATCATCGCCGTACGCCGTAGTAGTTGTTGACAGGTCATCACTTGACCGGCTTTTTTAACTTCCTCTGCTTTGCAGATGATATGACATCTTCTGGTGACAAAGTTGAATTTTATTAATACACCTATTCTAATATAGCAAGTTAATTGCATTTTTGGTGCGTCAGTTTTTTTTTAACTTTTCTAACCTACTTTCCTACCCTGGTTACCAGAGTGGTGGAGTAGTAAATACTAAATAACTAAATAGTGAAGTGTGAATTGAAGTGGTATAACTGAAAACCCTAAGCCACATAAGACAAGAGCTAAGACGGAATTTTAACTGACTTTAAAGATCGGTTCATTACTAAATTTACTTTTAGTATGCTCTGCTGAGTCTGCTTGAAATAGTAAGGGTTGTTGTATCTGTATGACATGCCCCTGTATTCATATTCCTTGAATGGGTGTTGTGTTGGGAAAAGTTTAAAAAGCAGTTTGCACACTTTTATTTAAATTTGTTTGATTGATTTCTATGCACTTGTATTTACTTTACACTTTATTATAATTGGGGCTGTTCAATGTCATGCCCAGCTGCATATTTTAATCAAATGCTTATATGATGCAATCTGAGCATCTAAATAATGAATTAAATAGATAAATGCAGTTTTTTGTATCATTTTACAATATGTTTTTAAAAGCATCTTTTGTAAACAATTCATTTTAGATGAAAACGGCCATTCAACACTTGGTTATCTCATGCATTCCGAAGAATCATCATCAATCAGGACGGATGTAGAAAAGGTTCTGGAATCCAAGTTGCTGAGATTGAGAGAAGAGAAAGAATTGGACACAAAAGTTTATTCCGAAACAAAAGTTCAGAAGGAAATAATAGAACAAAAATATGATAGATTATGTGAAAGAGTTGATGGTCTGTTGGAAATAATAAGACTCAATAAATTGCACGATGTACATGACATATCTACTAGTTTACTCTCAGAGGCGGATTTAGCAAGTCTTTTCCGCACTCTGGAAAACATTTTGCTCGACTTGTTTTCCAAAGTCAGCTCAAAATCCAGCGCCGATCTGGCGGCGGCGACCGTCAATAAATTGAAAAGCGAACACGAGGACGAAAAACAAAGACTGAAACAGCAAATTCAGAGCTTGTGTAAAGAGCAAGCGACCACAAAAGAGGAGCTGGAATCAAACAAAGCTCATGCTTTCAGCCTTCTACAGAAATTGTCCTGCGCCAGATCAGAGCTTATTACGTCGGAGGAGAACCACAGGAAACAGGTTTCCATTCTTGCGCTCAACTCCGAGAAAGAGAGACAGTACTCGAAGACCGAGTTCTTTCGCCTGCAGTCGGAAAAAGACAAGGCGCTCACCAACCTGATGATCTCCAACAAGGAGTTGGCCTTATGCCGAGCGAATTTGGAAGGAGCCGAGAAAGAAATATCCCGCATCGACGAATCTTTGAAATTGTTGCAAATTGAAAATGAGAAACTCAAAAGAAAGGAAACGTCTAATCGTCAAACTGAACCTTCCCTTAAAGATTACGAAAATTGTGATTCCGTTCAGGTAACAATTTCATACTATTCGATTATTTTTTTTTAAATTATTACCGTTACTTTGATGTAATAAAGTTTAATAAAAAGGGAAGTTGGCCGATGTTGCATATCAGGTGCTCACAGAATACAGTAAATATCCCGAAGAGAGGACACCCTCGTGGAAGAGCAAAAGTGTCCGCTTCTCGTGCAATTGTTTCTTTATATCATCATGCATTGAACAATTCAATAATATTATTATTATTATCAGTAATAATTAGAGAAGATTTCAACTTTTTTTGGTTCGTCTTCACGATTTTAAAAATTCTGGTATCAGATAAAAGAACAAGGTAGTGCGGAACTCGGGTCGGGTACCCACGACATCCATAATAATAATAATAATAATAATAATAATAATAATATAAATACCTTCTATTCGTAAATGTTAGGCTGACCAGAAGCAACAGTCGGATCAAATGTTAAAGCACCTGGAGAAAGAATGCGGTAGACTGAGAAAGCATCTCGTGGAAATGGAAGAAAGATACACCCGCGAAGCCGTCGAAGCAGAAGAGCAGAAGGCGGTTCTCTCCGCAGAAGTCGACCGACTCAAGACGAAACTTTCTTCCGCGACGGTGTCCGCTCAGAGCGTCAAGTTGGTAAAGAAAGATTAGAATGCTTCGAATAAATTCAAAGTTTAGGTTGTTTTTTTTCTACATTCATGGCTGGTTTCTGCATGATTTTTCCATTATCGTGGTTCTGGATAGAAAAATAAAATTGGAATTTCAGCTTTTTTTCAGCCCTACTACTACCAAGGGTGTATAATAACAATGATCAGAATTTCGGTGAAATTTTGTGACCAAATTAAAAAAAAAAATTCAAGGGTCTTGTAGAGGAGGGCACATTTGTACTGTCACAAAATTTCACTGATTTCTGATCATGGGTGTAGTAGGGGCAGCTTTTCAAAGTACCTCTCTGGGGTCGTTTTTGACCCCATTGGTAGTAGCGCAGGGTCAATAAGATCAGTCTAAAATCGCATCGAAAAAATTCCAACTCAGATCTGACTCGTGCAAGCAGCTCGAAGACTTAACGACGCAACTTCTCGGACTGACGAGGGAAAGAGACGACCTCGCGAAGAAGTTCAAGGACTCCGAAAAACTGGTCGCCAGTTATTCTTCGTCCATCGAAAATCTCCATGCAGTACTCGAACAATACGAGAAGAGTATAAAATCATTTTTCTTTGTTCTTTTATTCATACAAGTAGGAGTATCACATCACAGCGTATCATCGACAAATAGTATCGACAGTTGCTAGCCTAAGACCAGAGTCTTGAGAATAATTTTCCTTCGATAAATGAATGGTGATTGAGACGATCTTTACATTTCGATCAAACGTAATGATTCCGCAGACCACCAGTTGCAGCAGATGGTCGAACTTGAAAGATGCAAGCACGATCTCAAAGTCGAAACGACTAAATGCCACCAGCTGATCCAGCAGGTGGCGATGAACGAGGTACGTGCTCGTTAAGTTAACCTTTTCCAGGTAGCCAGGTGCTCGCTAATAATTTTGATCGCATTATGATTGTTTGTTTCTAGATGATACGATTGATGTTATTTAATAATATGCCTATTATGAATTATGTGCATTCGATATGAAGAGCGAAATCGGCAAACTGAAGACGCAACTGTCGGAGATGAAGAACTACGAGGAACAGCTGAAATTGTCACTCACACACATTGGCTATCTACAACATCTTGGTAGTTTATCTTGATGAAAGGAATATTTTTCTTTATTTATAAACGATTCGATATTAGTTGATTTTTTGCATTTTGGTACAGTTTTATATATTTCAAAAGCGTTTGAATCCCGACGTATAAAATCGACTCAGAATGAATAGCTGAGATGACTTGAATTTCTCTGATTTGTTTCGTTTTAATTTTTCACTCGACTCATTTCTGAAGTTCACGAAAAAGACGAAAATCTGAACAGACAAACGGAAGAAATGAGAAAAGCCAAAGGAGACGACGATGCCAAAATAGACAAGTATTTTTTACGCGAACGTTGTTTTTGTTGATAATTTTCTATTCTTAATAAAAAAAAAGTAACCTCAAGATAATAATCAGTATTCATTCGCTGCTTTGTTAAACCGTTATCATCAACATTAATTAGTCTGGAAATCTATCATTTTAAGTTATTTTTTTTTATATAAAATCTTTAAGTTACTCTGATCTGAAATAATTTCTTTTTAAAATGAAATGCATTTTAGACTCATCATGAAGAACCTACTCATAGGATATCTGCATGCGCCGACGTCTAAAAAGCTTGAAGCGCTCTCGATCGTTGGGAGGTTTCTAGATTTCTCGAAGGACGAACTTGATCTCGTTAGTAATCGAAAATGTCTACTTTTTATTCTCAGTAATTAAGTAGAAGGAGAAAGGAGACATCCTTAGAAATAAAAATTGTTTTTTTATACTTTGAAAGTAGGCTTGTTAATTAACACTTAACTAAAATTTTAGAATTTTTTTTATTTCTTAATAGAATGCCCCGTATTATCATGACACACTAATAAATTGTCATGCAGCACTTTTTGTAAAGTTATTATTCATCTTATCGTCTTCAGATGTCAAGGTCGGGCGGTTGGACGGACTACCTGAGGCAGCAGTATTCTCCGATCGATCATCCGTGCAGGGACACGAAACCCCCTCAGGTTTTAATATTTTCGATTAAATTCTGCCGTTGAATTTCGCACATTTCTCGCTACTCGTACAACTCGCAATGCATCAATTCGTTTCAAAAAATGCAGTCGTTCTCGGAACTCTTCATCAAATTCCTGGAAAGAGAATCGAGGCCCGTCGCTCCGATCCTGAAGATGACGGACACGGAGAGTCAGACGTTCCATCAGAGACGTTCGCTCGAATGTCATCAACTTCACGGTCAGCACCACGAACCCATGCAGGAGTTTTTAATGTCGTTAAAACAGCAGCATGAGAACGTCAGTTCTCCTACACTAAGCAGCAGTATCTCACCTCCGGCACCGGTTTTTACTCCCGGTCATGCGGGTTTGACCGACATCGCCGAGCCTCCAGTCGTTTCAGATGTCAGGATAGATCCGGGCCGTCAAATGACACCTTCCGGGTTCGTTGTGAACGAAAGTACGCTTGCAGTCGCACATCTGCCTGTGACCCGGAATATTGGTGACGATCGTTCGGAAGTTTCGCCGCCTACGAACTCGAAGTGGTTATCGTCGCTTCCTTATTGATTTGTTTTTTATGTTTATTTATTTATTTACTTAATCTCCAGAAATTCATAAAACTACAGTTACTGATTGTTCAAAAGAAACAAAAACAACTATTCAAAAGTTTATTTTTTTTATAATTATTAGAACACTTTCAAATGAAGAACACGCAAAAATAAAATTTTTTTTATTTAAATTATAAAAAAATAATTGCTAACGACGTTTTAGAAAATTCCACCGAGTTATTCAGCAAAAAACCGAGTGCCATCAGATAAAAGTGTTTGTAAATAAGAAATCTCGTGAAACCGAAAAACAACGGACAAACCTCTCGATCCAATCGACAAGTAGTAAAAAAAAAAAAACAGAGCAATATCGCTGAAACGTGTAAAACAAACTCAAAAACCTGATTATCTTATTACTAGCCTCACGTAATCTCGAACGGGTCGAATAAAAATTTAATAATTTAAACGAATAAAATTTGAAAGATTTGGAAAGTATTTTCATCACAGGCCTTCAAGTATAACAAGTGTAAAAATTAGCCAATTGCCTCAGTTGGGATTATTTTTTTTTTGTTTCCAATAAATGACAAGGATTAAAAAAAGAAGCTAATGCCCTTTCGAAACATACCCGGAGTGAAACTCAAACCGAAATTTACCTGATATGGGTTAAACGATCGACCAATTTCTCCTGGTTGAAAAAAAGTATTTTTTTTAAAAAAGTGCGGCTTCGATTTTTTTCTTTCGTCTGCTGTGTAGAAATTCAGAAGAACGTCTTGAACCTATCTTTCGTTTTTTCGCTTTCTTTGCAGAGCTCCATGTATCTTTTGACGTTCGGGTCTAAATTGCGTATTACATGTTCGATATTAAAAAAGATATATATTTAATAATAAAATTTTAAACCATTAAAAATTATATGTTTAATAATCAAATTTTAAACCATTAAAAAATTATATGTTTAATAATCAAATTTTAAACCATTAAAAATTATATATTTAATAATCAAATTTTAAACCATTAAATAATTATATATTTAATAATCAAATTGTAAACCGTATTACTTAATAGGCATCCCTAATCAAAAAACCAACATTCAGAATGTTATCAAAGTGACATTTTTTCAAGTCAATTACTTTAAAATAACATTCTAATTCAACATTCAAATCACAATGACACATTCAACGTCGGCAGCGAAAAATAACTTGCCTAAGTTTTCGCTCGATAGTTTTTCAACCCTCTGAAAAACTTCAAGAGACTGGTCTATTCTTTCCAAGTGATAAAGAGCGACACCCTTCCTGTAGAGAGCTTTTATGTTGTCCGGCTGCCTTTCCAGAGCATTGTCGCATTTCTCGAGGACCCTCAGGTACAGAGGTGGGTCCCTTGTCAGTAAACATGCTGCAATGTCAGAGAAAATAATGAAGCTCAAAACCAAATGGATTTCAGACCTTAAAAGTAGGGCTTTTTATTGAGTTAATTTCTATTTCAGTGGCGACAAAGAAAACTTGTACTCGCGCCTAGAAATAATTCTAGCTGTAGCAAGTTTTTTATTATTTTCAAACAAATTTTAAGTTTCTAACCGGCTAAATTGTTATTTATGTCGACGTAGAGCCTCTTTGCCTTCTCCTGTATGCCGTCAGTGAGACTCTGATCTTCAGTGCCCTGTATGGTCAAAGTGTCCTTGATGGCCCGTAGGTGGAAAAGGGCCTGGTGGTACTTCTTTATGGCATTAGTGATCAAGCCGTCCATGTAGTACCTGTTACCCTCTTCTTTATAGGTTTCTGCACTGTTTAGATTGCCTATCCAGTTCGTGTACAGCTGCTGCAGCCAAAAGGGGCTGTCGGAGCTGACGTTGCTGTCCGAACTGGAATCGTCTTTTTCTATGAGACTCTCCATCGATGGCGTGCTGTTGTTGCCCAACATCGTCGCCTTCCTCCCGCTGATTTTGTATAGCTTACCAATTTTGATGTCGTCCGTGCCCTCCAAAAAGTTATGGAATAATTACGGGTGATCTAATATATATATATAAATTAATGAGTTGCGTATATGCATCGACATTGAATATAAAGACCTGAATCGTTTTTTTTATTGAAATTTAGTGCACTTGTGTTTTCCCTATAAAAAAATATCTTCGAATCGTTTGGGATTTTATGGACAACAAACCCAGGCAATGCCGGGTATCCCATCTAATTATAACTAAAACTTCAAAAAGTTTTAAAACCTGTTCTGAGTGTCACAATTCTATCAGTAACTAGAGATCATACCAAGTCATTAAGTTTATATAATTAAGTTCAATTACCTACACTCATAGGTGTAATTAAATCTCACAGGATGACTCAAAGCTAAAAATAGTAGCACATTTTTGCATTGTTTTCTTAATGACCTAGTTCAGACTGTTTGTTGTGAAAGAAAGAAAGAGATCAAATCATTGATGCATTCATATGTCTGTTTTTATGTAAGGCCTTTTTGTTAAAGTGACCTTCTCGTTTTGATATATGTATGCCACGTATACATCACGTTGAAGCATAATTTTCAAGTCCTATTGAGACATTTTTCTAATGGTGTAGCCTCCCTAAATTGTCATAATATTAGAAAAGGAAAATATGAAAAAATGTATCTGCGACTGCCTGCAGTGAATACCTGCATTACAAGATAGTCAAAAGGAATTTCAAAAAGAAACTCTTCTGAATTGTATTGAATAGCAAATGACTGCTCACTACTAAGATCTTAGACCACCCTACTTTCAAAACATTGGAAACAAATAATGCAGGGTTCCTCTGCAAGGCATTAAAACAAGCACTTCTGAATAGCAGTGGCTAATATCAAAACTGTGACGGAAAAAGAGCAATCTCATAGTAAAGTGCCTTTAGTTATTTTCTGTTTATACCATTATTTTGCGTATGGCCCTGTATATTTGCAAAAAGGAGACTAAGTTTGTAATGTGACTATTATTTTTTAATTTTTAGAATATTCAACCACAAAGAATTAATGCTATTCTCTATCGAAATTGATTCAAGATGCTATACTGAGAGATTGGAAAAGAAGAAAGATGGTTTCAGAAATACAAAATGGAGAAAAATGCATAGCAAAAGTGGGTTAAATAGAATTTAGATGAGTAGGATAAAATAGTTCCATTTATGTGTTTAGGATACTGGATAGATAGATAGATTAAACTTCAAAGTTGAATGTTAGGGATATATGTTGAATGTCAGATATAATGAAGATATTATGAAAAGTTGTAAATATTGACATTATTAACCAACTTTTAATTAAATTTGTGGTGCATAGAACCCCAGGTTATTATTCTCTCGCAAAAACAAAACATTCCTATTTATTAGGTAAGAAATAAAATAATATTACGAACTTAAATATCAATGAAATAAAAATAGATGATAATTTCTCCACTCTACTTTTCTGACCCTAAGTCAAGCCTTGCTAAGCTCACTATTACCTTACACTTACACTGTTCTCTACACTGTAAGCTAGCTAACATCATAACTAGAATCTATATTATTCTATAGATAGTATAGATTATAGATTCATTCAATCTATATTCTATAATCTAGAACTAGAAGCCCGGATCATATGAGATAGTCTGCTACTCTCCTCTCTCTATTCCTAAATTCTTAAACAGGCAGATGTACATATTCAAGCGTTAACGGACTCCCCTAACAACGGAAAACTTGCAATAAACCAACCTCCGCAGTCAAATGTTTCAACTCACAAATACGTAAACACGGTTCTTCCACCGGCCTCAGCTCCAGGGTCTCCTGGTTAAAAATTATTTGGAAAATTGGAAAAATGATGCGTCCAGTTTTGTTGTGATGATTTTTTTAAGATTGGTTTTTATTTTATGGTCATAATTGTTACATTAAGACCAGTTCTAGAAAAAAGCATTCGTAGCATTTGTCAGAATTGGAAGCCATCATCTAATCATTTAGCAGCTGGTGCAGTTAAAGGTAAATGATAACCTACTATCACGAATAGGTAAATGATGAGTTATCAAAAGCTTATAAAGACGGTTTTATTTTATCTTATGACTAATGGCTATTGACTACAACATAGACTCAATATTACTAACAAGTGTACGGAATGAAAATGGGTAATTACTCAATTGCCCAAAACATTGTTAATTTGTGGTAATAACTAGGCGAAAAAATCCTGGGCTAGTTAGTAAAGCATTTCGACCTCTGAAAGGCAAGTTTGTTATGATACCTACTTGTATCTACTTTTGAATCTATTAAATAAATATTTTTTGTGTCCGACGGATTTATTAATAAGCTGATAATCGGCTTTTATGCAACGCACAACTCTCGTGAGAGCTAATAAGCACTTGAAGGATAGTAGATATCCTCTGGTTGACAGACTTGTGCAAACATACTTAACTGTAACAGCATCAAGGTCGATACGTTTCTCGCGTCTTGTAATTTATTCTTTTTACTGTTATTTTTATAAATATTTTAAAGGAATGCCGCACACAAAACCATCGTGCGTGCATGCATATTAGCTAGATGCCATCTTCAATCTTGCATCTTGGGATGCGACGGATGACGTCCACTTGAACCTGGCTTCGTCAACGGATCTAGCCATGCACACACATAGGTAAGCAACAGCGAGCAACGTTTTTTAAAGATCTTGGCTGAGAACAATAGTTACCTAAATCACCTACTAAAAATCATTGTCTGGGTGCTAGAAAATATCTTATAAATGGAGATGGTACTGCGACGCACACAACGATTAACTCTGACAAGGTGGCGCTATAAAAACTATGGTTTACTTATACTTTAGTCGGCTGTGGCTCGAATTTGCAGAAGCCCACGAGCGGATATTGCGTAGGAATTTGTGCTAGCAATTGTAATAATAAAATGTTTTATTTCAGCGTATCCTGCGCTTGCTTTCTAAGCCATTGTCTCGCACGAAGAGTCTGTCAGTGTATAATAATGCTTGCCTTTTTTGTGATTGAAGATTTATATCAATACATTGAGACTGCGTTAACTTCTAATAAATAAGTTACGCAGAAACCTGACAGCCTTAATCCGATAACTCTTTCACTCGCTGCGAACGACATGAAAGCTATAATATCAAAAATAAAACCCTGGTCGGGAATGCGTGGTGTTTGACACCAAGTGTTTTAAGATTTTAATAGCTATATGTCGAAAATACCAAAGTACTTCCTTTCGCGGATCATAATTTGATCCTCATAACTGTTCTCTCCTCCTTTATCCAGGTTTGGGACTGGCTCGCAAAAACAAGGCTGCGAGTATATATGTGGACGCATACCTAAATAATGATACGATTAAATTTGACCCGTTTCACGAGTGTCATGACATATACATAGTTATATCTATCAAAATTTGTTAAAGACTTTTTTCTAGCCTTGACCGACAAGTGGTTCTATCATTGAGGCGTGATGGCCGACTGATAAGCGAAACTAGCAGACAGTATACATACAGCCGTAGAAGTACCTAGTTTTATGAGAACTTCTCAGGTAAAAATTCTTTACAAGCTTACTAAACTACTCTAAACGGTGATAAAACAATGGTGGTGTCACTCGCAAGCTTACCCCCTACCTACCCTCCCTCCATCCTAGGTCCTGTCATGTGAATCTGTAGTAATATAGGTACTCTGCTGTACTACTCGAGAGAAGGAGATAGAGAGAGAGAGATAGGTAGTCATTTTTTGTTGTTAGAGGTGAAGTGGTTCAATAAAAAGGCCTGACAATAAAAGTTTTTGACGAAAACATGCCTGATCGCAAAAATGCAGGTCGAAGAAATCTGTTAACCCAGTTCTTTTGTTACATTCGGGATCTCTTCAGACATGTATGCCAGAGAATGAGTTATGCTTTTATCTCGGCGTCTCGTTCCAATGTTTTTCGATTGTACTATTCTCTCTGGCTAGTTGAGCTTGAGATTTAGATCAGATTTTTTTGTTGTTGATTGGATTGTTGTTGGATCTATTTGCATGCATCCTTCTGGTAGGAGAGACAGACAGGTTGTTTGATACTTTGTCGTTTTCTTTGGAACATTCAACGGCGTTTTGCGACATTTTAGAATACGTATAATTCTTAGGCTGAGTTGTGAAGTTTTATCTCTCTGTAAGACCCCATACAAGAACACACAAAAAACGAAGCATTTTCAACATTCGTGTTTTCATCACTCTAACGGTTTTCGGGTTTTATTTTATCGATTGCATATAAATCAAGTCAATTTTTTAAGGCTTTTAATAAATAAAAGAATTAGAATGATTATTTTTGATTCAATAAAAAGTGGCTCTGAAGTTTCGACCGAAATAAAGAGCCACTTTAAATAAACTTTTTTTTTTCGTTATTAGAACTTTGTTATTTCAAATGTTTCTCAATAACTTCTTTATTTATAATACAATAAACTTCTTTAAGCGTTGTTTTCCGAGCTATCGCTGGTGCAAAATGATCAAGAAAATCGGAATAGTCCAATAAGATCGGCTGAGTTCATGTTCAATGGTTATGGGCTATCTACCTGAACAGCGATGTTGGCTTTTTTTCTGCGTAACATAGCTAATTATAAACTATTTATTAGTGAATATAAAGAATGCAAACATTTTAAATTATTTGCGGCTCCTCTTTAAATGATTAAATTCGTTGACTCAGCCTGCAGATGCTTAGACTGCCTGGTGTTTTTATGTGCCGCTGATCTTGCTAAGAGTAGATACGCGTTTGTATGTTCCGGTTAATGTATTTATTTACTATCTTTGTGTTATTGTCAAAAATTGGTTTACCCTCCTCGTTAAAAATACACGGGAAAGAATTTAGGTGGAAATAAGATGGTGGTGTTGGCGGGTCTGTATTATTTAAAACATAAATTTTATTTTTTCTCATTTACAACAATTTTAAAATTTATCTGAAAAAGCACGCATGTTTAATACGTTACTGTAAGAATTTGTGAGTTTTCTTGGTGTCAAAATGAAACACGTGAGTATGCGTGTTGAAGCTTACTCTTACTGTCTACTGCGAGAAATAGACATGTGTGTATGTGAGTGTGGAGGTTTATTTGTTGGTTATTATGAAGATAGACATGTGAGACTTAAAAAAATTTTTTGTATATTTTAATTTAAATGTAGGGTTAAATATACTTATAGTGTTATTCAAAGTCAGATTACATCAAATGTAGTCCAAAAAACTAGCTAGGCTGGCATGATCAACAGCTCTATTGTGAAACGGACTCAAAAACACAACCATCGCTCAAAAAATAAAAACCTAGTTCTATAATAAACTCTGACGTGAAAAGTCTAAAAAAAATAATTTCCCATTAGCATGACGCCTAAACTATAGCTCCGTAATTTATGCTGATTGCTGAGATCAATCGGCTTCTAAGTCTAATTAATATTATGTCCCCACCAGTGGTGTGTGGCGTGGGTTTCGGCCGCTCGGAGGGGGTTGGCAGGTCAAACTCCTCATCCACGTGGGGATGTTTTTTTTTTTTTTCAAAAAGTGAGAAAAAGTAAAACCTAATGAATTTTGCCCTTCAACAAAAGTTTTTGGCTAGAAAGTCAAGAAAGCGAGTAAAACTAAATGCTCTTTCAAAATACAAATTATGATGTTTGGTGAAATTTTTCCACCTCCTAAAAATTTCCGCCGGGTTGGACCGCCCCTTCCCCCTACACTACGCCACTGATACTTTTTGTAGATCTTCTACCCACGTAGACACTTGGACACCTACACACACATCGGCATTATCGCATTTAACTTTCAGATCAGCAGTTTGATACTATACTGGAATTTAAAACATTTAGTTGATAAGTTGTACGCAATAACCATAATGGACTTGTATTATTTTTCAGAGTGGACGATTTGATCGGTTAAAGAGATACATTTTTCAATCACGACCCTCCAATTTATAGCTTGATAACGAGTATGTTTTGAACACTTACTGACAATCAGATATAAAGGAACATCGCTTTTGAAAAATGCACATGTCTATGAGTTTGTAAATAAACAATTAACTGATGAATATTTAATCATCTGTGGGTGGTTGTGATTATAAATTACCATGTGAAATTTTTGGTAAAAATTTCTTTTTGAAATATTCCAACTATTATTTTAAAAGAAAGTTATTCAAAAAGTTATTTAATTTTTAAAGTCACTTTTAAGCGAACGGTATGAAGTCGAGTTCAACAAGGTAGTTATCTTTTGGTCCAGATTTCAAAAAAATGAAAACCATTTATTATTGCTCAGAATTCCTAATTTACAAAGTTCGACGAAACGGCCATCACGTATACCTACGTCAATTAATCGACATTTCTCTATCACGACAGTACGGAACCTTTTCTTTGTTCTACAAACGCATTCCATCATCATCATCATCAGTGCGCAGTGGCGTAGCGAAGAGGGCAGAGGGGGCATCTGCCCCGGGCGCAAGGCTTTGGGGTGCCAAAAAACAAAAGGAAGGACAACAATTTCTCCAAATTTTAGTCCTTTTTGAACATGTAAAACATGTACAATGAACATATTGTATTTTTGCCCTATTTCACACAAGTGATTTCTAAAATATTCTTGAGGAGGGGGCTCACCGAGCCCCAGTTATGGCTTGGGCGCCTTCGGTTCCCCCGGTTTGGCCGTCCAATTGGGAAGACATCAAAAGATGGGGGCGCATTTTTTATACCTTTCCCCGGACGTCAGATACCCTCGCTACGCCACTGTCAGTGCGCTTGGCAAATTCGAACTCTTAGAGTGGTTTACTACTACAAACTTACACACACGCACAGCAAAGTTTCAAGAGACCTTTAAACGATTAATTCAACTTTTTTCTATCGATTTTGCGGCTCTGATGAACGACCTTCATGAGCTTTATAAACTGGTTCTCAGGCTATTCGCCCCGGTTAGGCTAGAGCAAGTAAGTCTGGGGCAAAGTATACGTACCAGACAGGACAATAGAGTTCGAGCGTTTATAATAAGAGCACAGATAGTTATTCAACCTAACTCGAAAATAATAACTTCGGATATTATTCAAACTGTTGATGATAGTTTAGTTTTTAATGAGGAAAAGTAAATTGAAACTTTCTGTACTGTTTGTATTACAGCGGCTTCATTGTAGCGTCGCGTAATTTTGTAGAAATAGCAATAACAAATAACAGTACCTATTGGGAAATTGAATGTCTCGCTAAGGAGCTTGCTCGACACGACATTACTTGTGCGGTAACACATATGAAAGCGACAGTTTAGAGTTCACAAGAAGAATTGCTATCAAAGGATAGCATCATCAAGGGAATACGATACTTGAACTCTTATTCCTGAGAGAGGTTAGTAGTCACCGGTGACGTAATTTCAGTTTGCCAAAGTCCGTGTGGTGATTATCTTTGTCCGTGCTCAGGTTGGTCCGTGCGCCGTCACTATAATAAGATACATCCCTGCCTGCTACCCATTGTTATCCCCCAAGTTTTTAGGGGTTTTAAGTTATCCCCTAATAAGTTTCATAACATCTCATCTGATTTGTTGATTGTGCCCTCTACGCAACCCTTCTTCTTTCTACTTTCCTGTCGTGGTCATAGAGAGTTTTTTTTCTGTTTATTTATTAGTTTTTCGTTCGTTCGTTTATTCATTCATTCAATTTTTTGTTTTGATTTACCTTTTTTTTGTTTTAAATATACCAACACATGTTTCGCCAGGTAGAGCAAGACTGTCAGTTGCAAAATTATTTTAACATAATTGAAAAAAAATTTAATTTTTTGCAAATTTGTCTAATAACGGAATCCTTTATTTATTTATTTTTTAATTACTTCATGTTAATTTTGTATATTTAATCCAGCCCACTACAAATATTGCAAATACAGCGCCACCTAGCAGCGTAATGCGAATTTCAAATATATAGACATCAGAAATTATTTATATCATCGTCTTCGTCGTCATCGTCGTTATCATTATTATAATTATCATTAGATACACTCTAAAGTTTTATATCCATAGACTTTTATATATTATTATTTATTTTTTTATGATAGTTTATAGTCCTTTACACTACACCAAGTGTTTTAAGACTGAATTGGCTGTATGAAAGAAGCACATAAGTTCTTCCTGTCGTAAATCAAAGTTTGATCCTTTTAACTGTCCCTCCTCCTTTGTCCAGGCTTGGGACTGGCTCGCAATTAGCGAGGCAGTTATATATTATTATTATTATTATTATTTGACAATTTATATAGCGCCGTTTTTAAAAATACTTCAATATATCCACGGGTCCATGTTTATATCAGCTCATTATTTTTTTTTATGCAAAAACTAAAATTAATTTTCAACCACGTTTCTTGTTTTAAACAATAATTATCAAATAATTTTCAATGCAATTTTTCTATGACTGAATTATCTTTTTGTATTAACCATATTAACGTATGTTATCTTTGAAAACATTTAATCTTTTCATTATCTCACCGCAAATGTTGCGACTGCATCGCCACCTAGCGGCGTTACGCGAACTTTCAACATACATAAAAATTTTAACCACATCGAGAAATTATGTATATGTCGGCTATATATGAATAACGTTGAACTTCAAAAATTCATTTTTCAACAAAAAAAACCTACAAAGATCATTCTCCTCATCAAGAGTGTATAAAAAAAAATATTTTTATTACTAGGTGGATTTTTCCTACGAACGCCATCTACCGAATCGTTGCATAATTTATAAATTCATAAACGACTTTAATCGATTGTTAAGAAGCGAACTCGAGAAGAAGGGCTTCTCGGACAGTTCTTATCGGCGACCTTCAACTTGGACGAGGGAACTAGGGTAGGGGATAGTGGAGAGGTGGTAAATATTTAAAACTTTTATACTTTTTTTTATCTACCCCCCTGTCGTTGTATTTATTAACGTTCAAAGATGTAACAGATTGTATTGTATTGTAATGTGTTGTGTTGTGTTGTGTTGTGTTGTGTTGTGTTGTGTTGTGTTGTGTTGTGTTGTGTTGTGTTGTGTTGTGTTGTATTGTATTGTAATGTATTGTAATGTATTGTGTTGTGTTGTGTTGTGTTGTGTTGTGTTGTGTTGTGTTGTGTTGTGTTGTGTTGTGTTGTGTTGTGTTGTGTTGTGTTGTGTTGTGTTGTGTTGTGTTGTGTTGTGTTGTGTTGTGTTGTGTTGTGTTGTGTTGTGTTGTGTTGTGTTGTGTTGTGTTGTGTTGTATCGCATCGCGTTGCGTCGTGTCGTATCGTATCGTATGGTAATTTATATGCGACAGCAAAAAGTCTTTCATGATCACTGTTTTCATCATTCCTGATAGTTGGTCCAGATAAAAGTTTTTAAAAACATTCCACCCACCAACCAATCCACTGAAAAATTTTTTTTACACTCGCATGAACATTTTATACCTAATCTTGTCTGGATGGCAAAATATTGAATCTATTTTAGGCTGGGTTGAACTTATGGGGGGGTGGGGGGAAGTAAATTTCGTATTTTTTGCGACATAGTGTGCGCATGTATTATTGTGTGTGTGTACGTGTGCTAGCTACTGAAAAAGTGAAGAATGCTTACTTCTTTGACTGAAAAACATCTCTAACATTCCCCTCTGAAATGCTTTGTTGTAAAACAATAGTTCCACACGTTGAGGAGGCACACGGCGCAAGGTTGATTGATTGATTGATTAATTGATTGACTGATTGATTGATTGATTGATTGATTGATTGATTGATTGATTGATTGATTGATTGATTGATTGATTGATTGATTGATTGATTGATTGATTGATTGATTGATTGATTGATTGATTGATTGATTGATTGATTGATTGATTGATTGATTGATTGATTGATTGATTGATTGATTGATTGATTGATTGATTGATTGATTGATTGATTGATTGATTGATTGATTGATTGATTGATTGATTGATTGATTGATTGATTGATTGATTGATTGATTGATTGATTGATTGATTGATTGATTGATTGATTGATTGATTGATTGATTGATTGATTGATTGATTGATTGATTGATTGATTGATTGATTGATTGATTGATTGATTGATTGATTGATTGATTGATTGATTGATTGATTGATTGATTGATTGATTGATTGATTGATTGATTGATTGATTGATTGATTGATTGATTGATTGATGGATTGATTGATTGATTGAATAGCAAAAAACAGCCCTGCTTTCCTGACGATAAAGGTCATTCTCTTTAGTCCTTTTATATACCCGACAGCCGACAGCACGGCCCTAACTCGACCAAAGAACTCGATTTGATGGGAGCCATATACTTGAACAGCACACGCCGGGTCTCCCCCCCCTACATCCCTACGTCTGTTACTCGCGAATGCTGAAAGAAGGGCCGGCCGGGGATAATTTTCCCAGGAAAGCGTAAAAATCTTTCGTCCGAGATAGGACCAGGAGGACAATGAAATGCGTATAATTAGAGATTGGAATGCCCTATCGACAGGGGGGGGGGTGAACAGGGGGTAAGAGAAGAGGAGGGGGCTTGTCATGTGTTTGATATTAAGTACCGGGTGTTCATAAATGTTTGCCTGTATTTTGAGTTTATTGGCGTTAGTCGGTGTCCTGTCACGGTTTCGGGAGCTGTGTGTGTCTTCCTCTGTGTGTATATATATATGTGTGTATGTATGTATGTATGTGTGTATGTATGTGTGATTGTCTGTTTGTAGGTGTGTATAAATACACAGATGTGTATGTGTGAATGTTTTAGCACGTGCAGTTGGCTGGTTGTGAGGTGCAAAATTTAAAAGAAAGCTGTGAATGTTTTTATAGGATAATAAAAGAATCTCAACTTGGAACTTCTCTCCAACGTGTGTGTGTTTGTGTGTATTTACATTTACGGCATCACGCACACACACACACATTTTACAAGGTGTTGTTAAGGAATTTAAAACAAGTAAAGGAAAAAACGAGTTTTATTTAACACAAACTTTAATTTCAAATACACTCGATTTAGAAATACGAAAGATGTTCAAATTAAATTTTTTATTTTTTTTTTAATTGAATCATGTATTGTCATCCAATATAAAGCTATGCTGAAAGTTTCAGCTTCCTAGCTAGTCAAAAAGCTGGTTAAATTTTACTTTCAAGATTTGTGTACAAAGAAAGCCACACACACACATACACACACACACACAAACAGAGATTGTAACCTAAATAAAAGTTTGTAAAAAAGAAAAAATTATTCATTAATAAAAAAAAAAGAACAATATTTACGAATATATGTTGCCGACCAATGATATTTCAACTCGACCAATGCATTGATGCATTCATTCTTCAAGGATTAACACAGATCGGTTGATCGAGCTGATTGGTTGATTGGTTGATGGATTGATTCATGTGGACATGTGGACATCTGAGTGTTTAATTCGTTTATTTACATTGCATGTGTGCGTCTGCTTTTTAGTAACGATATTGACCAGGTCATATGATTGCTTGCATGTGGTTGCCATGTTAATGCTGTTTGGACGGTTGCTATTAAAAAGACATTTGCTGGATGTGGTGATGATGATGATGGTGGTGGTGGTGGTGGTGGTTGTGGTGGTGGTGGTGATGATGATGATGATGACGATGGTGATGATGATGATGATGATGATGATGATGATGATGATGATGATGATGATGATGATGATGATGATGATGATGATGATGATGATGATGATGATGATGATGATGATGATGATGATGAGCATCCTATACTATTTCAGTGTTCTGTAAAATTGAGATGAAATACATAATTCTGAAAAAGTTGAGCAAAGAAAGAAAGAGGGAAAAGGAGAGAGAGAGAGAGAGAGAGAGAGAGAAAGAGAGAGAGAGAGAGAGAGAGAGAAAGTAACAAATAGAACGATTAAAATTAAAACACGGCGTCACAATGATGCAAATAATCTTCATCTTGTTTTCGCTCATGTACGTGTCTGTAACCGTAGCGAATCGAATGTTTTCCACTTTCAGGTGGTGGCATTTTTGTAGGTGCGTGAGTTTGTGTGTGCGCGTGTGTACGTGTAAGTTTTTATGTGTGTGTGAGTGCGCTTGTGTGTGCGTGTGTACGTATAAATTTTTAATGTGTGTGTCAGTGCGCTTGTGTGTGAGTTTGTGTGCGTAGTGCGTAGGTATTTGTATTTGACTCTGGCGCTAGATGTATTGAAGTGTGTGTCACATTAAAGTATGTACAGTAGAAGTCATCTAGAGCGGCTGTTCAGAACAACGGACAAATTTGTTGGGAAACAGAATTTCTTAAATCTGTATCTATCTGGCCTACAGTAACTTGTTTCCGAAGAACGGACAGACACGAGGAGCGGACACTTTTGCTCTTCCCCGAGGGTATCCGCTCTTCGGGACTTTTACTGTATTCGGGTTTGTCTGTTTGTTACTCCGACTTGTGCGCGATAAAACACGTTGAAACGTATGTGTGTAACGATAGTGCACGTGTAATATTCACGCAACCACGTGACTCACGGACGTTTGTTTACGTGTCCGTGTGTAACGCTACCGTTGCTGCACGCGGGAAGGACTTCCGTGTGGAAACTCCGGATTTTTTCCAGTCCGTAAATAAAACTGACGGATATAATTTATGCAGATTCAAGCGCTCAGTTATGTCCGCTAAGGTGTTTATATCTGCTGAAGTGTTTATAAAGATGCCGGAGAGATAGGACGGGTCGATCCGTGAGGAGGGTAGGTGGTGTAGGTGCCCCCTGTACGACCCCACCCCCGTGAGGAGGTAGGTGGTACGTTTCCCCTGTACGACCCGCCCCATGGGGAAGTAGGTGGTGTAGTCGCCCTCTGTATAACCCGCCCCGTAGAAGGTAGGTGGTGTACTTTCCCCCTGTACGACCACCCCGTGAGGAGGTGGGTGGTACGTGCCCCCTGTACGACCCCCCCCCTGTGCGTACAAAAGTCTAGTGGCGTCTGTGAACGTGTACGCTCGAGTGGATGTGCGTGCGTGGGCACCTGTCCGTGTGTAACCAGCCAGCCAGCAGCTGGGCTTCAAGTGCCGCTCAGTGGAAGTTATACCCTTTTGGACTTGATGCTGCCCGGGTGCAGCATTTATGTGGCGCTGATTTATAATTTTTGCCTTTTATTTCCCAATCCGTGGCCGACCTGAATGCCTGAGCGCGTCCGTCTGGAAACATTGTATGTGGCTGTGCGTGCGTGTGTATGTGGTGGTGCTTTTCTGTGTGTGTGTGTGGGAGTGTTTGTCTGCGTACGCGTGCCTGTTTGCCTACCTTTCTACCAGTGCGTGTATGTTGTGTCCGTTTCTCGGTCCGTCTATCCATCCGTTTGTCCTTTTATCCATCCATCAATCGATCCATCCATTCATCCGTTCGTCCGTCCGTCCTTTCCTCCATCTGTACGTCCGTCCGTCCGTCTTTTCCTCCATCCGTACGTCCGTCCATCCATCCATCCATCCATCCATCCATCCATCCATCCATCCATCCATCCATCCATCCACATCCATCCATCCATCCATCCATCCATCCATCCATCCATCCATCCATCCATCCATCCATCCATCCATCCATCCATCCATCCATCCATCCATCCATCCATCCATCCATCCATCCATCCATCCATCCATCCATCCATCCATCCATCCATCCATCCATCCATCCATCCATCCATCCATCCATCCATCCATCCATCCATCCATCCATCCATCCATCCATCCATCCATCCATCCATCCATCCATCCATCCATCCATCCATCCATCCATCCATCCATCCATCCATCCATCCATCCATCCATCCATCCATCCATCCATCCATCCATCCATCCATCCATCCATCCATCCATCCATCCATCCATCCATCCATCCATCCATCCATCCATCCATCCATAAAGAACATCCTAGAATCGAATCTGCGACTCGAAGTCGTCCGGCAAAGACGTTCAAATACGAAAACCACCTTATAATGTCTGCGGACGCATGTGTTCGTGTTATCGTGTGCGATCGGGTACGTGTGTATCTTCATGCATGTGTGAATCTGTTCATATATGTGTGAATGTCTTCATGTTTTTGTGAATGTGTTCATATATGTGTGAGTATCTTCATGCATGTGTGAGTGTGTTCATATATGTGTGAGTGTCTTCATGTTCTTGTGAGTGTGTTCATGTGTGCGTGAATATGTTCATGTAAGCGTTTGAGTGTGTATTTGAGTTGAAAACTTAATTAAAAGTAGATTGCCAGTAAATTAAAACTATCCAGACCGTTTCACCTGCACTTTCATAACTAACTGGCAAATGCTCATTTCTGGATGTGCTGACAAGAGTCTGTTTGTTTCTATGTCTGTGTATTTCTGAGTATCTTTAGTGCATGTGTGTGTGTGAGGATGTGCGTACGTGTCTCAAGGACAAGATTTTTGAGTGAGCGCTGCTTTCAGCCGATAACAAGCCAGGCTCGGCTATAAAGTCGGCACTTTGTAACCCGGTCGCCGAAGTGTTTTCAGCTTTCGCCAGTCTAGTGCCCTGGCGGTGCCATGCACGTTTGTCTGTGAATGCACATATGCGTAAATGCTTGTGCATGCATATATATGTGAAAATGTGTGCATAATGCACGTTTGTCTGTGAATGCACATGTGATGCATGTATATGTGCACGTGTGTGCATAATGCATGTATGCGCGAGTATGTGCATAATGCATGTTTGTCTGCGAATGTACATACTCATGTAATTTTGTGCATGCACCTATGCAATTATGCATATATGCGTGCACACATGTGTGCATAATGCGAGTTTGCCTTTGTATGTGCATATATGCATGTCATGCGATGCATGTGCATAAGTATGAATATATATGAATGTATGTGCATAAGTATGTATATATGTGAATGCATGTGCATAAGTATGTAGATATGTTAATGCATGTGCATAAGTATGTAAATATGTGAATGCATGTGCATAAGTATGTATATATGTTAATGCATGTGCATAAGTATGTAAATATGTGAATTCATGCGCATAGGTATGTATATATGTGAATGCATGTGCATAAGTATGTATATATGTGAATGCATGTGCATAAGTATGTATATATGTGAATGCATGTGCATAAGTATGTATATATGTGAATACATGTGCATAAGTATGTATATATGTGAATGCATGTGCATAAGTATGTATATATGTGATTGCATGTGCATAAGTATGTATATATGTGAATGCATGTTGTGTTTATGCGAACGTGCAAGAATTGCAGACTGCAGCCTTGTTTATTTGTCCAAAAAATTTAATTAACGTTATTTACTATAAAATGGTGGATATTTGGAGATTTAAAACTCTATTTTTTGTATTAATATATTTCATGTTGACGGTTTTCGGATGTTGAAAGATATTTTATGAAATCTAGTTTTATCGGCTATTACTAAGCGAAATCAAGAATTTTTTTGACACAATCATTTATTGGAATAACTTTTGAAAGCTTTAATTTTGAAATATTCAAAGGCGGCTTAGATAGAAGAAGGTCAAAAAAGGATTCAAGAAAAACAAACAATTCAACCAGTTTACAAATCATTCAACCAGTTTACAAATTATTCAACCAGTTTACAAATCATTCAACCAGTTTACAAATCATTCAACCAGCTTAAAATCATTCAACCAGTTTAAAATCATTCAACCAGTTTACAAATCATTCAACCAGTTTACAAATCATTCAACCAGTTTACAAATCATTTAACCAGTTTACAAATCATTTAACCAGTTTACAAATCATTCAACCAGTTTACAAATCATTCAACCAGTTTACAAATCATTTAACCAGTTTACAAATCATTCAACCAGTTTACAAATCATTCAACCAGTTTACAAATCATTCAACCAGTTTACAAATCATTCAACCAGTTCACAGAACAATCATTCAACCAGTTCACAAACCAATCATTTAACTAGTTCAGAAAAAAACCAACCAATCAACCGGTTTTCCAAACAACCAATCCATCACCCTAGCCGAACAGCCATCCGACCGGCTAACCGACTCTAGCCGACGGAGCGACAAGCCTCGCGTCGCCGAGAATCGAAATAAAAGGACAATAAAGTCCGTTTGGGGCAGGGATTTAATAGAGTGAATTTCACAAATAAATTTTTCAATTTATTTTTATATCCGGGAAAATAAATTGGCAAAAATCCAATTTGAGGCGAAACATTTTCAGCGCGCTTGATGGGGCGAGCGCCAATAAAAAACGTTCGTACACAGCGCACACCTACATTATGCGTCCCGGGTTCGAACTTTATGTTCTTTTCCATCTTAACGGCCGCTCCATTTAGATATATACATATATATATATTCTATTTCTGAAATAGAAATTGACCAGAGAAATGAAGAGAAGAGAGGGAGAGAGAGTGTGTGTGTGTATGGCCCCTGGTCCGTCCGTCCATTGGGGTAGCACGGGGGTTTTTATTGAAACAAAAAAGCCCATTACGAGTGCCCGAAAGCGGCCGTTCCTGATAAAAGCCGTGTAAATCTCGGGTCGGTATCGTACCGGGTGAGATTTATAGTTACATCCCCCATTTCAGTTAAAAGTTTATTCAAAATCTGTTTCTTTATTGCTTCTTTATTTTTTTAATGTTTAAGACATTTTCCTGCAGTTAAAACGAAGAATTGAGAGTTAATTTTAAAAATTAAAAAATTAAAAACATGCGTTTTTAAAACAATTATAAAATTTCATAGAGACATCGTGTTATACAAATATTACTCTGGCGAATAGTAAACAAAAGCTGTTTATAGTTATTGTGACGATGAAAGTTTTTGTTGTCATTATCAATATGCTTATTTAATTTATTTTTTAATAATTTTTGTTTAAGTTTTTAAAATTTTATTTTTGTTTATTTAAATTATAATTTTTTTGAAGTTGCTAAATTTTATAATGATCTTCCGAACTTCAAAACGTCCGCGGACATCCAATGGACATCCGGACAAGTGAACGTTAACAAAAACATGTAAAAAAACAATATAATATATTGGAAGTTATAGACAGGCTTGGAAAACCCTGGGGACGATTTCAGGGTAGTTAGGTCTCGAAAGTTGGAATATTTTTTGTTTTTGTGCCCCCGAAAGGTCATAGCCATTGTGAAGCCTTGAACAGTTCTTCTTGATTTCATTCAAAATTAACTGCGAATTTCCTCCTATTTAATGCAACTTTTGGAGATTTCCTCAGGTTGTGTATAGTCGGGTCCATTCGGTAAAACGTCATCTAATTCCTTTAAAATTTAGAAAGTATCTATTAAGTCTGCTCAGACCACTCTTCTCTCCAATGTTGAGAGTTGCAAAACGTTCAACCTGCTGTCTCTCCATCCATGCGACCGGTCCCACATGCCTCTCAGTTCTCAATTTTCTATCCACCCGCTCAAACATTCATTCATTCATTCGTTCATCCATCCGTGTGTGTGTGTACCAACTGATATATACTACTACGTAGTCTAACACTTTTCGGAAGCAGAGAGCATCCCGTAATAGCGTACAACTTTGGCAGCGGAGCTTCGTCGACTTCTGGTGGCTTGTCTGGGCCTGGCTTTCAAGCTAGAGCCTCACGATTAAATGAGTAGAGTGAGTGAGTGAGTGAGTGAGTGAGTGAGTGAGTGAGTGAGTGAGTGAGTGAGTGAGTGAGTGAGTGAGTGAGTGAGTGAGTGAGTGAGTGAGTGAGTGAGTGAGTGAGTGAGTGAGTGAGTGAGTGAGTGAGTGAGTGAGTGAGTGAGTGAGTGAGTGAGTGAGTGAGTGAGTGAGTGAGTGAGTGAGTGAGTGAGTGAGTGAGTGAGTGAGTGAGTGAGTGAGTGAGTGAGTGAGTGAGTGAGTGAGTGAGTGAGTGAGTGAGTGAGTGAGTGAGTGAGTGAGTGAGTGAGTGAGTGAGTGAGTGAGTGAGTGAGTGAGTGAGTGAGTGAGTGAGTGAGTGAGTGAGTGAGTGAGTGAGTGAGTGAGTGAGTGAGTGAGTGAGTGAGTGAGTGAGTGAGTGAGTGAGTGAGTGAGTGAGTGAGTGAGTGAGTGAGTGAGTGAGTGAGTGAGTGAGTGAGTGAGTGAGTGAGTGAGTGAGTGAGTGAGTGAGTGAGTGAGTGAGTGAGTGAGTGAGTGAGTGAGTGAGTGAGTGAGTGAGTGAGTGAGTGAGTGAGTGAGTGAGTGAGTGAGTGAGTGAGTGAGTGAGTGAGTGAGTGAGTGAGTGAGTGAGTGAGTGAGTGAGTGAGTGAGTGAGTGAGTGAGTGAGTGAGTGAGTGAGTGAGTGAGTGAGTGAGTGAGTGAGTGAGTGAGTGAGTGAGTGAGTGAGTGAGTGAGTGAGTGAGTGAGTGAGTGAGTGAGTGAGTGAGTGAGTGAGTGAGTGAGTGAGTGAGTGAGTGAGTGAGTGAGTGAGTGAGTGAGTGAGTGAGTGAGTGAGTGAGTGAGTGAGTGAGTGAGTGAGTGAGTGAGTGAGTGAGTGAGTGAGTGAGTGAGTGAGTGAGTGAGTGAGTGAGTGAGTGAGTGAGTGAGTGAGTGAGTGAGTGAGTGAGTGAGTGAGTGAGTGAGTGAGTGAGTGAGTGAGTGAGTGAGTGAGTGAGTGAGTGAGTGAGTGAGTGAGTGAGTGAGTGAGTGAGTGAGTGAGTGAGTGAGTGAGTGAGTGAGTGAGTGAGTGAGTGAGTGAGTGAGTGAGTGAGTGAGTGAGTGAGTGAGTGAGTGAGTGAGTGAGTGAGTGAGTGAGTGAGTGAGTGAGTGAGTGAGTGAGTGAGTGAGTGAGTGAGTGAGTGAGTGAGTGAGTGAGTGAGTGAGTGAGTGAGTGAGTGAGTGAGTGAGTGAGTGAGTGAGTGAGTGAGTGAGTGAGTGAGTGAGTGAGTGAGTGAGTGAGTGAGTGAGTGAGTGAGTGAGTGAGTGAGTGAGTGAGTGAGTGAGTGAGTGAGTGAGTGAGTGAGTGAGTGAGTGAGTGAGTGAGTGAGTGAGTGAGTGAGTGAGTGAGTGAGTGGAGTGCGGAAGTGAGTGGGGAAGTAATTAAGTAATTGAGTAATTAAGTATGTATATAGTAAGTGCATGTTTATGCAGATACATCAAAATATGATTTGCGTAGATTAATATAGACTTGAAAGACAGACGCAAGTAATGTGAGAATGTCCTGTGTATGTGTGCGTGCGTTTGTGTTTGTGTGTGTGTGTGTTCGATCGATAAACGATAATAAATATAGGTGGGTGGATTTATAGGTGGATTTGCGGAAGGAGAGATGACGGAGGGAAAATGCATGATTGAATGGATTTTGTATCACTGAAGAGAGAGAGAGAGAGAAAGAGAGAGAGAGAGAGAGAGAGAGAGAGAGAGAGAGAGAGAGAGAGAGAGAGAGAGAGAGAGAGAGAGAGAGAGAGAGAGAGAGAGAGAGAGAGAGAGAGAGAGAGAGAGAGAGAGAGAGAGAGATGTAAAAAGTTAGAATCTAACTGCTTGAGAAATGAGTTTAAGGACCGAGTACTTGCACCCTGAGAAGGACAAAAAACTAGATCGTGCGCTCAAATTGGCTCTTCAGAAGCTTCCTCCTTTCCCGCGTAAGTTCAGAACCTCACAGTCACGTGGTCAGTTTTTTTGTAAACAAAACTGATCACGTGGATTTATTTTAATAAACAAAAATAAGTTAATAACAACAATGATAACTGATGTCTCGTTAACTGGTCGCAAGCTTCGAGACAATGAAAGTTTTACAAAGTTTTATATGTATAAAAATTAGTCGACGAATGTGAGGGCGGCCTATGCGGTTCAGAATTAAGAGGGAATCGGCGGGTCGCGCCACCCCCTCCACACCTCCCCACCTCATCGAAATCTTCCATGTAGGTGAAACCTATGAAATCGAAAACTGTGTAGCGACTTAATGATATAGATTGTCTTCGGTTTGGGGAGATATTCAGCGATGAGGCGACATGTCCGTTGATAATAATTCAATGTTTACTTAAATTCTTCAATGCTAAAAAGAAACAGCGATTCTGTTTGTATGTTATGAGCTCACTCACTTGTGTGTGCGTGTGTGTGTGTGCGTGTGCGTGTGTGTGTGTGTTTATGTGTGTGTCTCAGCCCGCGTGATGTATCTTTTTGTTTGTCTGTCTGTCTGCTTGTCTGTTTATCAGTTAGTCTGAATGCATGTATCGTTTGTTTTTGTGTACGCGCTACTTCACCACTGACAGTTTGACACGTGTACACAAATAAACACACACACACACACAAACACTTATAAATACTTAATACGACGTCGATACTTGACTGGGTCCTTGTTTAAGGGTAGAAATAAAATTAGAGAGGAACAGATTCAACGGGGAGGTGGTTCAGGGGCGCGTGAAATTGAAACTAACTGATGGCTATTAACCTTCTGGT
Organism: Erpobdella octoculata; assembly: GCA_963978895.1. Lineage (NCBI taxonomy): Eukaryota > Metazoa > Annelida > Clitellata > Hirudinida > Erpobdellidae > Erpobdella > Erpobdella octoculata. Next base: position 2,056,200 of record OZ022241.1, on the reverse strand, counting down.
TTTGCAAGTTAAAAAGCTTATCTCTATCATTTAGCAAGATAAAGTTTTAAATCACTGCAATAAAAACGGATTTAACAGAGGTATTGCAAAAAATGTTTAAAATTCAGAGTTTCTATTACAAAAAGATATATTATTAAATCTTGAGTAGTTACACATTTTCAAAGCAATTCTTAAAGAGTGAGCCGAAAATGTTGAAAGCGCTAATAAAATGCTAAAAAATAATTACTTTTTAAACTCTATCGCTTCAATTAAAGCAAACTTTTAATAATTATTTTTCAACTTCTAATGAGTACGTTTTACTTTTTTCGCGAACAAAAATAGATCCCATCAGCAAACTATTTCGAGCTTCTGCTAGTTTTAAATGTTTTAAAACATTCTTTTAATAAATTATTTTGAATGATATTTTAAGTCTCCTATCTATCATTTCCACCTAATTCTTTATCGTTTTATATCTAAAAATATTTCATTCTCCTATAGTGATAGATTGCCAAACTTTTTTGCCGCCCCTTCTTAAGTGCTGCCCGGGGCGGACCGCAGTCCCCGCCCCCCTACGCTACGCCACTGATTCTTCACTTTCTCGCGGAAGAAACTTTTTTTTTAAATTAAAGGTCATGATCCTTTTGAGTCTTCTGATTCTTTTGAACTTTCTGAATTTTTTTAAACTTCTGATTTTCAGTCCTCATTTCCAACCCTTATTAGGACAGGACGAACCTTCTGTTTCTAAATTTAGTGCGACGTCCTTTAATAGGTTTAATTTTTTCCGTCAATTTCCCACTTATTGATTTATAGTCAATGGCGTCATGTTCACGACAGTCTTGTTCACCATGGTATTGTTTGTCATAATCTTGTTCGTCACAGTGCTGATTGTAAGTTATAGTTATTGGTTAGTTGTAATACTGTTTTCTATATATATAAGTCTTGTTTTTATAAATATATATCTGTAGGTCTTAGACAATGCCATTCTGTTACTTTTTTATGACGCTGCTATTTAAAAATTGTACCGAATGAATAAATACCGATTTTTGAATCATTTAGTAGTTTAGTAGTTAGATTTGCTATGTTTTGTAGTATTACTCAACTGCTATAGTTCGTGGTGAATCTGATCATGCCTTTATGACAGTATACCAAGCGTTGTACAAAACTTGTCAATAAACTTAACTTAACTTTATTATTCTGCAAACAGCTGTTACAGAAATTCAATTCTTAATGACCAGTTATTGAACCCAAAATAACCTACAAATCCGACACCATACCGAAAAATCATTCCTACTACCCACCCTGTTTTTTTATCCCCCTTTTTTGATAATCCTGTATCCGCCCATGTTTTTGTTCTTCATAGTCTTGTTCGTCAATGTCTTGTTCTTCATAGTCTTGTTCTTCATAGTCTTGTTCGTCAATGTCTTGTTCGTCAGTCTTGTTCGTCAGTCTTGTTCGTCATAGTCTTGTTCGTAAGTCTTGTTCATCACAGTCTTGTTTATCATAGTAACTTGTTTACTATAGTAACATCTGAGAGCTCTGGGAACTTTGAAGTTTTCATATAATCGATGAACGCCTTTTTCTCGTTTAATTGATGCATACTAATTGAGTTACACCAAAAGAACATATTAAAGCAGTTTGCATTTTTTCAAACTAATTTATCTAAGTAAACAATCTTGTTATGCAATACGGCGTTTTGAAGTTAAATTATATTGTGCCGCCTATATATATTCAACATAATTGCGCGATTTCCACAGTTAGGTGCTAAAACCGGGTGGGGGGCGGCGGCTAATCTTGCTGTGGAAAGTCGCGGTGGGGCAAAACGTTTCAAATAAATTAATAATTAATTCAAAACCGGTTAATATTTTTTTAATGAGTTGCAGCCAGCTCATGCGCCGCATGTGGATATGCATGCGTACGCATGCGTGTGCACGTGCGTTTGTTTGTGTGTGTGTTTGTGTGTGTATGTGTGTGACACACTGTGTGTGCGTGTGTGTGCATGCGTGCGTGGTGTATTGGCATTCGAGCCCTGACTGCCCCTATTGATGTGCCCGAGGTTTTCAGATTGTTTTGGCAGGTTTGTTAATTAGGCGCGCATTACAATTAAGCTTTACTGGTCGGATTTTGTGACAAAAATTTACATGACAAGCAGCGCGAATTATTAACCGTGAAAGGTCAAACTGCGGGGGGGCGTGGATAGCCCTGGGCTGACCAATCGATCGGGGGTTTGTGTGTACGTGTCGTTGTTGTACGTTATATTTGTGTCAGGTAGGTCGTCTTTCCATACGATCATGATGACACTTTTCCTTTTTGAATGTAATAAGTGATTTTTGAACTTTCCATAGTTCAGTTAAGAGCAGCCCCGCCGAGAGCCTGTCACTTATTCAGATTGGGCATCTCTCTACATCTTGCGACGTTGCGGGGGCGCTGGTGCACCTATCGACCGTGACATCTCGTTCATTCGCAACGAGAGACATTCCGAGGAAGGAAAGGAAGGGCTGGTGGTCTAGTGTTTCCCTCTCTCTACACCCTCATCTCGGGTGGCATTTACACTGTTCAACCCCCCCGTCGAGAACTTCGTACGGACAGAACTTGGAATTAATTCGGAGGTTTTTAAAGTACGTTTTGAGAATATCGTTATATCTAAAATTTTTCCAATTGATTGTTCAGCAGTCCTACAACATGTAGCAGCAGGTGCAAAATAATAAACATAAAAGAAGCGCAGAATATTCGATCCGTGAAAATCGATATCCTTTAATAAAAATATAATCGCCGAGTCTTATTAACAAGCAGGCCGATCCCGAGGGGGGTGTGTGTGTGTGGGGAGGGGGGGGGCGATACTACGGTTAGGCAGCGCCTCTCTATAACTTCTCGAGGTGTCAAGTCGTCATTATACAAATCGCCACCGATAAGCGTAGATATCGTGGAAAGCACTCCGCACCTCGGCGGGTCGCCAATTCGACTCGTAATAAAACTCAATTCCGGGATCGTCGCCGACGCCGTAACGCGCGCCGCTAACGCTAACTCCGGCGCGCTGCTCGTGCGACTTTTATAATGGCTAGCCATATCGCAACGTCAGAGTCGCTCGGCGGTAGTCGAGCGACTCACGCGCCGTTCCGAAATGTTGATTTTTGTCGGCGGGAGTAAATAACAATTTGAATATTTGAACCGGAGAGCGCAGGACTCTCCATACTTTGACTCTCCTACTCCGTTGATTGTTTAATGGAACTTTCGAGAGCAGGCGTCGATAATTTCTTGTTCCTCTCATCATTTCTCTATTCTTTTTCATCTTTCTCAGTTTATATTTTTTTTCAACTCCAGTTCGCTACGTATTTTCTGATTTACATTTTTTTGTTTGTTTATTTATTTATTTTGCTCTGCACCTTTCGCGCTGTGTGTATTTCTCCTCCTTTCTGACCCTACCTGTGATAAATACCTGTATTGAACACTTGTGTAAAGGCCGCAGTCGTTATATGCTAGCGATTAAGCCGTACAATATCGTCTCGTCACCATCCTCATCACCATCATCATCATCACCACCACCACCACCACCACCATCATCATCATCATCATCATCACCACCACCATCATCATCATCATCATCAATGATGACGATATCGCTATCATCACTGTCATCATAACCATCATCATCATCACCGCTCTTTCACAAGTTTTTTAATGTAATTAAAACGTTTCTTGGCATTAATCACTGTAACGTATATTTTGTTTTTAGTTAAAGGTTACACGACCTGTAAAGCATGTAAAATTGGTCAGCACTTGCTTGATGCGACCGACCAATTTTTAATCAAAATCCGCATAGTAATGATTCCTCGTCGAAGGGAAAGTAATCACATTCAGTTTAATTAGCATTTTAATTAATAATTTGATCAGTGGTTATTATTATTCTCAAACAGTCGTAATTAAAATAACTGACCAATCAGATTGGCACAGACTAACAGGAAATGCAATAGCATACAAGCACACACATACATACACACAAACACACATACATACATACATACATACATACATACATACATACATACATACATACATACATACATACATACATACATACATACATACATACATACATACATACATACATACATACATACATACATACATACATACATACATACATACATACATACATACATACATACATACATACATACATACATACATACATACATACATACATACATACATACATACATACATACATACATACATACATACATACATACATACATACATACATACATACATACATACATACATACATACATACACACACACATACATTCATACATACATACACACATATATACATGAAGAAATTGAAAAAGAAAGAGAATTAGAAAGAGAAAAGAGAGAAAGAGAGAGAGAGAGAGAGAGAGAGAGAGAGAGAGAGAGAGAGAGAGAGAGAGAGAGAGAAAGAGAAAGTGAGAGCGAGAGAGAGAGAGAACGAAATACAACAAACAATAAAAAATATCCATTGTGGCCAGTTCGTCGTGCGTTACCTTGGAGATGCTGGTCACTTTGCTGTCGACCTCGTCTCCCCTCTCATGCCATCAATCATTCCCTCTCCTCCATTGTTCACTCCTACTCGTGATGTTAACCTTTTTTTCGTTTTCTCTCTCTCCCTCCCTTTCTCTCTCTCTCTCTTTCTCTCTCTCTCTCTCTCTCTCTCTCTCTCTCTCTCTCTCTCTCTCTCTCTCTTTTTCTCTCTCTCACTCTTTCTATTGATATGTTTGTCTTTCTCTATGTATTTCTCTCTGTCTCTCTCTATTCGTGTTTTTGCATCTTCTTATTTATTTGTGTGTCTCTTCTTCTTGTTTGTCTCTCTCCTTCTCCCTCAGCTTCAGTCGTCTTACAGTTCCAGTTTGACAGCTAGCGAGAAAGAAAGTCAGACAGAAAACTCGTGACCAACTTCTCCAATAGCAGCAGCCAAGTGAACCACAATACGACGTAGCTAGCATTACAACCGGGATTGTTTTTTCCCATCTAATCGCGATCCAGCATAACATACGAGACGATATTCTCCCACTTAATAAGCAACTTTACAGTTTACAGTTTCGATAAAACTCCAGAATGAATTTTTACCTATTTGAAAACCTACGCTCCCGTTGGGACTGGGACTGGGACCGCGATGTCTCTGACTCGGAAAAACTCAGAAAAGCGAGAACCAACCGACGAAAACGTGAAAAGTGCTTCGTCCAGTACACGGGGAGACTTGTGGTCCTCTGCTGCTCCATGGTTGACTGGACAGATGAATGGTCAACTGTTGATCATTAGTCATGTTTCACGCGTCATTGCCTTCACACGTGCTCCTCGCTAGCACATACACACATACACAGACATACAAACAAACATACAAACAAACAAAGAAACAAAGAAACAAGCAAACAGACAGACAGATGTACTCACACATACACACATACACAGACATACATACATACAAACAAACAGACAGACAGATGTACTCACGCATACATACACACATACACACATACACAGACATACATACAAACAAACAGACAAACAGACAGATGTACTCACGCATGCAACATCGGTGTGATCAGGTTGTCCACACTTTTTTTGTCGAACGTCCGATTAATGACAAGATTTGAAAAGTTTTAATTTTTTTTATCCGTCTTCAAACACCAAGTTGATTTTTATGTTATTTATCGATATGTTTATAAACAGAAAAAACTCCTTTAACAGTAATTGCAATGTAAAATACATAAAATATGGATTGTACCGTTCGAAAATCAATACTTTAATCATTTATTTTTTAATAAACACAAATTGCAATGAAAAATAAATAAATAATTAAAAAGTCTATGAACGAATAAATGATTATTATATCGGCAAATAATTAAAATAATGTATTCAATTGAATGATCGAACAATTAAATTAGATTAATTGAATAAAAAAAATATCCACAACTGTCCCCTGGAAAACAAAGACTGCCAATGTCGTCGAACCGGTTGCTCTGGCAACGTAAGAGAAAGAGCATCAAAGTTCAAGGACGTATCGGAGTGATTAATGACGCAAGCAATGAAAATTGGACCATCTGATCTTTAAAACCACTTTGCAGCCCCCTCTCCCCCCTCTCCCTATTCCTTCACCCTCTCCCTCTTCCTTCGTTCATCTTCCTTCATCTTGTGGTCAGTCAACGGCGCTTGTTACGTCTTCAATGCCATTGTTGTTGTTGTTGTTGTTGTTGTTGTTGTTGTTGATGATGATGTTATTATTCTATTATTAATTACTTTCATTGGTATTAAATATTTTTTAGTAATATTGTCATCTATACATCCATCCATCCATCCATCCATCCATCCATCCATCCATCCATCCATCCATCCATCCATCATCATCATCATCATCATCATCATCATCATCATCATCATCATCATCATCATCATCATCATCATCACCATCACCATCATCATCATCATCATCATCGTCATCGTCATCGTCATCGTCATCGTCATCATCATCATCATCACCATCACCATCATCATCATCATCATCATCATCATCATCATCATCATCATCATCATCATCATCATCATCATCGTCATCATTAAACAATCGTTGTTTATAATATCATCTTCGGTTTGATTCCACAGAGATGACAACTTTTCCACTTGCACACACACACACACCGCTAACACGTACATTTTCACACGTACGCAATGAACGCACATAAAAAACAAACTCTCTTCCCCCAAAAAAAGAACAAGTTAATAAACCATAAATTATAACATAGCAGCCTGCAAGATGTTCTTATCTTATAGAGCAAACCGAAAGTCTAAACCAAGTATTTAAATTATAATATCTAAAAAAGAAAATATCAAAAATTTACCAATAATTAAACTATTCCGTTCTTTCCAATAAATGTCCAGTGACATCTTGATATGACCAAATGACCACACAACGAGCTAGCAGCGAGACAGATAGTCACACTTTTTATCACATCAGCGACACAAACACACACACACACAAGCACTCGTGCACATACATACATTTCCCAAACCGTTTAATAGAAATATCACTTTATTTATTTAACAATCATTCAGCCAAGGAAACAATCCGCCATTTCTCAATTAAAATTTTTTAATCCTTTTTTTCACGAAAACACCAAAAAAGGACGCGATTAGATAACAAACAAACAAAGTCTTTTTGTTTGGCGTCCAGAATGTATCGCTTGGCATTTATACTAGGCATCGATGTTTGTTAACTTATGCAATCCGGTTCGACCGGTTCTGGATTGTGTGTGTAAACTACTCAAAATTCAATTCCTCAATATAATAAACACATCTCTCTATACACATATATATATACACATTTTTTGGCTACCTTATCTAGGCCGAAGTTCACGAAGTGTCAACAAGGTTTTCAGAAAACTTTTATGATACTTCAGTAGCCATTGCGTAAGGCTCCCCCCTAGAGCGCCTGGCAGCTAAAAATAACTAACCAATCAGAGTGCAGTCCGAGCATCTTGCACTCTCCTGGCTAGTGGCCGCCATTGGTCAGTTCCGAGCGAAGTGGCCTGCGCTGGCTTCCTCTATAAAGGCAATTCGGCTAAAAAACTTTCATTTTTTGCGCTTCGTTTTTGACCGACGTTTTGTTTAACCTTTGAACTCGCTGACCGGTAAGTTCATGTTTTTTTTATATTTATTCATTTTTTTTTATTTTTTTATTTGTTAATAATTTTGAATTAATTTTTTATTTCTTTTATCAAACTTTTTTGTTATTTATTTAAGTCGATATCTGCGTGCGTGAGTTCGTTTTCGTTCGTGTGTGTGTGTGATTTTATGCGATTTACCGAGGATGTGAGCGTGTCGGTGCAACCTCGCGTGCGTGTGAAATGTGCGAGTTACTTTTTTCTGAAATGAATTTACTTTTAACATATAAAGTTTTAAGGAATATATTCATAGAAAATATATATATATATATACATGGACTTGTAGTAGGATTCTGCCGAAATGGCTGTCTAACGTTTATATAACTTTTCGTCTTTATAACTGGCCATCCGCTTTCATTGTTTCTCATCTTTCAAATTAGTGATTAATCAATAATTCCATCTCACTCGCTCACTCACTCACACTCACTCACTCTCACTCACTCACTCATTTACTCATTTACTCACTCACTCACTCACTCGCTTACTCACTCTCACTCATTCACTCACTCGCTCACTCACTCACTCGCTCGCCTCATCTGCAGCTGGGAGGAAGGGGGCTTAGCCGAACGAGTCTGTTCCCGGAGTAAATGAGATTTTAATGATGCTACCACTACACTTCTATACTACTCCGATCAAATGTGTTTGGCTTGGTCATGCTCCAGCAGCAACAGCTGACCGACATGGAAACTTAACAGACTTTTAATCCACGCACACATGTGTGTCGTTCAACATTTTTCCTGCCGAGTGTGCAACTTTTTCTCCACAACTAGCTAGGCTAGCCAGAGAGCTAGGAGAGGAAATGTGGTAGAGTTGTTCTGAGCCCAGGCGTGTGTTTTTGATTACATTTACATATGTCATGTGTGTGCGTGTGCGTGTGTGTTTGTTATGTGCCATTTTGACTTGTTTACTATCGTCACATGTGTCCACATTCGTAATTTATCTATATTATTATGCGTTTCAGCTTGTAATGTTAAGTCGCTTACGAAATCGAATGTTTTGCATTTATGACGATTCACTCACAACTTCGTGACACATACACACACATACAACGAATACATAACCATATAACCAGGTATCACACATACAACGAATACATAACCACATAAATACCTCACATAGACAACAAACACAGTAAATCCGTCACATGAGAACTTAAGTCGCTCTCCGAACACGAATCGCATAAAAACGAGAAGAAGCCCCTTTTGATCGGGCGCCATTTACGCGAGCCGATTTTAGCTCTTAACGACTTCAATTAACGGCTTGATGGTCTCGATCTCGAGCGCCTCTAATAAAGTTTTCCTCGTCTCGGCTCGAGACTTTCATTTACTCGCTACTCGCTATACACACGCGTCTTATCTTTGAGCTGGGATTTTTTAATCATTCTTCTTCTTCTTGGGCACTGGCATGCATTCGCTTTGGCCAGCTGCCATTGGTATTTTATCTTCTAATTAATAACTTATTATTATTATTATTATTATTATTATTATTATTATTATTATTATTATTATTATTATTATTATTATTATTATTATTATTATTATTATTATTATTATTATTATTATTATTATTATTATTATTATTATTATTATTATTATTATTAACTACGTGTAGCCGTTGCTCGACCGAACGGGCTTTAGCCGAGATGTGATGGATGGTGTGCGTGTGTGTGAGCGCCCCTAGTTGAGTCGAGTTGATTAATAGATAGATATTATAGATAATATCGAAACTGCGGCAGATAAAAAGTTAGCACATAATGCAATACCACCAGGTGTTTCTTCAACGCCGAGGCTTATGCTTAAATGCGTTAAAACTGCCGATTGCATCACCTGTGCTTTATTCATTAATTTATTAATTAACTTATTTGTTTGTACTGCCTCCCATCAAAGAGTCCGAGGCGTTAAAACGATACTCGGCTAGCGCCGCTGACAGTTCAATTGTTTACGCGCAAACAAACAAACAAACAAACAAACTATGCTTAGTACGGTGCGGTGCGCCTTTGTGCGCTGGGGAGGAGGGGGTGGGTATAGCTTTCATCCATTGTGCTCAAAAACCATCATCAAACAGTATATCTATCGATTCATAATCAATCGATCGATCAATCAATCAATCATTCTTTAATGAGTATAAATAAATATCACTTTCAGCCTGTTAGCTGGATTAAAATGTTAAAGCTCGTTGAATCGCTTTGTTGTTGCTGTTGTTGACCCGGGGTGGTGCGAGTGCAAAAATCGAAAGATGTGAATATTTTACCGGCGAACTTTGACCTGCTTTCGTATCCTTGTTTCCTACCCACCTCCTCTTCTTCTTCCTCTTCTTTCTCTCCCTGTCTGTCTCTCCCTCTCTTTCTCCCTCTCTTTCTCCATTTCTCTTCTCTCTCTCTCTCTTTCTGTTTATTTTAATAACAACTTCAATTGTTTACTACTTGCTCCTTGAAGCAAAAAGTAAACTTTTAAAAGCTATAATATTAACTAGCTGGGCTACCCGGCGTTACCCGGCGTTACTCGGATTTTTCTTTTTGATTTTCTCTCCGTCACTCTCTCTCTCTCTCTCTCTTTCTCTCTTTCTCTCTCTCTCTGTTGTCCGAATGTCTTTCTATCTAACTATCTCTTTCTCTCTGTGTCTGTCTCGCTCAGATAATGAAACTTATTATTGTTCTATAGAATCCCAATAAATAATAAAAAAAATAAATCTATATTTTTTCTTTTTTCTCCTTTCCTATTTCTCTCTCCATGTAGCTTTAAAGCAAATCTTTTCTAATTTAATATTTAAAAAAAATGCTAATTCATTATAATTGCACAAAAAACTTTGAAAGAAAACTAAATTATATTATTTATTAATTTAATTTTGTCATGCATTCCAGCATATAAATTGCGCCGGCAATAACACTCCATGGTCCCGAGGGTTGTGCAATAAATAAAGTCCAAAAAGAGGTTTTTTTGGCTATAAAACTTAAAAAATGAAAAGCAGATTTTTTTCGAAACTCCCTAAACCCCCCCCCGCAGGATGACTACCCCTCCATGCTGCTAATTTTTGTCCAGAATCCTGAAGAGGTACAGTATAGAATGGCTAACACACACATTTCATTTGCATTTGTAAATGTAAGAAAATGCTAATGAGATTAATAATAATACTTAAAGGAGTTATAATAATAATAATATTAATAAGCGTTGTTAATAAATAAGGGTAACGTTAATAATTGGGAGAATAATTATAGAAATTAGATAGGAGTCGTGGATGCTCGAACTGATATGAGATGATGCTATGAAATGCTCGTGAGATTATAGGCCGGTGAGATGGTTTCTGGATACATGTGTTTCTGTGTGTGTGTGTGTGTATGTGTGTGTATGTATGTATGTATGTATGTATGTATGTATGTATGTATGTATGTATGTATGTATGTATGTATGTATGTATGTATATATGTATGTATGCTTGTGGGTGTGTGTATCTGTGGAGGTAACGGATGCTCCGCCATCTTGTACTAAAGGTGTCTATGTGTATTTGTATGTGTGTGTTTGTGCATGTATGTGCGTGTGTTTATTGTATCTTCCTGTGCGTGTGTGTTTACATGTTCGTGCGTGTGTCTGTGTGAATATCTTGTACTCGATTGAGAGTTTTGTGTTTGTTTGGAGCTAACAGCTTGAAAGTAACACCAATTGATCTGCTACAGATATAGGTACATACATACATACATACATACATACATACATACACCATAGGAGTCTGATGACCATATGCGGTGCATGAACTTGTTGTTATGTGTGTGTGTATTTGTGCGCGTGTGCGTGTGAGTGTGTGCTTGTGTCTGTAACATTCTACTTTAATGCCAAGGCCGTTCGTTCGTTCGTTCGTTTTCAGTACATACACGTTGATATGTTACATTCTCTTGAGCACCCAAGTGAGCCTGTGTGTGTGTGTGTGTGTGTGTGTGTGAGAAGTAGATCCTAGTTACTTACTACTTACTGTAGTAGTGGTCAAGGTAGTGGCAGTGTTAGCCATGCTCTCTCTCTCTCTCGAAGTCCTTAGTACCGCGGCAAAGTTTTGTAGTGCCGGATAAAAATAGTTCCATCGCCAATATATATATATATATATAAATACACCTTAAGTTCGATAATTTCTTCTATTTTTTTAAACTAAAAACATTTAAAAATTTCAATGTTAATTTTCTTGTCCACTACGTGTAGGTGTCATATGACAAGCGAAGAAAATATTATGCAAGTTGACGATGGTTTCGCCACAGAAAGCATCACAAAAAGCACCGCCTTGACAGTGTCAAACGTCAGTGGCGCGAATCCCGACGGAAGAGGTCACTCGCCGGGTGAAAGTTCAAGCGGATTACATCAGAACATGAACTTTCTGCGGATAACAAAACAAGAGATGCCCGACAATGATTTTACAAGCGTTAATCATCAATCACCGCAGCAGCAGCAGCAGCATTCCAGTCAAGCCGATACAAAAATTAAAACCGAATTCTTAGCCGGAGCTACTTCTAGTTTCGAGCCAAGCCAGATGGATTTCAGCGAAACCGCCACGCCAAATGTCAGCTGGTTCGACCATGGCGGCGAGAGCAAGACTCCTAAAGGAAACGGCTATTTGCAGGGGGGACACGAGCCCCTTCCGAACCAGTCCTCGTCGATAGGGACCCTCCAAAAGATGATGCAACGTTTCGACGATTCCTCCACGGCCTTCCATCCATCTCACGAAACGGTATCGCCGAAGTTCTCCGGTTTTCCGTTCAACCACTTTCGTTCCCCGTTCAGAGGTCAGAACGTATCGCCGGGCGTATCCAGTCCGAGCACTTCCACCCAACCGATCAAGAGCAGTACTCCTTATTTTACAGCAAACAACAGCTTCACATCTCCAGGCGAGGAAAGCAGCCGTCAGCCTAAACTGTATCCCTGCAAAAAATGCCCGTTTATGAGTGAGAAAGATATTTTATGAAAAAGTTCATATACAAAAAAAAAAGAATAGCTTGATAATATCTTATACTTACTGTTTTGTTCATTCCAGGCAACTGCAAAGAGGAGCTGGACGAACACCTGAACACCCACTACAAAGCCTCGTGCAACCAGTGCAACTACCGTGCCACCACCCAGGGCAGACTGGCCCGTCACATCGACATAGCCCACCGAGACGAGGCCAAAGAGGCCAAAGAGGGGGATCCGACGCTACAGCAGAAGAAGATCAACAAGAGCAAGAACGACGAAACAGAAGACTCTTCTAACAACTCCTCGGACGAGACTGGCAATGCACACGGATCTGATTACTCGAAGGTCCTCAAGAAGCCCAAGGGATGCAAGCACTGCGGTCTTTACTTTTCCACAAAGGTGAGGGAGTTTATGGCGATGGAGAACCTTGATGGTATATGCATAGAGGGTTTTTGGTGATGGAGAACCCTGGTGGTATATGTATAGAGGGTTTTTGACGATGGAGAACCCTGGTGGTATATGCATAGAGGGTTTTTGACGATGGAGAACCCTGGTGGTGAGAGGGTTTTTTGGCGATGGAAAACCTTGATGGTATATGCATGGATAGTTGGAAGTGGTTGAATTTTGAAAAAATATTTATTTATTTATTTTAAAAAATGCCAGAAGGGCTAATAAGCCACTAACACTAGCATGAGAAAAAAAACAATAAAAAAAATCACAGACATCTTTAGTCATGGATACAAGGAAACAGAAACCATCAAGATGTGACAACAACAAAACCACCCAGATATTACAGAATAGCAGAAAAGTAAAAAATAACTCTAGCTGTAGTATAAGAAAATGTCCAATTTTACTGATTTCAAGGATAATTTAAATGAAGAGATGCTGAAACAATTTACAACATCGGCGGGGAGAGAGTTCCAAACCGCAACTATTCTGTTAGTGTAGTAAATATTTTACAGCATCACGTGTAAATTTATTTAATCTTAATTTATAACTACGACCCCGCGTTGATATTATATTGGTAGGAGCAAATGACAATGATATAGAAGTATTAACTAAATGGTTTATTAATTTATAACAGAAAACTACTATTAACCTGTATCAACTGACGATCAGTAAAAAGTAAAGATATTGTTTTTGTTTATATCTTTTTATATATCTTATCGCCTCAATGATCTGATTGAAATTTCGTCCACTTGAGTGTATAACCACGGAAAGAGTTTAGTCTGCTGCAGAAATCCCGCACTTCATTTTACGTTTTATGGCCAAAAAACCTCTTTTGGGCTTGATTTATTGCGAAACCCACGGGACCATAGAGTGTTATTGCCGACGCAATTCAGATGTTGAAAATGAGAGAGAGAGAGAGAGAGAGAGAGAGAGAGAGAGAGAGAGAGAGAGAGAGAGAGAGAGAGAGAGAGAGAGAGAGAGAGAGAGAGAGAGAGAGAGAGAAAGTAGCAGAAAAAAACTTCACGAAACGCCGCCTATCCCAGTTAGTGGTTTTTATGAAAAACTAAAACATCAGTTAGTTAAATGTTATCGATAACTAGCTGGGATTGCTAACTTATGTTTTTTTTGGTCATGAACCGCCAACCGATTGACTGATTATTTATTAAATATATTCAAAACTTAAAAATAACATCTAAGTTACTGAATTAAAATTTTCGAACCATAATTGCCCGCTTCGCTCGGAAGATAAAAACGTTGGGCGCCACTACAATATTTTATTTATTATTAATTCAGTAGATGTCATTAGTTTTTTAGTTTTTTTATTTGTTGGCAAACAGAACGACTTCTACGACCACATTCTCGTCCACTTCCCCGACGCCAGCAAGTGCCCGGAGACGGGCTGCAAGTTCGTGACCCGGCTGGCCCATCACATGCGCTACCACATGCTCAGGCACAGGGGCATCAAAAACTTCAGCTGTCCGGAGTGCAAATACTCGTGAGTTTCGCAAGTTTGTTTTTAAATTCAATATTGAAGCGTGTCCTGATACCCCAGGTTTGGCCCACAAGGCGACCGGTCTTGTAGATTGGGAGGATAGGGGGACAGAGTTATAAGCAGAATTATTCGTTATCCCCTTATTTGCTGTGGATAACAGACTATTGCTATGTCAAGTTAACAACTGTGTTTACCTTTAGAGAGGGGGTGGCCAATGAGAAATATAGAGACTACTAATTAAAGGCATATTTTTTGAATATAGGTGCTTTTTAATTCACACATTAGCTAATTTGATTAAGTCCAGTACATTTAAGGTAACGACACGGCATTAGATTCAAGTAGATATTTGTTATTCGGTGACACAAATTAGATTATGATAATGTATTTTGCAAGCTTATTGTATTAAAAAATGCTAATGTATGTTAGGTATAAGCAATTTGTTCGTTAATGAAACCCGCTAGTCAATGGGCTGTAAAATCAGTATAAGCTTGCGCTCAGATGTGCGGGCAAATCAGTCTATGATAACTATTTTTGAAACGGAATAAACTTTTTTTTTATCTGATACAGCTGCTATTTGTTATGAAAAGTTTTATTATAAATATCGCGATTCAAATTAGCTTGTTAAAACTCCACCTCGCTTTTGCAAGCCAGTCCTCCCCATACATAAAGGAGAAGGGTCAGTTAGAAAGATCAAATTATGATTTACGATAAAAAGTACTTAGGAGATTCCTACATACAGCTATTTCAGTCTTAAAACACCTGGTGTAAAGGACTAAAAACTATTATAAAAGAAACAAACAAATAAAATTAACCTGTTAAACAAAACTTTAATACAGGTGTGCTACAAAGTCGATGCTGATCAGCCACGCGAAGGCACACGACACGGTCTCTCGCTACCGCTGCGCCAACTGCAACTTCTCGGCTAAGCACGCCAACGCGCTGAACACTCACCTGCGCAAGACCGGCCACACGGCCGGACCGGTTCTGAGCTCGGACGGCAGCATTCCTTTCAACGATCCCAGCAGTAATTTCGAGAACCACGTTCGAAAGAAGGCTCGAACCGAAAGCAAGCCGGTCAAGAAATCGACCACTCAAGACATCAGCGAAAACTTTTCTTCACGCAGTCCGCTACCCGGTAGCGTCCCATACTCTCCAGTGAACAGCCTGCAGATGCCGCAATTGAGTCTCATGCAGAGGTACCTAGGCCTGCAGATGATGTCCAGTCTGATGCAACGCGGCGGCGGCAGTAGCCTCGTTGCGCCACCGAGTTGGACATCGCCTCTGGAGCTCATGAAGTACCAGATGAGAAACATCAGCTGCCTCCAGTGCGGAGAAGCGTTCAGCAGCAGGCACCAGCTCATGGCTCATCTCTACACGACGCAGTGCGGCACCGGACCGCCGTTCGGACTGCCACCCAAGCAGGAACAAAATGCCGGCAATAACGAAGACTGTCTCAATGATTCCAATGGTAACAACTTGCGAATGGATGACGAGGATCACGAAAATGTAGAAACTTCGACATTAAACCCAGAAGAGGATGCCGCCATCAGGAGGGCGAGCAGCTCGTTTAACGAAAACTTTCGCCCGTGGCCGAACGGGGGTACGCGATGGCTCGGGCAGGACAAGGACTCCTCGGAGATGTTCTTCAGTCCAGAACGTGCAGTCATCAAGGGAGAGTCGAATTACCACAATAGCGACAGTTTCTCACGTGATAACCGAAGCTATAACAAAAATATTCACAACAACAGCAGCAATAATAATAAAAATAGTACAATTAATCATAATCATAATAACAATAGTAACAATAATAATATTAATAATAATAATAATAATAATAATGGTTCGAACGGTGAAAGTACAGCAGATGAAGATCATCAACTAGAAGTTTCTTGCGAGCCTCTTGATTTGTCAATGAAAAAGCCAAGCGAAGAAACTTTAAATAGATCTGATCGTAGAGACGAAGACTTGAAGAGAAATCGAAAATCGCGTCGAAAAGGCATCGCCTACAAGGTCGACATCGCGGCCCTGAACGACGCCGAAGATTGCCCCTCGAGAAACGACGAAAATTATTGTGATAAGCGAATCATTCCTTGTAATCTAACGTTCGAATCGTACGACAGCGACGATCGCAACAGACCTGGCAGTATCGACAGCGAGTCCAGTCCACCACTACTACCGGTGTCCAATCCCGCCCCGATGCCTTCCCGCTCCAACGGGACCTCTCAGCTACCCGACTTAGAACCGATCGCCAGGCACCACCACCACCACCAGCAACAGCAGCAGCGCTTCTCTCCGAAAAACATCAGCGGCAGCTTCTGCCGACACTGCGGCGTCGTCTTCAACGACGAGCGGATGTTTTCAACTCACATGCTCCTGCACAGTCCCGGCCAGCCGCTGCTCTGCCACCTGTGCCAGAGGACCTCGGAGAGCGGCCGAGATTTCTTCCTTCACTTGAGCGAGTACGAGCACAACTTCAAGTCCGAGTTGCACTCGTCCGAAAAGCGATAGAATATTTATTTTTTTAATTAATAAATAATATTTGATGTTAAATATTAACAGTCTCGACCTACTTCGATATAATATAATACCTTGTGTGTGTGTTTATACGTATGTGTCATAGTTTCCACTACTATTTAAAGGCTTCTTTTTTTCATTTTTTTGTCTGTAATTTTGTATTTTTGATATTCAAGATTTTATTTAAAACAAAAAAGTAACAAAACCAAAATTTCCGTTTTTTCCATTCCCTTTTTTTTTTTAAATGCTCATCAACTTTATTGTACGCGATTGTATTATGTTGCAGATATATTTTCTCTTAATTTTATTGTGCCGTTAACAAGTCATTTTGTCGTTCATAATATTTGCTTATGTTAATGATGTTTTCTTTCTTTTTTTCTGGCCGCGCCCATTGGCAGCTCGATTCAGGAAGAACTAACTCGACTAACTACTAACCTCTGGTTGTGCTTTTAGGTCATTTTTCATAACATTTCCGAGATTGTTACCATTTCGATGGTTTTTTTTAGACGCGCATCCAACAACACTGAGTGACGGCCGCGATTCACCGGCACGGCGAGATAGACTTACCACAAAGCCGAATCTTCCGGTCGTCGTGGGGCAGCAATGCGACCGGCGAACGAGGAAAACGCGGACGGCTTCGGGCCCGTCGACGTTCGCAAGTTCTGCCGACGAACGATAACGGCGCTAGTCCTCGACCAATGCACGAGTATTTGCAGTGAGTGCTACACGACGCATCGTATGTTCAATTTGACCGCAAGACATCTAGTCAGCAATCGTCATCATCATCATAACCATCATCATTATCATAATCATCATTAAATATGTAACTCGTTGCCATGGCTTAAAATGACCTCATTTTACTCAAATTTAATTATTAACGTCTCGATCATTGAATAAATACGAGCGTTTTATGTAGCGCTTAATTTTTTTCTTATAAAATTTATTATTTCATTATTAATTATTTCGTCTGAGAGATGAAGTACTCATTTGTTGTAGGATTTATAATAAAGACTTTTTGTTTGACACAGTTGTGCAATGTCGCAAGACTTCATGTGCCCTTGGCCACCGCTCTCTTATAACTCTCTCCACTGACTTGGTTATGTCTAATTTTCTTTCTGCGATATTCCTTATATGTGGTTTTTCATTTTTATATACAATAAAATTCTTATTCCCGTGACCGATTTCTGTAGGCATTTTTTGTGAGTTTATAGTTTATTATTATTCAACTAAACCTATGTTCATCGTTCTAAAAGATCTTTAAAACTTTAAAGTTCGTCAAATCTGGTGGCCTCTGGTTAACCGGTTACAAAGTTTAAAAATTATCACAGTGATCAATTTTGCACATTTGTTTGATAATAACCCTTTATTAAATTTGTCACCACCACATGTTCATCATTGCTTTTTTAAATTTAATAATTAAAAACTCAAAAAACAAAATCTTGTATTAAGCGTTTTGCGATTGAAAAATTTTTCTCTCCGACAAGAACCAGGTTTTTCCCAACTTCGACCGATTTAATTCCTGGAATTTTGGTTGACTTCCAGCGTCATTGGCATGGGTATTTTCTATTTTCAGATCAAATCAAATCAAATCAAAGAATCATTTGATTAGGCGCTCCCTTATCGACAAAGTCCATTACGGGAGCGCCATGTAATGTTATTAGTATTTTAACAACCTCATCATGATCATAATCATTATTGCGTTATTTACGTGTTTCTGAATCTAAATAAATAAACAATTTATCTTAATTATCAAAGAAGTGGGTGAAAACATCTAAATTTCTCGGTAGGTGTCTGTTAATCTTGAAAAAAACCCAAACAGCTTTAGTTACTAAAGTCATTTCATAGACGCGCTCAAATTAGGTTCTTGTGTCTCATTTCTGTTCACACGATTTGATGACTGCCTATATTGGAGCGGCCCATCGAAAAGTCGTAAAACAGAGTAGATTTATGAGCGGACGAGAGAGAGCGAGCGTGTGTGAAATCGAAAGCAGGTCAACTCTTCATTGAAAGCATAATCTTTTTATTGCTTTTCTTCAAAACAAACCTATCACGTGATGTTTACGTAATATTTACACGCACAATGAAAAACACGCACGCACACACACAGGCAAAAAAGGTGTTAAATAAATAGCAGTACTATCACATCACATTATCTTCCTATTTAATAATAATAATAATAATAATTAAATAAATATTTTGCTGCATGTATTGTAATAATAATAATTACAACAGTAATAAAATGAGCTACAATAACTAATAATAATACTAATAATATTCATAATTATAATGTAGTTATAATTATTAATGTCAAAGCCTTACACCACTGACTACAATGCGTTTAGTTACGGTATCATGACATTGTCACAATGGTGCCCAAACTGAAACTGTAGTATATATTGGTCCTAATGTAACCGTTACGGTCGCATGACATCTTCAAAATAGTATCATTATCCATTTAATAACGCTTAGCAACACCTCGTCGTACAAACTAGCAAAAATATACATATAAATATACACCGTCGTCATCTCCAACAGCAGACAATGTCACCATCGTCACCTTAAAACTGTGGTTTAGGGTATCAACCAAGAATAGAGGGCTTTTTGAACTTATCCATTTGGCTTTATAGAGGTCACTTATGGGTTAAGTTTGCATCAAAAAGATACCCATTATCCACAAGAAAGATTATATTTGACTTTAGAAGCGGTCACAGAGCGTTAGAGAGCTTTTGTCCTAGTATGCAGTTATGCCGTCTGTCGAAAAGTAGGTTAGGTAATAAATAATATATGTAACATTCATATACATATAATCTGTGTACGCAGTTGTTCAACCGGATCACGTGGCCAGATAAAAATAGACCTTACGGACGTGAGTCTATCAAATATATATTTTATATACGCACGCACGCTCAACTGTACGTGTGTAGGCGGAAACGTTGAAACATCACGCACAGGACAATGACAGTATTCGATCATCACAGATTTTGAGATTTAAGATGCAGTACTGCGATTTACCTGTGAAACATTCAATAATAAACATATGTATATATATTTAAAAAAAAAAAAAAAATATAATTTAATCAAACTAATTAGACATATTCAAGTGAAACACTTCAAAAATGAGAAACGTACCTAACCTTCAGGGTCTACTTGATAGCGAAGGCCTACCGAGTCGAGAGGAGAGGTTAGAAGGTTTTTGGTCTGCAAGAAGATAATTAGAGGATTAATAATACATTTATTAACGCATAGAACCGGTGTGAACAATGGTTGTTCATAGATTTGACCCATGACCCGATCATAACGTCTGACCATCATCTTCTATTATTAAATCTAATGTAGCTTCTTGGTTGTGGTCACAAAACGCCAACTGCTTAGCAGATTTTTTTCTTGGCAGGTGGACACAAACCGGCCATTGTGCACCATATTTGAATAACATCGGTTCAGGTGTTTAAATTTGAGGTCGATAGATATGCATACATACATGCATACATGCATGCATGCATACATACATACATACATACATACATACATACATACATACATACATACATACATACATACATACATACATACATACATACATACATACATACATACATACATACATACATACATACATACATACATACATACATACATACATACATACATACATACATACATACATACATACATACATACATACATACATACATACATACATACATACATACATACATACATACATACATACATACATACATACATACATACATACATACATACATACATACATACATACATACATACATACATACATACATACATACATACATACATACATACATACATACATACATACATACATACATACATACATACATACATACATACATACATACATACATACATACATACATACATACATACATACATACATACATACATACATACATACATACATACATACATACATACATACATACATACATACATACATACATACATACATACATACATACATACATACATACATACATACATAAAAAAGTCCTCAAGTTTCATTAATAATTAACAAAGATCTAATAAGTGTTTAGCAACCTCAATAGTTAGATTATAATTATTATCATTTAATTAGAATAATAAAGATATAACAAATAATAAGATTGTAAACGATTGAATGACTTATTAACATACATATTATTGCATAAAAATAATTGTTTACAACTGAACAAGAATTACCGTTCGAGTTTTTTAGATTGGTTGATGATGAATTGTCGTTTTTCGTTGCATCGGAACTTGAGGACTTTTTTTGAGAGAAAAACAAACATTTAAGTAAATTAATTATTCAATTAAAGTTAATGATATTACTTTATTCTCAATTTAATTTAATTACTATTATGTTTATTATTATATTTATTTTCATATTTACTTAAATATTCTTTTTCACACTTGCTATCATGTTTATTATCTCTAGAAAACCTCTAGCGACCAAACAAGAAAACCCACAAGACTGGATTTCTTCGAAGGTTTTCCAACATCCGGAGATTTCCTGTCTTCGGATTGGCGGCTGGGAATGCTGAGTTTTAGATCGTTGGAAGATGACGGCGTACTAGAGGTCTGTGCAAAAAAAATAGAAAGAAAAGAAATTTCACTTACTATTGGCAATAAACATTTTTTTAAATTAATAGTTTTTAGTCGTTTACACCAAATGTTTTAAGACTTTAATAGCAGTATGTAGGAAATACTGAAGTACTTCGGATCCTCTCCCGGATCATAATTTGACCTTTTTTGTCGTTCTCTCCTTTTTATCCAGGTTTAGGACTGGCTCACAAATTGGCAATACATACATACATACATACATACATACATACATACATACACAAATACTATACATATATCCGTATATATATAGGTGTGCCTGTAGCACATGCCCCAGATAGCTCTTTTACCAGCTGATTCAGCTAGAAGGTTAGTACAAGTCGATAGAAGCTGTCGAGTTCACAGAATAAACGGAGCAGATTTGTCACTGAAAAACTAGAAAACAGAAATTTGTCAATTTTGATGGAAGATATCTCACCGAAGTGATGGCGGCGTCGAGTTGAGCCCTGAGCTTTCCCCTCTCTTCGCTCCAGGAGGATCTCTCCTTCTCGAAGGATAGCTGGTTATTGATGATGTCCTGCTGAGACTTTGACCATTCTTGAAGACGTTCTTCCAGCTTCAGGGTGAAAATATATATATAGATGTTTATTTATTTTTTTTATTATTAGCTTATGAGGTAGTAAATTTTTTTTACAATGAATGCCGATGATTCTACCTGTGAGCAAGTGTTTCTGTATGCAAATGTCCTTTAAGAATGTCACACATTAATGAGTAACAGTTACTAAAGAGATGATACGAATCTTACGCTTTTATTCTTTTCTTTCAAAGTTGTCGACTCTTTGTCGAATTCTTTCCTCTGTTTCTCCATCTTCTTCAGCAGTTCTTCCCGATCCGACGTTCTGGTGGCTTCCAAATCGGAGATCTGCTTCTGGAGACTTTTAACCAGGTCGTTCGAAGACGTCGAAGACGGAGACGCCGCTGAAGCGGCAGCGGCGGTGGGCGTGGTCGGAGCGGCAGTGGTGGTGGCGGCGGCGGCGGTGGTGGAGTTTTGCTCGAAGGTGGACGGAATGGAAAGCTTTCTAAAGGTTCGAGTTGCTCCTCCGAACTTTTCAAACTTGTTTCGAAAGTCTAGGACCTTCTTCTCTTCCGATAAGAGCGCTGAAGGCTGAATATTTTAATCAAATTGTTTTGTTTAATTATCTAGTTTTATTTTAATTAAAAAAAAATCAGCAGTCTAAAGTTCAACGTTCCTCTCTACAGTCTTGCTAACTCGCCTACGAGCTTAAAAATGTTTTAAAGCTTCTCATAAGAGAACATGATTGTCAGAAATGTTCTTCAAAAGAGCAGTTCAGATAACAGATACCTAGCTTTCTACAACTTTGCATAGCGAAATTCAAACCGACAAACAGTACAGTAGACTCAGCGTGATCCCAGCGAGGCCAGCCAACGGTGGTCGACTAGCTAAAGTTCACAGCTCAGATTGTAATTTGTTTATCAGCTTAAACATGCATAGAATAACGCCCGGATAAAAGCATATGCACCATAGCACCAGCGTCCGCGCATAGAAATCACGATAGGTTAACGGTAGCTACCTTTTTAGTCTCCGAAACTGCATCGGGAGAAACAACGGACTCGGCTGCTTTCAGCTTGTTCTCCAGCTTCAACTTGGCTGACGATTCGGCTCGAAGTTTCTCTTTCAGCTCGTCGACTTCTTTGTCGCTCTTCTGCAACTTTTTCTGGTTGTCTTCGATCTGGTTTAATCGTGTACATAAGTATAATCATACAATAGAATCATGAAATAATCATTTAATAACTACGATAGGAAATAATCATAAAATAATCCCATAACAGTCATATAATAATCACATAATAATCATAAAATTAAAAACGAAGATTAAATATGATTGATTATAAAATAATAATGAAATAATCATAAAGTAATCACAAATCAATTACTTCATGATTATACGTACCATATACTACTTTCATGATTACTACAATCATAAAGTAATCACAAATCAATTACGTAGTAATCATAAAGTAATCACAAATCAATTACATAGTAATCAATCACAATACAAAACAGCCACACGACTTACAGTTTTCTTGAGCTTGGAAACTTCTTCTCGATCCTTCTCTCGAGTCAACTGCTCCTTCTCAAAAAGACTCTTGATGTCGGCTATCGACTTCTCCGACTGCTTAGCCAGCTTCTCGTTCTCAGACTGAAGCTGCTTGAGCTGCTCCTGGTACCACGTGACGTCACTGGCGCCGGAATTGTGGCTGTTCTTGGCTGGAGTACCTCCAACTGCTGCTATCTCGTTTGCGTTTTCGTCTGTTGTGTCGTTATCCTCCCCGTCGCCAGGGGAGCGTTTGCTTGGAATGATTGCCTGTACAGTGGCCCGATCCTTGCGCGGGAAATTTTTTCATTTTTTATTTTTAATTTCATATTTTAACTTTTGCTAATTATGTCTTGAAAAATAATTTTAGTTTTTAATCGAATAATACATAAATTTTCTGATATTAATAATTCCTGAATGGTGATTTATAGATTCACCATAAATTTGTTAATTGTCATCGCGAAGATTAATTTTCAATTATTTTTTTTTTTTGAAAATTGTTTATCCTGGAAATCTACCTGTAGTTTTTTTACTTCTTCTTCAAGCTTGGTTTGAGCATCTTCTGATTTTCTTAGCTTTTTATTGAGTTTCTCAATAGATTTGTCCTTATCGTCGATTTCTTTCTGCAACTTCGACAACATTTCAAGGCCGTTGCCTATAAAACGCAGTTAAGTGACTTAAAATTTAAATGAACAATTATTACATCCCGTTTCTGAATAAATAGATCGATAAATAAATGAATGAATTAGTGCGCGAATGATCGATTGAATGAATGAATGAATGAATGAATGAATGAATGAATGAATGAATGAATGAATGAATGAATGAATGAATGAATGAATGAATGAATGAATGAATGAATGAATGAATGAATGAATGAATGAATGAATGAATGAATGAATGAATGAATGAATGAATGAATGAATGAATGAATGAATGAATGAATGAATGAATGAATGAATGAATGAATGAATGAATGAATGAATGAATGAATGAATGAATGAATGAATGAATGAATGAATGAATGAATGAATGAATGAATGAATGAATGAATGAATGAATGAATGAATGAATGAATGAATGAATGAATGAATGAATGAATGAATGAATGAATGAATGAATGAATGAATGAATGAATGAATGAATGAATGAATGAATGAATGAATGAATGAATGAATGAATGAATGAATGAATGAATGAATGAATGAATGAATGAATGAATGAATGAATGAATGAATGAATGAATGAATGAATGAACGAACGAACGAACGAACGAACGGACGAACGAACGAACGAACAAATAAATGAATGAATGCATGAATGAATGAATGAATGCGTGAATGAATGAGTCGATTAGTCAATTAGTATCAATTATTCAATTATACAATCGATAGATGTATATTTATAAATTTAAATATAATATTGTACATATTAAGTAGAGTCATAGAGTATGAATGATCTAGTAGGTAACATACGTATATTTATACTAATAAAATGTTCTATGTTATTGCGTTATAATGTTCTATGTCATAATACGAAAGTTTTGGCTTCTTTATCGCTCATTGATGTTTCGGTGAAGCGACGGTTAACAAATCATGCTGGAGGGAGCTCCTATTTAGGACCGTGTGCCCTTGAAAACATTGCTAGGTTTCAGAAGATATGGGAGTTAAATTTAGAGGCTCTGGCTGGGTTTCAGATGAACAAAAAGAAAACTTTTGTCTGATTTTGATGCGACTGGTAATGGGCAAAGTGAATCTGACCCTTCAGAAGAACATCATGGCCGAGTGACGAAGACTCTATCGCTATCCCACCACACCCCCTAAAACAATAGTAATTGTTTCACTAAGGTAAGATGGCTTAGCCCCTACTTGAAAGTATGCTAACCCATGCTCATGATTATAAATTACCTAAAAACATAACTGCGCTAGAACATGAAAACTCAAAAAAAACAAAATAAGAAATAGTTTGTGCGTAGATTAGGTGTACCGACCTTTGTTGTCTTCGAGGAATGCTTCGGAACGCCGCCTCTTTTCCGCTTCTTTTTGAAGTTTCTTTTCGAACTTTTCGCGCAGTGCTTGCATCTCGTCCTGGAGTTCTTTCTTCTCCGCGTCATCCTTCTCCCTCCTGGCTACGTCTTTTTTGTGCTTCTTCTCCAGAGATTCGTTCTTCTTCTCCAGGTCTTTTACTTTCAACTCGTACTCGCTCAGTTGGGAATTCAGTTTCAGTTTTTCCTCTGCCAATTGCTTTTCTAGCTTTTTTATTTCCGACTCGTCTTTCTTGCTCAAAGCCGTTTCTTCTTCTTTCAATTTCGTTCCGTTTTTCTCTTTCAATTTAATCTCATCTTTCGATTTAGTTTCATCTTTATTTATCACTTTAGTTTCTTCTTTCGATTTAGTTTCGTCTTTATTTACCACTTTAGTTTCTTCTTTTGATTTTGTTTCGTCTTTATTTATCACTTTAGTTTCATCTTTCGATTTTGTTTCATCTTTTTCCTTCTCTTCGCATTTCTCTTCTGACTTATTTTCACCGGCATCACCAGATGGCGACGCAGATTTTTCGTCCACTTGCTCGTCCTTTTTCAACCTCTCCAGTTTCTCCAGTAAGTCGTCTCTTTCTCCGGTTATCTTATCTTTTTCTTCGTTGAATTTCTCTTTCTCCTTGAGCATCTTCTCTTTCTCTTCCATCAGCGATTCGACCAGTGCCGACAACTCCCGGTTGATCTTCGAGGCGACGTCGCAGCCGACGTTTGCCTCTTTTTCTATGTTTCCTCGTTCTTTGGTCCACTCGAGTTCTTTCTGTTTCAACTTCTCTTGAAGCTGAAACGTTATTAAAAAATTATTAAGAAAATTTAATTTTAAAATTAAATAAAAGTTGTACCTATTAGTTTCATTGTAGCAACGGGATATCATTACTTTGGCATCATCACTTTCAGACTGCCATACTTAATCTCTGACAGACTCGAAATAGAGTTATAAGGAACATTAAGGATCGTCGACATTAAAGTACTGCACGGACCGAGTCTTGACTTTAGGACTTTCAAACGGACCGGTACCGGGTAGAATTTGAAATAAAGCTGGGCCGGGTGGACGGGGCCGAAATGTTTGTGCCAAGTATATGAATTTTAGACGGGCTGGGTCGGGCCGAGTCTGAAAATTTGGTCTATGAAACGGATCGGGACTAATCGACACACATGCAAATATCAAGAATGCTAGGCGGATTTGAACTGTAGGCTATTGGATAAAAAAAAAACGATCTTTTATCCACTGGGCTATATAACTACAAAAACCGACCTCTTCTACTTTTTTCTTCCATTCCGTTTCATCATCTTTCTTGTCACCGT
Source organism: Erpobdella octoculata (assembly GCA_963978895.1). Classification (NCBI taxonomy): domain Eukaryota; kingdom Metazoa; phylum Annelida; class Clitellata; order Hirudinida; family Erpobdellidae; genus Erpobdella; species Erpobdella octoculata. The sequence goes on along the minus strand of OZ022241.1, from coordinate 2,029,105 downwards.
CGGCACTCTTTGAAGTTTCGTTGTCCTGCAATAAAAGCAAACAGCTGTTCATGTTTCAACTTAACCTTCTTTCGAATGTAAAGAAAAAAAGATTTTTTTAGCAAAGCTACTTCTTCGTCTTTCTCCTTTGAAATTTTCAAGTTTTCAATCTGCTCTTTGTAATTTTCAATTTCTGCTGAAAGTTTCTTCATGTCTTCTTCGAGGATTTGTTTATCACCTCTCAATGTTTCTAATTCCTGGTGGTATTAAAAAATATTTATGAAATAATTTATTTTCGTAAATATCAATGAAAGTCGCTCATCACCTTAGAGGTATGAAATCAAATTAGTTAATAAGACATATAAAGCTAGAAAAAATTGCTGATAAAACAACACAAATTGCTCGTTGATTCCACGCATAGACAAAGCAATTTGTGAAAAGATTTTTATTGTTTGTCGAGAAAAGTTCTGAACGCAGTTTGAACTGGTGACCCTTATTTGAAATTTGAGATGAAATTTTGGTCAAGGACACTTTAAAACGCCAAAAAGACCAGCAATGAACTAGCGATATTCAAGTAAGTTGAAATATTCCGACTAAATTAAAGAATGAAATAAATACAAGTTCATTGATACCTTCAAGGTGGCTTCTTGCGCTGAAATGTTCGCCTGTAAGTTCTTCACATCCTCGGTCTTCGCCGAGAGCTGGCATTGTAATTTCACAAGCCATTTGTGATTAATCGTTATTGAAATTAAATTGACAATTTATGAAAACAATTTCTATTAATGCAAATAAAGTTATCAGATTAATAAGAATTACTCTTAAAAAGTAAACAAGTTTGTTTCACTGACTTCTTCTTTCAGAGTGGCTGTCTCTTTCTCCATCTCCTGGCACTTTGATTGAAGTTTATTCATTTCTTCCTGGCGGACATTTGCGCTAACGTTTTCCTAGTCAATGAAAATGAATAATTATTAATAATATGAACGATGGTGATGGCGATGATGATGATGATTATGATGATGCTGATGATGGTGCTGATGACGACGACGACGATGATGGTGATGATAGTAACTTTTTCTTCTTCTACTTCTACTTCTTCTACTTCTTCTTCTTCCTCTTCTTCTTCTTCTTCCTCCTCTTCTTCTTCTTCTTCCTCGTGTTTTTTCTCTGTTTCCACGCACTTGTCTGCAGCGAGACAATTAATAACAAATTAATAAATCAATTAATTACTTGCAATTTTTATTTCACTCAAGCTCGATTGAAATCACCTGCAAGTTGAGGCTTCTGATAGACAGACTTTTCTTTCAACAGCTCGTTGTACTTCTCTTGCAGCTGAGAGTAGTCTTTTCTGTTGGCTTCCAGTTGTGCTCTGAGTTCTTCTTCTTCTTCTGAAGGTTCGGGAACAGCCCCTATCCTCGACAACAGGTCCCTGGTGGATTTCGGCTCTCCGAAGGGCGTGGCACACCTCGCCCCATCCTTCTGCTCTAGTTTACCCCTCAGGTATTTGATCGCCAAGAGTAAGTTATCGTTGTCTTGCTGGATCTCTTCCATCTGTCTCTTCAGAGCTTTCATCTCTTGGTCGGCCAACTCCAGCTGAATGGAAAGCTCGGCTTCTTTATCCATTCCGGAATCGACGTCGTTGCTACTGGAGATGGAATTCGTGTCTGACTTGGATTTGGAAAAGCGGGAAGTCTTAGCGACAGCGAGCTTGCGAAGTTGAAGGTTCATGCTCTCGTTTTCTCCTTCCATGTCGGCAAACTTTTTCCTGATCACAGCGCATTCTTTTTCGGTGAACTTGAGCTGCTCCTTCAGGTCGTTTTCCCGTTCCAGACTGTCCTTGAGGTCCTTGGTCAGTTGGTTGATTATCGCGTTGTCTGCTGATATGCTGCCTCGACCGGGAGGCTGAAATGGGTTTGAGATTTAAGGATTTTTTTTATACGGAAGAAATTATATACTTTAATGACAAAATTTTGATATAATTATTTTGTAATAATAGTGTTATATAAGAAGTATTCTGTTTTAAATGCGTAATAAAGTATTTTTAAATTTGTGATAAGACTGTATTTGTACTTTTTGTTATAATGTGATGTAATTGTTTTGTAGTAAAAATTTAATAAGATAATACAGCAATATAACGGCAATATAATTATTTGTGAAACCGTTGTACTAAAACTGTTTAATAATAGTAAAACAAAATTAATATTTTGTGATACAAAATGTAATATAATTAATTTACGGTAACTATTTTGTGATAAAAAATTTTATATCATTAATTCGTGATAACAGTGTAATATAATTAATTTGTGACAACATTGTAATATAATTATTTTGTGATAAACGTTTTATATAATTTTGTGATAACAGTGAAGTAATATAATTATTTTGAGATAACAATAAAATATAATTATTTTGTGATAACAATAAAATATAATTATTTTGTGATAACAGTGTAATATAATTAGTTTGTGATAACAGTGTAATATAATTATTTTGTGATAACAGTGTAATGCAATTATTTTGTGACAACAATAAAATATAATTTTTTTGTGATTACAATGAAATATAATTATTTTGTGATAACAATGAAATATAATTATTTTGTGATAACAATAAAATATAATTATTTTTAGATAACAGAGTAATATAATTAGTTTGTAATAACAGTAAATTATAATTATTTTGTGATAACAGTGTAATATAATTTTGTGATAACAGTGTAATATAATTATTTTGTGATAACAGTAAAATATAATTATTTTGTGATAACATTGTGGTATAATTATTTTGCGATAACAATGTAATCTGATTATCTTGTAATTACAGTGTAATATAATTATTTACTTTGGAAGCTGTAACGGAATCTTGTCGATTTTCATACTTCAATTTTTCACGGAGTTTTCCGATCTGCAAAAAGTCGTTATTTTCAAAGATGTCAATAAAAGTCTTCCTTACTTTAAAAGATTTTTTGTCGAAATAATAATTCTAATAATTATCTTAATATCAATTAGTTACAATAAATAAGTGTGTATATAAGGCGCTATATAAGTTGTCATATAATAATGATAAATAACTTTTATTATTAACACTAATATCAATTAGTTAAAATAAATAACTGTTATATAAGGCGCTATATAAGTTGTCAAGTTGTCAAATAGTAATAATAAATAAATAAAATAGTTTTTTATTCATAAAACATACCTCGTGTTTCATATTGTCAACTTCGTTTTGAAGGCACAATCGCTTACTGTCAGCTTCATTCAAAGAGTTCTTGGCCTTATCCAGATCTTCACTGATCCTTCTTCTCTTCTCTTCTGTTCTGCCGAGCTCTTCGTGAAGCCTCTGGTTGGCCTCCTTGCTGGCTCTCAGCTCCTCCTCGACCATCCTGATTTTCCTCTTGTCGTCTGAACTCTGGATGCAGCTCTCGAAATGGCGTAGCTTCTCTTCGTAGATCGCTCGGTCGCTTTCCAGCTGCTCGTTGTGGCGTTCGACTTTTCTGAGCTTGAACTGCAAGATGCGGCAGTTTTTAGCCGCCGACTCAAGCTCTTTCTGGAGTTCGCGAAACTCCAGAGTTTCTTCCTCTCTGAACTGATCGTGGAGTTCGGCCATCTCCAGCTGGAGGTCTCTGACTTCCTGTTTCAGGTCTTCGTTCTCGTTGATGATGTCGGAAAATCGATACTCGTACTCTTCCAGCCTTCGCTTCAACTCGGCTATTTCTTTCTCTTCGGCTGCCAGCGACGAGCGTTCGCTCTCCGGCAGCTGAAGCTTGTCGAGCAGTCTGACTTTCTCCGAGTGGAGTCGCTGGACCTGCGAATCCAGTTCCGATATCGTGGCGTTGAAATGTTCTTTCATTCTCTCGTAGTCGTTCTTTTTGTTGGCAAGCAGATCTGACAGTGCTGCCTTCTCCCGCTCAATTTTCTGAAACTGATCTTCGAGCGATGCGTTCCTCTCGCGCAAACTCTCCAGGAGCAGTCTCTTTCCTTCGAGCATGGCCTCCGACCTCAGGAAGTCGTACGAGGTCATCCCGTCGCCGTCGTCGCCGATGCTGCTGCGTCTCCTGGTGGACCGTGCCGCTGAGGCGGCGCTGCTGCTGTCTTGCGGCCGACCGGCGCCGTGCGTGAAGTTGGCTGTGTAGTACGTCTGGTTGTTTTGAATGTCGTTTGAAAAGTATTGGTTACCTGCTGACGGCTGGCTGAGATCAACTGTCTTGCTGAACGTCGTCGTGAGATAAGAAGCCGCTGTCGTGGCCGGACTGCTGTTCACGTGTACAACCGATGATACGTTGCGCGTACAATCCGAATCGTTCATGTACTGCCGCTCGTGGCGATGATCATCCTCGGAATCGTCGCGAATCTTCGTACCGTCGTAGTAGAACTGAGCGGTCGACGGCGCATCGTCGGTAAATCCACCGGTGTCGAAAGTTTCCGAAGCGACATGCTCGTCGCACGTGTCGGTCGCAATGTTATCGTCGCCACTCGAAGTATCCGCTTGCTGCTGCTGTTGTTTCCCGCCTAGCGATTCAGAACTTTTACCGGCAACGTAATTACTATTAGCATCCTGGTCGCCGGCGCTGGCGACTAACTCGGTCGGCTGTGCGCTGCTAGTCGGCGGCGTTGAAGAATCGTTGTTGTTTTTCTGCGATGACGCTAAAATAACTCCTCCGACTTTGTCTACGTCAGCTGCTTCTTCTTCTTCTCCGTTTGCCTGCACGGCGGAGGAGGCGCAAGAGTTCCGATGCAAACAACTTTGAACATCGGCGCTGCTGCAGCTTGCAACTTTCTCGGCGCCGGCAGGCGAGCGTGCACTCCGGCTGCTGCTGGCATCTCCGCCTGCGCCTGCAGACGAACCCGCCCGCTTCTCCTCCGACAACAACAATGTTTGCTCTGAAATCTCTTCTTCATCGCTTGTGATAACGCTGTTTGCATCCTTTTTATCCGTCTGTCCGGTCTTGATATCATCTGATGCGGTGCTTTGTGTTGTTTTTGTTGTTGATGTTGTTATTGTTGTTGTTGTTGTTGTTGTTGTTGTTGTTGTTGCATCTTTCGAGGGCGTTGTGCTTGTGTGCGTGCGTGTTTTGTCTGGCGAAGTACTGTTTACATCTGTTTGTTTTGAAACGCTGATTTTAGCTGCCGACCGGCCCGCGCTGGCGTCGTCGTCTTCTTTCCTGATGTCCGAATGGTCAGATTTCTTGTCTGCTGAATCTTTGTCGTCTTCGGCAAGATCGTGATATTTTTTGGCAGTTGAGACATCTTTGTGTTTGCTAGCCGCACACGGGGCAGTAGACTGTCTCGAGCCTGTAGCGTAAGCTTCGCCTAAACTGGGAGAAACTGACCGCCTGGGGAGAGACGACGATGAGGTGCGATCCCCTTTCGTGCCGGCCGGGGGGTTCTCTGAACCCTGGTAAGCCTCGTCGGACATGACACTTTCAAGGCTCATGCTGTGACGCAGTTTTACACTCTCTTTGAGCGGGGCCGCACCCAGACACTGGCGTATGATGTTCTTTTGGTTCGGATCTTCGGGGACCGAGACTGACACGGCGGCTTGGTGTTTGGCTACGTCATCTTTTCTGGACTCGACAGATGTCACGCAGCTGTGCTGCTCTAAGGTCTTAAAGCAGTTTTTGCACAAAACTTTTCTCCAGGCCTGAGGCTCGAATTTGTTGCAAACTTTTTTCTGCTGGTTCGGTTTCATTTTGTCTCGTTTGTGTTTCAGTGAAGCCTGCTTTGTTTTATGACTTTTTTAGCTTTGTTCTTGGCTTAGTTTTGACTTTGTTAGCTTTGTTCTTGGCTTAGTTTTGACTTTGTTAGCTTTGTTCTTGGCTTAGTTTCGACTTTGTTAGCTTTGTTCTTGGCTTAGTTTTGACTTTGTTAGCTTTGTTCTTGGCTTAGTTTTGACTTTGTTAGCTTTGTTCTTGGCTTAGTTTTTTTTCTTTGGTTTTAATTTTTTAATTAAATGTTCACCTAGTTCTACGAAGAAAAGAAAAATGACGACGCTTTAAATATAAAAACGCGACTCTCAGATAACGCACGATTTTTTTGTTTCAATTATAAATCAATTAACGAAAACAGCACTTTTTCAGATTAAAAAAAAAGCAGAAATTGATTTAATAAAAAAAATATATAAAACAACAACTCACAGCTGTTATCCAGATGAATCGACAAAAAAAACTAAATAATCAGAGAAGATGGAAAAAGTAACAACAGGAGCGCGAGAAGAGAGCAACAGTTGAACGAGATCGGAAAACAGACGATTCCGTCGATAGGGGATTTAAAACGACTAAAATCAAGATCGCCCGAAATAGTTAAGATTAATAAAACGAAATAAAACGGGGTTGTTTTTTATTATTATTATTATTTTTATTATTATTATTATCGGTGTTGTTGTTGTTATTCTTGTTGTTTTTATGATAAAAAGCGAAGAGTAAACCGTTGTGAAACAGTCGTCGTGTGCCCATTGGAGCAGACAAACAAGCTTCTTCTAATCCACTCTCGATCCGACAGTATGTAAGTATAAGCATCGAAATATCAGCTAAGAGCATCTCTCTTGATCCCGCGGATGAATCCCACCTACCCGGACTAATGAACAACTTTTCCAGTCGCATACGAGAAAGCCAATCAGCGCTCGTATCGATTCATAGCGGAGATTGTGGTTATGATTATGATATTTATTATGGTTATGATAAATGATAAAACTGATTACTCGTACGTTGCCGATTCACTTCTCGAGCCTCAGTGAATGTATCAGCACAAGAAAACGGTTATTCGCACACGGTGTACGCACGGTATTATTTCGGTTCATCCGCCTACCTACAAGTAGCACTTGTTGCGTTTCTTTGGTATTCTTGTTAAGTTGTTGCAAAGATGGCGCGGGGTGGGGGTGGAGATGGAGATGGAGAGAGGTGAGTGGGTCGAGAATGGCGTGTCCGTGTTTTCGTTAAGAGCGTGAAATGAGCGATTGATGATGGAGCTAAGCAAATTTGTCTGAGATCACACGCACACCATCCATATACGTACTCTACTTGCTCAGCTTATCGCGTACGCTACTGCGTCTGATTTTAGCGGTTTAAAAATTAAAAAAAAAATTATCTCGCTTTTCACTACTGAGCGATTGTGGAACTAGATAATTAATGACTTCGTTATAGATGCTTTGAAATAAATATTTGAGATAACTAGTTTATTTTAAACTGTCATATCTTTTTAGGTGATACAGTTCCAAGCGAGCTATGTTGTACATTATATACTGGTGTTTTTTAAGGCATGTAGTCAATAAGATGTTTATGGTTGACCGGAAATTGCAACAGACGACATTATTACAGTCCGTTCTATCGCTATTATTATTTTTTTATAAACAAAAAAAAATAATTTTAAAGTGTTTAATAATACAATACAAATACAACTTAAAATTTTTATTAAAAACATACGTAACCATGGAAACGTAATTGAAAAAAAAACTTTTCCTAAGTAACTGACTTGTTTATTTATAGTCCCAAACATATCGTACTGCATGCATAAAGATTTAAAAAAAAATGGCTATTAAAATATTTGTCTAAAGCTGAAATAGCGAAATACGAGTAGCTAAAGCTCAAAAAAATGCTTGATTATTTGCGAACAAATCGGATGTAGGTATCCGGCTACTACCGGGTAAGAAGATGCGCGACTTCATTGCACAGTCCACCAAAGAGCCAAAAGTACAATCATGCTGATTTACAAATACAACTAATACACAAAATAACATTTATAAAGTACCCTTACAAAAAAAAAACAAGTATTGTATTTCGCAAAGGCTCATATACCTTTTTTTTAAATATTTTAAACTATTTTAAAACTGAAGTTAACTTTAATAAACAATTTTTAAACAGAAATGAATCAAGCTAGTAAAATTAATTTGTGCAATTTATTGAATGTATACAAGATTTTTTTTATATTTATTGAGAGTGCATTTTCATTTAAAAATAAATATAAAAAAATGATAAAAAATGATATCCTTGATAGAAATAAATCATTCAAACATTGTCTTGATCTGTCTTGTGAAGGCTGTCCGGATCGATGGTTACATAGTCTCCGTTTGGATCGATGGGTACATATCCACTCGGATCGATCGGTACATCTCCATTCGGATCTACGGGTACATATCCACTCGGATCGATCGGTACATCTCCATTCGGATCGATGGGTACGTCTCCATTCGTATCGACGGGTACATCTCCGTTCGTAGTGCTGACGATGATCGAGGTTTGGCCAATGTTTTCCCATTCCGATTCTCTTTCTAAGAATACTTTTTTCTCTTTTTCCAGATCCTGAGATGTTTATAAAATAACTTGATTTATACAGCACTACACTATTTACATTGAGCTGTTTTTAATTAGCTCTTGGTAATGCAGTTTACTTACTTGGTTGGCTGATTGCTTCTTAGACCATTGGTGAAGTAGACGTTGATCAATGATTTTTGGTCGACCTGATTGAATATACATTGCTTATAAAAACAAATTCTATAAAAAACATTGTAGCATTATACGCAACAAGTAAAATTGCATGCAACTAACCACACAAATCATTTCTTAAAGCCAAAACATGCGACGTTGGCCAAAGCGCATCGCTTTGGCATTTGAGAATCGCTTTCAGTACTAACCAGTGGCCAGCGAGACAACGGATCCGACAAAGAACGTTATGACGAATCCAATGACTCCGTAATAGAAGAAGGACACTCTGAACAGCCACATCGGCTGGGCAATGTCGTTTCTGTTGGTTAAATTCAAAATCAGTACGAATCTCGAAAAATTGAAAATTTTCAAAGTTATGGACTTAAGGCTGTTAGAGTCTCAATTTTAAGAATCGAATTGCAAAATAAAGTGTCAAATGACATGCGTTAAAGTGTCTAAGACTAGAGCGGATGTCGTTCACCAGCTATCTAACAGCAAGTTGAATTCAAGACTGCTAAGTTAAGTTAACCAGCTGACCCCAGAGGATTGGTCACATTCATGGGGTCAGTGACGGAGCGGAAGATTGACGATGTGAGATTCGTCATTGGATCGTCTTCGACACACCCGTCTGTTCTGAACGGCAGCGTGGGGAAATGGACGTCCTTGACGATGGCACCAACTGCTATCCACTTGCAGATGGAAATGCCTGTTAGAAATCCAGCTATAGCGCCCTGGTGGTTCAAAATTAATCAAGAACTTAACTCTTTTAACTACAGTTTATTACTGTTGATTTATTAACCATTATAAATAAAAATCGAATGCGAACTTAAGTTATTAATGCAAATCAGTGCATTACATAGTTTAAATATATAACAATATTAGATAAACTAAAAAGGTTATAAATATGAGTTTTTTTTCAGAGTCAGCATGAACGCCGAAGTCCGAGCCAATGTAACCTTAGCGTTGGCGAATGAGGTGAAAATTCCGAGTGTTACGATTCCCAGTAGCGGCCCTCCAGTGACGTTGATGACGGAGAAGCTCAGCTGGATGATTGACTCGCCCATGTAGTGAGCCTGGAAGCTCAGGAAAGTTGTCAGCAGGCCGAAAAATAAAACTGATTGGAAATAAATAAATAAAAATATATATATATTTGATTGTGATATTACTAAGAAAAAGTTAAAAATAAGTAAAACAAAGTATCCGTTAATCATGATATGACTTTAAAACCAAATGTAGAAAGCGTGTGCAGCTACAACTAAAGCATGGATAAAAAACTACTGCAACTAAAATCTGGATAAACGACTACTGCAACTGAAAGCCAAAACTTGGATAAACGTCTACTGCAACTACTTGTACAACCTGAATAAACAACTACCTCGACTACAGCTAAAAACTGGATAAGCGACTACAGCTAAAGCGCCTTCAGCTGTTTGCGCACGGTTTTAATTAAGTTGAAACTTTTAACAGAAAAATTTCACGTCTCACCGAGACTCCTTGAAAGAGTAACTCTGAGTTTTTCCTCCATGGCGCCAAATCGTTTGTTGTAGACGGGGAGGATGAAATCCGTCAAGATGACAGCAGAGAGAGCGCTCAGACACCCGGACATTGAACTGTATAAGTTTAATTACGTATTCAAGTGACCTTTAAAGTGACCTTTCGGCTTAAAAGTCTAAAATTTGTGGGAGCGTTTGCGAACAATGAAGGACTTTTTGGGAACGTGGGAGGGGAAGACGGCTCATTTGATCTTTCTTGGGACTTTCAACTCAAGTTTAGAATATAATTTTATCATTTGTTTGAAACTAAAGGCTTACAAAATCCGGGGTTGCTCATTAAGCTGGGTCAATGAAGAGGAAAAATTTATTTATTTATTATACTTATAATAAGCAATACAATTTCTTAAATTTTCAAATAAAATTAATTTAAAAACAGAAGTTAAAAATACTTTCCCACCTGAGTGAACCGCTGAAGACAGTGGACATGAAAAGACCAGGCAACCCGTGCATATCGCCCATTAACTCCATCACAAGGAGTGCAACCACCTATTGAATGCATAAAATGAGTAAAAAATAAATGAGAATTAATTATAATTAGTAAAAAAAATAATGGAAATTAATGAGAATTAACAAGAATTTATGTGAATATTTGTCTTTCATTTATTTTTTGATTGATTTGTGTTTTATATTATTTATAGTATTCTTTAGAACGTCCTATAAGCGGGACATAATTTTTTTACGACTGCTCCATTTGAACAATTTATGTTACAACTTGTGCTTCAACTTTTCTTTTTTTTGTGTGTGTGTCTGGTAGCGTGGAACATGGATGTTTGAACTTTTTTTCATGATTCAGAGTTCTAATAGAGGAGATTTGTGTCTTATGTTAAAGTAAAAATACGTGGGATTTTTCATATTTCATTTGATTAAGATCTTCAGCCTCCCCAGTGACCCCAAAAATTGAAAATTAGGGTGAACAAGTTTACAGTTTATAAGGCGATACATTGTGATTAATTTAGTGGTAAGTAAGTATTAAATGATAAACAATATATAATTAAGATATTTATCAAGGCATCGCTGTACAAAAATTGAAATTTGATTTATTTTTAATTAAGAACCAAGAAAATTAAGCTGGTTATGTCCCAAAATCCCATTAGAAGACACGCTGAAAAAAAATGGCCGAACCTGATCCAGCTTTCCAACCCTGTTACTCGTGACAGGATCGCACGTATGGTAATAAGCGTATGTCACAAGACCGAGAGCGTAGACGATGACAGCCACAGCCGCTGAAGACACGATTGTGAAATACATGGCCCTGTAGGGATGATAGGGTTAGTATCCGATTTGACTAGTTGTTTTTTTATATTTAATTATTTTTTTTAAATCATAAAATACTTTCTAGCAGTGGCCAGTGAGCGGCATCCGATGAACTTCTGAATGATGGCCTGACTCGTGGCGTAGGACGAAGTGAAGAAGGTGAAGCCACCACAGATCTGGGTCCAGAAGGTTGTTCTTATGGTCGGATCGATTCGGAATCTGTTTAAGTAAAAAGTAAAAAATAAGCGTGCTGCGATATTAAAAGTCACATTGCATCTTACTCGTTTGCTATAATTCTTCCGCCCTCGTTGCTGATCCTGAGCACCTCCGCTACCCCGCCAATGTAGTAGACCCCTCTTATGGTGACCACGAGTAGTCCAGTGTATATGATGACCATCTGAATGCTGTCGTTCCATATCGTCGCCTTCATACCTCCCTGCAGGGTCAAAGTTAACCTATACACACATATACACACACCTACACAATAATAAACAAGATATGTACTGTGTATTGTACAGTACTGTACAGTAGTACCGATTAGATTAGTGACTTACCACACACGTGTACATGGTACACACCAGACCACAGAAGGAGATGGCCCATCCTAGGGGAAACCCGGTCACTAGGAATGTAGTAAAAAAATTAAGTTCATTTGTTTGCTTCAGTATTGTCCGATTTGTTTAAAGAGATTTGTATACTTTTTGTTACCTTGATGGAGTGCCAACGATGGAGCGTAGAGAACCACGGCGAGATAAAGGAGCTGCAGTACATATGACAAAATAAAAATGTAAATATGAACGTTTAGATATATGTAACTCGGGAAAAAAAATTATTTGTAAATATGTTTTACCTTTGACAAACATTTTACCAGTAATTAGTAGTTTGTGACTAAAAAAAAACAAATCTATATTGACAGTTGTAATGGTATCTATTTTTGCCAAGATAAGCATTTTGCACAAGCGTGATTGTAATGATTTTTTGTAAATGTAATCGCAATTATTTTAAACCTAAGTATAATTGTTGACAATTTAAGGTTAGCGTAATTTGTAAAACTTTCAATATATACTCGACAAGAGCTCGCCGGTTTACACAAACTCACAATTTGAACGCAAAAAATGGCCGATCCCAGTAAACGAGTTCCCCTGTTGAATCGTTTTTCTAGATACTGCAAATGTAAAGTTATAAAGTGAAATTACATTTCTTTCCTAGATACTACAAATTTAAAGACTTAAAGTAAGAAAAATTTTTTCCATATACTAGATATGTTAAGTTGTAAAGTTAAGTTACATTTCTCTTCAGTCATCAATATTACTAATTTTGATATACATCCAAACAACGCAACAATGTTTACAAGTTTACAACAATATATTTAGTACTATTTAATATGATATATTCAATATATTTAGTATTTTATATGGTATATTCAATATTTAGTATTTAATATGATATATTCAATATTCAATATATTTAGTATTTAATATGATATATTCAATATTCAATGTATTCAATATAATCCAACCAGCAATCAAGAATGAATTAAGTCAATTAGAAAGGGAAAATCAACAAAAACCTAAGTTTTCACCTCGTAAGCGCTGATGATGTTGAGTTTGTAAAATACCGGCATGTAGTAGTGAATGACCAGCGGTATGGCAAATACGGAGCCGACGATGATGTAACCATAAACCGTACCGTGAGCGTATATCTCACCGGGGCCCGACAGGATGAAAATGGCACTCAGGAACGACGCCTGCATGGAGAATGCCACGAGTACCCAGTGGACCTGGTCTCCGCCGGTCAAGAAATCTTTGGCCGAGTTCTTCTTACGGTCAATCCATCCGACCAGGACACCGATGAGCGCACTACCGATCAGGAAGGCGGCGAAGACCGTGTAGTCGACCCAGTGAAAGTGGATGATTTTAGGCATTCTGCTTATATGCAAAATGTCAAGATATTTTTTTAACAAATCTTGTTTTAATGCGTTAAAATTATTTTTTATTTTTTATTATTAGATGAATTTCAGCTGCTGGTAGCTGTAACTCAAAAATATTTGACATTTGCCTGCCTGATTAATTAAAGCGGCTTTCTAACGTTTTGTAAGTAGTGGGATCGACTCCTAGCGCTAACTCTCCACATGACGATTTATTCAGCTCACGAACGCAAAATGTGAATGACAGGTAGCTCTACCATATTGCAGACAATTAGAGCCAAAAACAACTGATGTTGTAGGTTCAAAAAATTTCAGCATTGGAATGCCAAGAACCATGATCCTTGCATGTGTTTAAAAAACAGATCTTTTTTGATGAAAGTTCTGTTTTTGTTTGTGAAACCTCAAAACCCCGACCAGTAAATAGGCGTTTGACCCATAAGGTGTTGCTTCTTAAAGTTCTACAATTTCTTACCTTGGAACGTGAAAAACAAGTTTTGTTTGCCAGTAATCTCAGAAAGTAAAAAAAAAAAGTAACCGCTCCTCAACGCTCCGCTCATCTGCAATTCGATTTTGGAATAGGATGGAATATAAGGAGATTGGCCGATGGACATTGAACTGCAGAGAGTTTAGGTCTTAAGTGCTTCATAGGCTTATGATGATCATGTTTCGATTTGAGCTTTATAGCGACTCTCGGTCCACAGAAAAATGGTTGGTCCCCTATCCAGTTACAGCGATAAAATTTCATAATTTTGCGTATAAATGTCCTATTATTCATATTCTACGTTTCTAAGGTCAGAGAGCATTTGCAAGTCAAACAAGCCATACGAGGATAAGTTGATCGTTCAAAATAATTTTCTAATTACCTCCAGGTCAAAGTTGAAATCAGATTTTGCACGATGATTAAGTATAGCCCTTGTGATGTAAAGAATTGCAAGATGTCACAAATTAGAACTACCCATCCGGTCATAACAGAAACTTTGAACTGTAGATTCTACGGTGACATTGAGACGAGCAAATGCATTAGATAGATGTGTGTGTTTCTATTTTAAATTATCACAGGATTTTTTCATCCAGCACCTGGATTCAAACCATCAAACGCTCGACAAGCAGCCACCTAACCACCGAGTAAGAATTTATTTTTAAAAAAGACGTGAAAGCTACGGTATGAAATTTGAACTTTCCCAGTTTTTTTAAAATTAATTTTGTAATCTGTCTCATTTACTTTGAAAACATCTAGTTGTAATTTTACGGTTAGAATGATAAACAAAACTAATCGATTTTTAATTAGAATCAGGAACGTCCTTTCAGCAAATCCACGAGGAAGGACAAAACATTTAGAAAACCTTGGAGAAGACAAAATTTAAAAAAAACCCCAAACATTGCCAATATTTCTCCTACCTAATCCTTAACTTTTTTTTTTATAAAAAAATAGCTGATGACCAGGGCGGGGGAGGGACTGTAGTTAGTCAAAGAAATTTTTCCAATTTGTTTTTAAAAGCCAATGTATATTGTTTTGACAATTTTTTTCTTTAAAAAATTCTTGGGGGGGAGGCAATTGTCAAAATCGACCCGACCCTCTGAACACCCTCTCTTCATACAAGCTGGTTGGCTAGTCGTAAGTAAAGTTACATTCACTAACGATGATCTTACTTAGTTCTTTACATGCTGCTTCAGAAGACGTCAAAACAATATCTAAGACAGCAGTTGTGGTCAGAGAATTTAGCTGTTGGTAGAAACCTGGCAAGCCAAAATCCTTGTAGTTTTTCAGTCAGATCTTTGATTGAGATTAAAGACGTGAGAGTTATGATAATGTTTATTTTTATCGGCTGGTGTATTATTATTATTATTATTAGTATCATAATTAAAAATTATTTAACTATTTAAATTATTAGCTTCGTTGAATTCAATTTTCTTTTATTTACCCACATGTAATAGTTCTTTACTGCATTAATTTAAGAATTACTAAATAAGTGAATCATTCATTCAGTCTGAATGCAAGTTACAACGTGTGGAGATGGCATTTAGAAAGTAAAAATTCTGCTTGGTATATTTATTGAATGTTCACTCTAGATGTGTAATTTACAACAAATATTAATCAAGTACATAACAAGTAGGCTACACGTAGGTACTCACATTACGTGCAAATCCTTACCTGTAAATTATTACAACTCAAAGTAAATATTTTTTAGACGGGTAAGTAAGTTTTTAGACGGGTTGGGACAAAAAAATAATTAGGTCACCCTGAAGTACCCTGAAGAGTTTGTCGTACAACTTCATTCAAAGTTTAAAAAAAAACATTGTGTCAACAACAACGCAAAAAAATAGATGGTATTCAAAATATCATTGGGCTTTTGAACAAAGCACTTTACTTGAGAGACAACATTTATAAAAATCTGAACAGCCACTTTCTTTAGAAACACAATATAATTTTTGCGCTACTTAGTAACGCAGCCAAATGATACTGTGCACACGTTGATAACATAAATATGATAATATAATATACGCGCGTTGATAAAATATTGACACGATAATATATTAAGCACGCTTTGATATATCATGACTTTCAAAAATGCAAAAAATTATAGATTTAAATAACGGTTTTAATTTGTTTTTGATAAAAACTGTATGAACTAATAAATTAAATTGAATTATTATTATCAGCTTCAGAACTTCGTTTCGGCCGACTGCAGCGACACACTGTCGTTAGAAGCTTCTGGATGATGTTCACCGTTTCCTCTCTTACTCGGCCTGCGAATCGTGAACGTCTTGTCCTCTCCGGGGGCTTCTCCGCCACCCTGATGGCTCTCCGGTGGCGGGGTCTTCGCTGACGTAGTCGGCTTGAAGTATCCCTCGTCGGGTGTTTTGCTCGTTGGTTGAGCGGTCATCACAACCTCGGATTGTTGTCCGTCAAAGGCCGGGTTGGTATAGTGGTTGGTAGGAAGGATTTTATCATGCACAGAATCTTCGTAGGTGGGGGGACTTACTTTTATAGAAATCTCGTTGTTTTCATCGAACACGACGTTCGCATGTTCATTAACGCAACTCAGCGGTTCTTCGTCTTTGATCGAAACTACCTTTAATAATCAAAATCAAGTGCGGAGTTATAAACAATAAATAACTATTTTAATATATTTGTGAAACAACTGGATAAAAAAGATGTTAATCGAGTTTCGGGTGTGAAAACCTGCAGTCACTCACCTCCGTGTCGTATTCTGTACCGCACCTGAGGCAGCTCTCCACAGCTCCTGGACAGCAACAGCAGCAATCCTGGTGCCAGTTGACAACCAGTCGAGGATCAATCACCTTTGTCCTTCCTGCATTTGTCAACTAACTCGTTTGTAATTTTGTAAGCACTTCCTGGTTATGATACCGCTTGTCAGGTTATAAGCGATCAAGAAGCGACTCACTAAACGTTTTATCTCGTAAGGGAATTCATGATAAATGTAATTAATATTAGTACGCCCGACTATACTTTAAAAAATGTATAAGAGCAAATACGGCAATAATACAACAAATTAGAGTACTGCACGGGTCGTGTATTTTACGGGTTTCAAACGGGCCGGTTAGGTCGAAGATTTTTTGCCAAGTATATGGATTTTAGGCTTGTAAAAACGGACCGGACTGGGCCAGCCCTAAAAGTTTGGCCTATAAGACGGATCGGGCCGCAGAAAAATAAAAAATACAAATATCGATTTTTGTTACCTGTAATGAGCGACACGGGGATGGTAACCAGTAGGGAAACGATGAGAGCTATCCAGCCGTAGTACATGTTAGAGATGTCGTAGATGCTCATGAGAACACTGTCTGGTCGACTGTGAAAGTGAATTTGAAAAGAAAAAAATACACAAATATGAAAAAAATGATTTAATTGGACCATAGGTCATAGAAAGGTTAAAGTCAACTATTTTAAGTTTTTTTTTAATTTTTTAATTTATTTATACGAGTCATTACCATCGACAGACAATTGTATGAGTCGCGGTTCCTAAAACACTGCATTCAAATGCATAACAAACAAATAACGGCTGTTTATTTAAAATTAATTGAAACCAAAACAACATACGGCGTTACAGTTACTGGGATCATGGTCGTGAAGGGGTCAATCGATGACCTGTTCCCGGCTGCTGGACACCCCTCAGTTCCGAGTGGGAGCATCTCGTCCGTGACCTTGGCTAAGATTGAACCGACTGCAATCCAAGACGTGACCAGCAAGCTGGCTATCAAGCCACAAATGGCACCCTGATTAAAATAATATGTAAAACTAACTTTTATTAAATTTTATGAATTATCAGTTATATTACTGTTACCAGATAAACAAACGTGAAGCAATATCCATCTCTGAAATATCAACCACAATGACTCACAGTGCTGTTGACAAACGGAACGAACATTCCAAGACCGATGACACATGTCAAGGGGCCGCCTACAAATCCGAAAATGCTGAACGCCACCTGAACGAGTACATCACCGAAGTATTGAGCTGCAAATCCCAGACCGGTGACAAGTACCCCAAAACTGAGGGCTGGTTAACCAAAGAACATGACTAGTGGTTATTTTTTTATTGTTTATGAATATGTTAATTATGTTACGATTTTTTTGTATTATTTGATAGATATCTACATATTGTATATTATTATATGATGTGCGTTATTTAATGTGTACTTATAGTATTTATTATTCTGACTGAATATATTATGGGCGTGAACATTAATTAATGTCCATGTAAATTACTAGATAAATATGCTATTTTTTTAAAGAAATTTTGTTATTATATAGCAACTATGCAAATAAATTAATGAATATGTAAATACGTTAACGATTATGTAAATAAGTTAATGATTATGTATAAATAATTAAATTAATTAATTGAATATGTAATTTAATTATTTAACAAACATGTAGACTGTTTTGTCAACTCTCACTTAATATCCTCGATAAACGCGCTTTATATAATTCCCCCAGAGGTTTCTCCTTGAACTTCAAGTACAGTGGTCCGATGAAGTCAGTCAGAGCAACTGCTGTCAGAGCACTCAGGCTTCCAGATAAGGAGCTGTTCAAGTTTTATAATAAATAAATAAATTAATTAATATAAGTATACGATTATTATATTCAACGGATATTATAATAATAGTTATCGTTTTTTTAGTTTAAGTAATATTAATTTCAATTTTTATAATAAATAAATATAAATAATTATGCGATTATTATATTAAACAAATATTATAATAATAGTAATCGTTTTTCAATTTAAGTAATATTTAAATTTAAAAAAAAACTATAACAATTATAATATCTGTTTAATATAATAATCGTATACTTATATTTATTTATTACAAAACTTGAAATTAATAAATATACGATTATTATATTAAACGGATATTATAATAATAGTTATCGTTTTTTAGTTTAATTAATAATATTAATTTCAACTCAGCCCACCTCAAGGCGGCACTAAAAGCAGCTGCGATAAACAAACCAGGAAGACCATGCAAGTCACCCATGACGTCCATCACCAACAAGGGAACAATCTTATCGAAAATTGAAATAAAAAATAGTTAACTTCAGTTTAAATGATTCAACTGATAAGAGTATTACTAATTTGTAGAACTAGTTTTTTTTTAAATAGACTCAATTGAGATTATATATATATAGAATACCGGAAGAAGACAGAGAGTTAAAAATAACCTAAAGATATTAAAACGTACTTGAAAAAAATTTAATTAATTTTTTTTTCTTCAAATTTTATAACAACCAACTTGGTCGTATCTGTCGATCCTGCCTTCAAGTAGGGGGTCACAGTCCCAGTAGTAGCCGTACGTAACCATACCTGTCAGGCAGACCAGGGTAAGGAAAAGGGCAGAAGTACACGTAGCCATCCATATTGATCTGCTCATCAAATTGCACACATTAAAAAAAAAAATATAGTTTTAATTTATTCATGTATAATGTATATATTTATTTATTATTTAAAATACTTAAAGTTTTTATGAACATTTAAAAAATAAAATTTTACGAGACTAAATAAATTATTTATAAGCCATATTTTTATATTTTGCGTTATATCAAAATGTCCACACAAAAAAACCGTCTAGCTCTACTTTTTGGCTCCTCTGAGCGTCTTAACGCTGATGAACTTCTGTATGGTTGTCTGATTGGAAGCGTACATGGCGAGGCTGATGAATATTCCACCGACCGCCTGCGTCCAAAAGGTCGATCTCAGTCTCGGGTCAAGTCGGAAACTGAATGGACGAGAAACAGAATTCAAACTGCGCATTTTTATTGGTTAAGTAAAATAAACATTTTGACGACCATGATGTCTACTAAGTACCGACCATAAGTAGTTTGTTCAAAGTCTCGATTTATGTTCATTTCGATCTCGATCTTTGTCTCAAGTCTCAAGTCTCGTAGTCTTGAAATTGGAAACCTGTCTCGATTTATTTTTGTCTTGATCTCGATCTTTGTATCAAGTGTCGTAGTCCTGGTGGCAAAAGAATTTGGAAACCTGTCGATTAAAATAGGACAAAATAAGATAACACCAACTCGTCAAACGTGATTCTACTCCCGTTGTAATTGATCTCCCAGACCCGGGACATGCCGCCTATCTTGCTGACTGCAATGGCGATGACGCAGACGAGTGTCGAGGCTATGATGATCATCTGGATGAAGTCGTTCCAGACGGTGGCTTTCATTCCGCCCTTGTTGAAACAAATGAAATATGCATGATGATGATGACGATGATGATGATGATGACGATGATGATGATGATGATGATGATGATGATGATGATGATGATGATGATGATGATGATGATGATGATGATGATGATGATGATGATGATGACGACGACGATGATGATGATACTAATAATAAACAAAGAAGTATTATTTATTTTTGTTTTATCAGCTAACAAGAAGTCAATATTCAACAAAAACTCTGCTTTATCGAGCCGCGTCTTAATTTTATTATCGCTCTTATCATAACCTGAGTGGACTTTTTTTTCGTAGTTAAAATTTACATCGATTGTAGATCTTCAGTAATAAAAAAAAACTCTCAAAGTTGGTCTTTATTTTTAAGTTGTCATATTTAATTGCCTCTCAAATAATTTTTTAAAGTTTTTAATTACACTAGAAAATAATTTTTGTTGTATATATTTACCAGGGCTGTGTAGATGGTGCAGACCAGGCCGCAGAGCACAATGGCCAGTGGGACTGCCAATCCAGTCACTACAATTATTATCAAATTGTTTTTTAATAGAATAGCAAACAAATAAATAATAAATAAAAAATATAAATAATAGAGTAATAAAAAGATTTTAAATGTCATGTTATGAATCGTGCCTTGGTTGAGAGCCAGTGCTGGAGTGTACAACACGACAGACATGTAAAGAAGCTGTTTGGAAAAGATGTTGTATCGTTAATGATGAGATTAAACTGCTCTCGAAAATTTAATATAATATAATAAAATAAAATAATAATTAATTAATTAAAAGATTTAAATTATGTTATGATTTAAATATAAAAAAATATTTTAAAATAAATAAATTAATTAAAAGATTCAAATTATGTTTGGTATTTTAGTTGAGATTGTACGTTTAAAGTTCATATAACCAGGTTCAATGTATACTTACGATTTGGACGAAAAAGGTTATGGCGCAGGCTGTCCTGACCTTTTTGTCGAATCGACGCTCCAAGTACTATTAAGAAAGATTCAAAATATTGATTTGAAAACTTAAATAAGTTTTATCTAAAATAGAAAGAATTTAATAATTTTGCAAAAATTTAATAATTTTGAAGTTGTTTCAGTAGTTTATTGCTTCTTTGTTGTAGTATAATTGTCCAATGGCTTAACAATGTTAACTTACTTTTTTTATTATAGTTTATAGTCTTTTACACTAGGTGTTTTAAGACAGATGTTAACTTACTGGTATTTTAACATTTACATAAAATATATAAATATTACTGCACGTGTAATGCAATCAAAATCACAATGTTGATGTAACTTACTTCGTAAGCACTTGTAAGCTTCAGCTTGTAATAAATCGGCATGAAGAAATGCCCGGCAAACGGAATGGCAATGAAATACGAAATGACCAGATAGTAATACATGGTACCCCAAGCGTACACCTCCACGGGTATGGACAGTATGAAAATGGCCGACAGGAAAGAAGCCTGCATAGAAAGGGCCACAACTGCCCAGTGCATGTTGCCGCCGCCTGTCAGGAAGTTCTTCGAGGTCATTTTCTTGCGGTCCCTGAAGCCGAAGAAGGCTCCGACGAGAGTCGACAAAACGAGGAAAAGGCCAAAGACCAGGTAGTCTGCCCAGTGGAAGTAAACAACCTCGCTCATTATGCTGTTGATTTTTCTTCGGCTTGATCAGCTACTTCGGTCTGGTATGAAATAATTTTGCTCGGAACTTGGTTTTATATCCAATCCAATATCTATTTATTTCTTATTATTATTAGTCGTTTTGTAATAATATTTATATGAATTTATATATCAGTAAATGTGTTATTTTTATTTAACTGATCAATTCACAGGATACAATTCAAGGCGCTACGGCATTGGCAAAATTCAAATCGCAGTCAGTTCAGAGTTAAACGAAAATATTTATATATTTATAGAACTTGAGTTGATTTTCTTCAAGTGATCTTCAGATTATCCGAAGAAGACGTATATTTGTTTTTCAAACCAACAAGTCATACGAGTAGTTTTTTCAACAACAACAACAACAACTTCAATTTCACGTACACACGAAAATTTAAAGCAATATTGAATTGAAGCAAAAATGTTTTGTTAACAGTAATATGCAATGAGAATCCAGAATCCAGAAATGCATTATTTGTATAATTTATTTTTTTGACTTAAACATGGTTGCGATGTAATAGATTTTAGACATACTGTAGTAAATTAAGTTTTAAATATGTTCGGACAACTTATAAACCATTGAAAATAAGTATTTCTTGTTTTTTTTATAATCTTCCATAAGCCAAAACGTGTGTTTGGGAAAAAGAAATAAATGAGCAATGCTGTTTATCTCAAATTTGTCACTTCATAGTATTGGATACTTTTAAATTGAAAATTGACCTTTTTAAAAGTTAATTTTTCAGTTGCCATTTGAGCTCATGCTTTCCCATTCAGTGAAGTTGCTGACATCCAGGCTTTGTAATTCCAACTTTTCCCAAAGGACAACGCGCACTTTAAGGCTCAAGCATTGCGAGGTTTATTTATTAATTTATTTATTTATTGGAATAAAATTGCAAAAAATACCGTAATTTTCGATATGTCTGTTTATCTGGGTAGCTTAATTGTCGTAATATGTAGCTGTACCACCATGACGAGCAGTTAAAGTTGCGGGGACATGTAGCACATTGATTAGGAATCAATATCGTAACACAAAATTTGTTAAATTAATATAAACAAAATTCAAACCGACATTTGTTATAAAACAATGATATTAAAAAATACTTAAAACAATCACCGTTAATGTTTTACAACGATAGATTTAACATGTTACTGCAAAAGCCCGTAAAAGCATTTAATAAATAAATTCACTAATGAATAACGTAACTTTGGAAAAAAAACACGAAACTTTAACACGGTTTTTGTTTGGTTTTAAAGCATCAGACGTGAGAGTCTTTTAGTTAAAAAAATAGGGTCATAATTTAGTCATGCAATCAAGTCGAGAGGTTGTGACCTCACTATCAGTAGAAGATTTACAGAGAGTTAAAGAGTTTTCTTTTTGTTCATCCTTTCCTTCCATTGTTTCAAATGTTTTGTTAAGCTCAGAGTGAGATTTGCTGTAACCTGGAACTGGATCTGCAACGCTCAGTTCGACTGTTAAGCCGAATGCCCTGTTGTCGCATCTGTGATCAACCTCTTCCATCTTCTCTTCTTCAATTATTTCCTAAAAATTATTTTGAGGCAAACAAAAATTGAGACTTTATCAGTAAAAATATAGCAATTAAAATAATTAAATAAAAAAAGCATTTAACCAAATAACAATGCGTTACATGCCTCGTCAATGAGGTTCACTCCGCATTTAAGACACTTCCCAAAGACTGAAGGCAGACAGCAGCAGCACTGCTTGGACCAATCCACCACCAATTTAGAACTGATGCTTTTTGTTCTGCCTACAAGGTAGATTTATCGGCTGTTTAATTGGTTAGTTAGTCAACAGGTTAATTGGCTAGCTTTCTCGCCATTCAACTGTATAGCTGGTCAACCGGCTACTTAGTTAGTTAAATAGTTAGTTAGCTAAAGTTGTAAATCGTCTCCATGAAAATTGTTTATGTTTCTGTTGCTACACCTACCTTGTTTCAAATAGATTCTAATATTTTAAAAATTAGATAATTTAAAGTGGCTTTCAATTTCTGCTGTTTACTGTTATTATTATTATTATTATTACTAATAATAATGTATTAATTATACGATAATTGTCTTGTATAATAATAAAATAATGGAAAATGTTATCAGCATTATTAATGTGTTTTAAAAAGTTGCTTTACGTAAACGAGATAATAATCAAGCAATTATAAAAAAATAAACTAGTGATACTCCTCCAAAATTGACAGAAATTAATTAGTAACGATTGCAGTACCACCTAAAAGCGTAAAACACATTTCTCAGATACGTACTTACTTACATACAAACATTTTTAACATACATAAATTGAAAATTATGTATGTTGATATCACTAGAGACCAAAACTCTGTGATACATACCTACATATAGCTTCTAACCGGTTATTAAAGACAGAGGAATGGCAACGACCAGTGAAATGATCATCGCTATCAATCCATAATACATGTAGGATATCCGGTAAACATACAAAACTGAAGAACCTTCAGAACTGTTGAAAAACAACAAACCGTATATCAGTAAATTGAACCTAGCTTTTGGTAACCAGGTCAACGAGGCACTGGTAAAATTAGACAGTGATTAGGAGTTTGCTTTGTAGCTGAGTTCAACATTTCAAATCTAACTACCATTGCCAGCAAAAAGCAGAACTTTTGAGTTCATATGTAACTTTATCTTGGCTGCTCTGATCTGAAATTGTCTAAAACTTTTGCGCAAAAGATCTCAATACTCAATACAAACGCTAAGCAGAGTTCAAGTTTTTTTTTTATAAATAAAAAAAATATTTATGTACTTTTCCTTTTGACTCACTCGCTGTTGGAAGTCGCAAGCCAGTGATTTGTATTTGAAGTCGTTGATGTTGAGTTGTTGGAGTCGGCTCGGCATCCTTCGGTACTCATTGGCAGCGTAGCCAGTGGAATGTCCTCGATTATTGACCCAATGGCGATCCACGAGGTTATGAGCAAACTCGACAGTAATCCTCCTATGACACCCTTATAAAAATACATCAATGTTTCAATTTTAATTCAGTTGCTTTTTACATACTTTAATTTAACTTGACTTTTCTGTCTGTCTGTGATCAAAATTTTTTAATTGATTTTTCACCAACTTTTTAGACAAGTTAGAACTTTGAAACTTTCAGCATAGACTCAAGTCTAAAGCCACCCGCCAAAACAATATTCAATAGTTTCCAAAGCGATTTAATCATTATTTCAAATAATTTCAATGTTTATTTTGTAGCGCATTTAAAATTATTCAATAGACGGCGCTAGCGTAATTTAAATAGACTTTTAGGTAATCATGACTATGACAAAAACGTATTAAAATGTTGACTCAAGTATTACTATAAACAATGGTAAAACTATTATTGCATTTAGAAATCGATTTGAATAATTTAAAAAAATATAAAAGTTTTTTTTTTAAACTTTGTTTTTTGTACATTTTTGTTTTCTTTCTATAAAATTGTATTTTGATTTTATAAAACTTTGCTTTGCTTTTACAAAACTTGTGTTGTTACACAGACACATTATCTGAATTGGATTGGGAAGCCCAAGCAACCATAACACATTTTTGATTTTAATTCAGGTTGTACAGACATTTGCAAATAAATAAATATAAGCAAAAGATAGAAATGTGAACTTGCAACAGAGTTGACGAACGGTAGAAATATCCCTAACGTGAGAACAGCAAGAACCGGACCGCCAACGAAGCCAAAAATGCTGAAGGACACTTGGATGACAACATCGCCGAAGAACTGAGCGGCAAAACCCAGGCCGGTCACCAGAAGCCCAAACGCGAGAACTGTTTGTTTCATTTGACTATTAATTAAACTTATTTCCTACCAAAAAAATTAAACTGGCTGAAATTATCAAAACCTTTTTTTTACTAAACACTGAAAAAAGTGTTCCGAAGAACTTTGTACCGCGTCTTTCATACCGACAGTTAAACTGGTTTAAGCAATGCGTACAAATTATTGCTTTATTGATGTGTACGGCAAAATGACTTGTATATCTACTCAGACATTTGAAATTTTCTGAATGAGAAAGCTTTCTAAAATTCTCCTATAAACTTGTTATATTTAACTCAAAAGAAATAGAAGATTTTTGACCAACTGAGAGATCTTGAAATGATAGATTTATATTCTTCTTTCAGTGATTGTCTTTTGATCTTTTTATACAGCGGCCCTATGAAATCGGTCAACGCTACAGCTGCAAGTGCATTCAAGCTGCCAGAAATGGAGCTGAAAGATCAAACATTCTTCATAATTAAGTTATATTTTATTCTAACTTCAAGTGTGGGTTAGCTTAACGGGACAGGAATAGAACTGGCTCGTATCGCACTTTGATGTTGGTGTAGGTCGCTATTTCGATTCCTGCAGGCATTGTCGTGGAAAGCAAATGCGTAGAAACACCTTTTAGAGCTGTTTCTGGCACTCGCTGTATAACAGCCTCAAAAGTAAGAATGCACAGTAAAAGAGTGAAAAATTGGGTAAAATTCTTCTCATTAAAATAAAATATCACGATAATTTCATGCATTTTGGGTACAAATATAGCAGTTCTTTCTTGAAACCTCTATCTAAATAATTACGTTGGATATCATTATGTGACCGAAATTCTGCACGCACAATTGCGTACACTTTGAAAATGTATCTATCACCTGAGTGCTGCACTGAACGTGGCTGCGATGAAAAGGCCAGGGAGTCCATGGAGATGACCCATAACGTCCATCACCAGCAATGGGATTATCTGTTGGTTTAAAATCAATGACTACTATTTGAACAAGCACGTTGAATTAAATTATCATCCTAATAAGTGTGAATAATATTTTATTATTAATTATGAATAATCATTAAAAAATTCAAATAGCTAGCGAAATTGTTTAAAAAAAGTTGCAAAATTAGTTTAAAAAAAGTTGCAAAATTAGTTTAAAAAAAGTTGCAAAATTAGTTTAAAAAAAGTTGGAAAATTGTTTAACAAATTTTTGTCAGAGAAATCCCAAGAACCTCCCAGTCTCACCTGATCATATCTTGTAATCCTGCCAGCTGACAAAGGGTCGCAGTCCCAATAGTTTGCATAAGCAACCAATCCCATTATGCAGACCATGGTGAGGAAAATGGCCGATGAAAATGTGGCCATCCAGGCTGATCTATATAAATTAGAAATGATACAAAATCTAGATTAATCTTTATCTATATATATATAAATGAATGTTTGTATATATGTATATATGTATATATGTATATATGTATATATGTATATATGTATATATGTATATATGTATATATGTATATATGTATATATGTATATATGTATATATGTATATATGTATATATGTATATATGTATATATGTATATATGTATATATGTATATATGTATATATGTATATATGTATATATGTATATATGTATATATGTATATATGTATATATGTATATATGTATATATGTATATATGTATATATGTATATATGTATATATGTATATATGTATATATGTATATATGTATATATGTATATATGTATATATGTATATATGTATATATGTATATATGTATATATGTATATATGTATATATGTATATATGTATATATGTATATATGTATATATGTATATATGTATATATGTATATATGTATATATGTATATATGTATATATGTATATATGTATATATGTATATATGTATATATGTATATATGTATATATGTATATATGTATATATGTATATATGTATATATGTATATATGTATATATGTATATATGTATATATGTATATATGTATATATGTATATATGTATATATGTATATATGTATATATGTATATATGTATATATGTATATATGTATATATGTATATATGTATATATGTATATATGTATATATGTATATATGTATATATGTATATATGTATATATGTATATATGTATATATGTATATATGTATATATGTATATATGTATATATGTATATATGTATATATATATTCATGTCCTTTATGCATTGCTACACCATTCATCCGATCGTAATGAAATTTTCACACAACCTTGAGAGTCAAGGGGAATCAAATATAGTGAACAAATTTTTGAAATCAGTCACAAAATGAGCGGAGCAGAGCGGGTGAGCGAGCGGGAACTATATATATATGTTTGTGCGTATGTATGTGTGTATGTATGTATGTGTATGTGTGTCTGTGTGTGTGTTTATGTATGTACTATCGGAGATACTCGGCGTTGCCCGGGTTTTTAGAGGTTTTTCTAATGTTTGTCTCTTTCTCTCCCGTTTCCTTTCCCACCTGCTTTCCCACTGCTGTTCGCTTTCCCGTTTTCGGTCGTTTTCCCGCTGCCGGTCGCTTTCCCGCTCTCGGTCGCTTTCCCGCTCCCGGTCGTTTTCCCGTTCCCGGTCGCTGTCCCGTTCCCGCTCACGTTTGCTCTCCCATTCCCGCTCACGCTTGCTTTTCCGTTCCCGCTCGCTGTCCGTTCCGGGTCGCTTTCCCGTTTCTATAATAGACAAACTAACCCACAAACATTCATATATTTTTTTTTTTTTTTTTTTTTTTTAGGTTAGTGAAAGGAGTTAGTTAACCCCGCGAGACACTTAACCTGAGCAATGCGTGTAAACTCCTTGCTTAAGGGAGCTACGATGGTGACGCCAGTGAGATTCGAACCGCCGACCTACAAGCCGACAGGCGAACGCTTTACCGCTTAGCCACCACCGCCACCACGTATATATATATATATATATATATATATATATATATATATATATATATATATATATATATATATAGTCTTAGCAAATCTATTTTACGTTTTATAGGCTAACAGAAGTTATGAAAGAATGTAAAAGAGAAAATGAGCGTGAACGGGAACGGGAGAGCAACCGTGACCGGGAATGGGAGAGCAAGCATGACCGGGAACGGGAGAGCAAGCGTGAGCGGGAACGGGAAAGCGACCGGGAACGGGAAAGCGACCGGGAACGGGAAAACGACCGGGAACGGGAAAGCGACCGGGAACGGGAAAGCGACCGGGAACGGGAAAGCGACCGGGAACGGGAAAGCTACCGGGAACGGGAAAGCGACCGGGAACGGGAAAGCGACCGGGAACGCGGAAAGCGACTGGAATCGGGAGAGCAAGCTTGGAAGGAAACGCGAGCAAGAGAGAAAATCGATAACAAAACTTCTGAGCGGGAAAGCGATCGGGAGCTGGAAAACGACCGAGAGCGGAAAAGCGACCGGGAACGCGACGAAAACGGGAAAGTGGAGAAGGAAACGGGAGCGAGAGAGACAAACGCCGGGTAACCCCGCTAGTAAAAATATAAAAAGAAAATTTTCTCTGAGTGTGGGTGTGTGTCTTTTATGCACTCCTACACGATTCATCCGATCGTAATGAAATTTTCACACAACCTTGAAAGTCAATAGATGACGTTTTTTGTGAAAAAAAATTGAGATCGGTCTCAAAGCGAGCGTGAGCGGGAACGGGATAGCGAGAGGAAACGGGAATGGGAGAGCGAGCGGGAACTAGAGAACGAGCGGGAACGGGAGAGCAAGCAAGAACGGAAAAGCAACCGGGAGCGGAAGAGCAAACGGGAAAAAAGGAAGAAGTGGGACAGCGTAAAAGAGAGCAGGCGGGAACGGGAAAGCAAACGGGGAACGAAACGGGAGCATGAGAGAAAAACGATAGAAAAACCTCTAAAAACCCCGGGCAACGCCGGGTAACCCAGCTAGTTATAAATAAATGTAATAAATTAAATAAAAATTGTAATTAGGGATGTATCGGATATCCCCGGTATCTCCTAACCTGATTATTTATTTTATAATTTAATTTAAAAAAATATTAAATTAGAATGCGATTCCAAATTCAACTCATACTTTTTGGCACCGCTGAGAGATCGGACGCTGATGAACTTCTGAATAGTCGTTTGACTGGACGCGTAAATGGTCAGGGTGATGAACATTCCGCCAATGAATTGGGTCCAAAAGGTCGTCCTGATTGTCGGGTCGGGTCGAAAGCTGAATTACAAGAAAAAATATCCAGACTATATTTCAATTAATCTTTAATCAAACTTACTACTCTCCAACACAATAAAAATTAAAATATAGAAAAAAAACTAATTTAACACGAAACAAAATCCTACTCATTAAAACAAATTCTCTGTCCGTTTTTACTCCTCTGCCACACCTCGTGGAAACCTCCGACCTTGACCGTCCCGAAAGCAATGACGCAGGCAAGGCTCAGTGCTATGATGACCATTTGAAAGAAATCGTTCCATACTGTGGCTTTCATTCCACCCTGTATGTTTCCATTTATTTATTCCTTTATTTATTAAGGTGGTCAAAGGGCTTAAATGGCCTCTAGTATGACCAAAAGTAACCACAACTAAAAAAAATAGAGCAAAAAAAGTCCACTAAAACATAAGTTTTCTCAAAGCATTGAAATTCGTAATAGTCGAGATGTAACTATACAGTGGTTTGTTTTGACAATCAGTTAATCAATCAATCAAACATACATACATACAGACAAGCAATCAATCAAGTCAATCAAACAGACAATTGATCAAACAAACAAACAGTCATTCAACTAAACAATCGGTCAGTCAAAAAAGCATGGTCACATGGTCACATGGTTGTCATCTCCAAGTAGATGCGTTATTGAAAGTGTCCAAAATTTAATTGTGTGTTTCATTCATTGCACACACACAAAACTGGAAAATCAGATGTATCATACAAATATTTTTGAATTTGAATTAATAAGAAAAAAAGATGAACATCATTAAACTAAATCTACCAGAAACGTGTAGAATGTGCAGACTAATCCACACAATAGAATGGAGAGTGTCACCGAGAGATCAGTTACTAAATTTAAAAACAGATTATTTATTTATTTATTTTTATATATTTTAGATAATAATTGAATATTTGTGTAAGCTATTAAAAAGTTTCTTCATTATTTTAAGTTTTATCGTCAAAAAACAAGAATAAAGCCTTATAAACCCCGGACTACGCTGGGTAATCTTACTACAACATTTATAAATATACATAAATACATAAAATAGCTGTAAATATACATGTTATTAATATACGTCAACAATTAATTATCGTACAAACGCATGTGGTTTAGTCGCACGCATGTAATAATTATTGCACATAAAACATTACATATTGTGTACATAACTTTAATTTTTGTGCACATAACTGTTATTATTGTGTACATAACTATAATCATTGTTTACGAAGCTGTAATAATTGTGTACAAAACTGTAATCGCTGTCTACCTAACTGTAGTTATACGCGTACTATAATTTTTGTTTACATAATTGAATTTATAGTGTACACTGTAATATATTGTGCATTCAGCTGTAATATTTTTGTAAATAACTGTGAGTGACTGTGACTATTGGGTACATTGTGATTTATAGTGTGAACAGCTGTAATCTTTGTGTGCATAACCGTGATCTTTGTGTACATAACTGCAATCATTGAGTATATAAATGTAGTGTCCTGTACAAAACTGTAAATATTGTGCACATAAACACTATTATTGTGTACAAAACTTTAATTATTGTGTATAAAACTGTAATTATTGCGTACAAAACTGTAATTATTGTGTACAAAACTGTAATTATTGTGTAAATAACCACCATTATTGTGTACATTTACACAAACCTACCTTGGGATAGAGCCAGAGCAGGCGTGTAAAGGACAACCGAAAGATACAGAAGCTGAAACATCAAAAAGGAGGTGACTATTGTGACTATCAACATAGTTGATGAACAAAATCTAGAACAGACAGCAAAAATATAATAATGTAATTTTCTCAATGATACAAATATTTTTATAATAATTAGTATATTTTTAGTTTTATATATTAAAAAACAGCTCACTATTTGGACGCAAAACGTCAGGGCACATATGGTTCTGACTGTTTTGTTGAAACGAATCTCCAAGTACTGCAAGTTTGACGATGGTGACAAGAATTTCAGGTAATTATAATCGCAACTTAATTATTAATTATTATTATTGTTATTTTTACATTAGTAGATTATCAGCATTAAATTAAAATAAATTCATATCAATTGATCTATAAAAAAAAGAAAAAGAAATAAACCTCAAAAGAGCTCAAGAGTCTCAGCTTGTAAAATATAGGCATGTAAAAATGTCCGGTGATTGGGATGGCGATGAAATAAGTAATGACCAGATAGTAATACATGGTACCCCAGGCGTACACCTCCACGGGTATGGACAGGACGAAAATGGCCGACAAGAAAGAAGCCTGCAGGGAAAGGGCCACAACCGCCCAGTGCATGTTGCCGCCGCCCGTTAGAAAGTTCTTCGAGGTCATTTTCTTGCGGTCCCTGACCCCGATGAAAACGCCTATCAAAGAGGACACTACCAGGAAGAGCACGAAGACCAGGTAGTCAATCCAGTGGAAACGGGTCACCTCCTCCATGATTGCTATCAAAACTCTATTTTTTTTAAACTATTTTTTTGCTTTATTTTCAATGTTTTGTTTTTTTTTGAAGAAAGGAGCCCTGAGGTGTTACACAAAAGGGCGCTTGATATCCAAATAAACCTAAACTTAAAAAACTTAAAACTTATTGGCTCAACTCAAACCGTAGTAAAGCCTAGGTGTCGAGTCGATATAGTAGCTCAGTGTTAAATGATGTTCACTTAAGGCATTTCAGAAGCGTAACACTCGAGAGATAAGCTCTTATAAAGTCCGATAAAATAAAATAAAAATACTAAGCAAAAATACTGTAAAACATGCCACTGTTACTATGCTAATGCTGTGACCTGGATCTGATATCAAATCTTTATGAGGCAATAAATAAGAAAAAAATGCCAATTAATTAAGAAACATCGCAGTTTCTCAGGGATAACTAATGTCCCCTTCACCAATAACAGAGTTAAATTGTACAGAATGAATAAATACGAAACTTAAATTTACCGATATTGTGCTCTACAATTTAATGAATTACTTAGTAGTACATATTAGGTATAACTATGTTTGGAAGTATTACTCATCTGCTAAAGTTCGTGGGTTTACACAGTACCTCTTTTGCCGTAGTTCTAATCATGCTTTTATGTTATACCATGTGTTGTAAACTAAACTTGTCTCCAAAGGAGGTCAATAAACTCAACTAATTTTCTTATTCTGCTAAAAACTGTTACAGAAATTCAGTTTTTGAATAACTAAATATTGAGCAAAGGTGTATGTCAAAACCTATAAATCCGACACAATGATAAAAAAACATGTCCCTACACATCCCGTTTTGGACCCCCTCCTTTTGCTAATCTGGTATCCGACCCTGCCAATATTTACCGACAAAACATCCTGTAGACAATTTTCTCATACTTCCCGTACACAATTAAGCTTTTAATAAAACAAAACATAATTTTTGCAAAGTGTTTAATTAGTTAATCGTTGATGAAATCATTTTACCACAAACTTACTAGGTCATAACATAGTCTCCCCTTTTCTAATTTGGTTTTCTAAATAGATAACTCTAAAAAGGCTCAGATTGTCTGGTCCTCTCAAAGCTAAGTTACTGCAACTTGCTACTAGCTTTTGGCATTCCACAGAACCAATTAACACAAACTAGATCAGAATCTCTTCGATCTGTACGCCCTGCTTCAGTGAAAACACCTTCTGCACCACAAGATTTACAAAGAGAATAAGAGCATAAAAAAAAAAGTTGTTAGTATGATGTCTGTTTTGTTGTCTCTGTCTCGACTGGTATTAGCAGAGTTAAAATTAATTCAATGAGCAGTATAATTGAAAATTAATCGATTATTTGTAGGATCTTGCTCTGCATCTTTGGTCAGAAATGATTAAAAATTAGATAAATGATTAGAAATTAGCGCCTCTGCGATGCTGATCTTTTACATTCAGCACGGAAAAACGATTTTACCAGCTAAATTTTCCGATACCATAGCTAGGGTACTTTTTTTTTATTGATATTTAGCATAAGCCTTATCAAGACAAGTCTTGCTCAAGGCGAGAGAGGGAGGGTACTTGCAAAGGCAGCCATTTATAGGCGCCTACCCCTTTAGCAAATGCTAGTGAACTCCTTGCTTAAGGGAGTTACGCTGGTGACGCCGGCGAGGTTTGAACTGCCGACCTAACGATCGACAGGCGAACGCTCTACCGCTCTGCCACCAGCGCCTCAAAGACTTGGCAGCGAGTGAAAGTTGAACCACTACAGACTCGGCTATCCTAGCAACAACATAGGAAAAAGTTCTTTTTGCAAACGCTCAAAATCTTTCGGCCGTTTATGCCGAGGAGAAACTAATTTGAACAGTAGAATACACATGGAATATACCAACAACAAGTACCAGAGCTAGCACGGCTTCCTTAACTGTGGCTAATAGTAGCTGGTTCTATTACATGTCGGTTTACCTGGGCCAAACGGCCTAGCAAATATGTTTTAGTCGGACCAGTTAGAAGTTATAAAATAAACCGGCAAAATAAATATTTTTCAGACATTTTGACTGCCACAAAAATTGTTTCTATAAATTTTATCCTGTTGCTACAAGAAGTCTTTGACAAATGAACAAACATTATATAGTCGGGTTTAAATAAATAACAAATCTACAAGCAATATTAATTTCATTCTCTGATTTCTTACACAAAAAGAATATACTGTTAGACATTGTTTAATAATAGCTAACAGCATAATGATAATTAATAATATGTTATGCCCTCGAGGCATCTTTTGGCACAAATTCGTTGAAGCTTTAAAGCAAACTCAGTAATTGACATTTAGCGAAAAGAAACACACACAAATTTGATGTTTCCAAGAAAGCAAAAAATGAGAAACGGATAGAATTAAAAAATTTTTCCTGGGTTCAAAATCCCTTTAGGATCGAGGGCCCGTTTTATGATTCGCATAACTTTGCATGTTTCTTCGCCCAGCTGTTCAGCCAGCAGATGTTTCTTCTCCAGCCCTATGCCGTGCTCTCCTGTGCATGTCCCATCGTGTTCTAAAGCCACTCTAAATTGGGTTATTGTTTTAGATTAAATTCATTAAAAGAAAATCCAAACAAAGTTTTGTAAAATAATTTTTTTTTAATATAAGCTGTCTCACCGTGCTATGGCATCTGTAGCTAGTCTGCAGCGTTCAACCTCATCTTTATCACCAGGATCAAACATTATGGTCATATGAAAGTTTCCATCTCCAACGTGACCAGCAATTGGACCTGTCAACTCAAATTTAAATGTATGATTGACAAAGCTGAACTCTGGTTCTATGGGTTAAGGTTTCGTGAAGCATGAAATTTATTTGGGTTGTAAGTATTCTCACAGAATTGATACAGTTGGGTCAAGGCTGGTTTGACAACCAAAATGTACTGAACTTCTCTTTTGCCATCCTCAAAGCAGGTAATCAAATTACATAGCTATCATAATCGATTTGTTTGATTTCGTTGATTATGAAATGGAATGAAAATTTCACTATCATGATAAAAGGCGTAAAAAAGTGTTGTGTTTTAGAATAATTTGAAACTGAAACAAACCAAACCTTGAAAACCGTAATCTTCACAGATTTTAGTAGTTTTGGCAATGGCTTCAGCCAGATGAGTTATTGGGACAGCCACGTCTGTTATGTAGGACTGTTTAAATAATATGTAGGACTGTTTAAAACATTAAAGACAATCTAAATAATTCATCTACGACATTACTTATCATGCTGCCAATAAGAAACACTTGTATGAGTTTTGCAAAGCCCTTTTGTCCACGACAATAACTATAGTCAGACTCCGGCCAACCATTAGTCAAACCTTCCAATCAGAATCAACCAGTAAATAAAGTACTGAGTAGCTGGTTATAGAGACCTGCATAGGCCTATTTTTTGCGACCCGGTCCGTTTTTACGGGCCACTAAGTTCTAGGTTTAGTACAAAATTTCAGCCCCGACTTGTGCTAACTTCGACCCTGTTCGGTTTTTTTTAGATAAACCTAAAAGAAAGCCCATGAACGGTCCGTGCAGGGTTCTAGCTGGCTATCAAAGCGCAAAACTGACTTTCTTGTTTGGAGAAGTAGCTAAAACAGCATAGAAGTAGTTATGTCTTGCAGTCCACAACTTATTTCTTTCTTCTTGACCAGAGGCCCATCGAAAGGCAGATCCACCGTTGGAAGACATTATCTGATCTGTTCAAATAGTTCAGCGGATAGTATATTTTATTTAAATATATTTACATCGATTTTTTGTCGAAATAAACAATACCGAACTACCGGTTATTTCGACTTGCTCGGCGATCGATTTTTCAGTGCCGTGGAATTCTAAGAAGAGTGTTGGCGTGTTCTGCATGCTGTCCAGCTTACTGTACGAGGAGCATATTCGCATGGACAGCTCGTCCAAAAATTCTTATGAAAATAAACAAAAAAATGTAGAAGAATTATAAACTCATTTGTTTTGTGAATGTATGCTGTAAAGTCTCACCGATTCTGGCGATATCAACACCGCTCTGTAGAAGTTGAACGGTCGAGTCTATGGCCCCCTCGGCGCTTTTGAAGTGACAAATGGCCGACACCATCTGTTGACGAGGGTTTGCAGTGGGGTTGTTTCGTAGCATAAATGTCAGCAAATTCAACGCCACGTTGAAACACGTCAAATTGATTCATTAAAAATATAAAAAAAAAACCATGTTATGCTTAAGCTAAGCGGCTTGACCTAGCATACAATTTATTAACTTTTTCAGGAATTCCGTACAACTTCAGCGTCGCCTTCGTGATGACTCCCAGCGTTCCTTCCGAACCGACGAAAAGATTCGTCAAGTTGTAACCGGCAGAAGACTTTCTGAAATGCATAATTGACGATTATAAAATAAATAATTCATAAAAAAAATAAATAACTTAATATATTTATCTCAATAAATATTACAAATAATATTCAGCGCAAAGTATCCAACTTGCTTCTCCTGTTTTTCCCAGCAGTGTGTATGATAGTACCATCGGCCAGGACTACCTCAAGGTTCAGTACATTAGTCCTCATGGTCCCGTACTTGACTGCGTTCGTACCCGAAGCACTTGTGGCGCACATGCCACACAGTGAAGCGTCAGCTCCAGGGTCTGACATTGGAGATTAAAAAGAAAACTACATGATGGTTGTGGTTATGATCATAGTCCATTGATTTAAATATTATTAACATCGCTTAATAATGTGTATTATATCTATAATATTATTGCCTTGTCTGGCTTCTAAGTTAATAAACATCTTCAATTTGAATTTGGTTAATAAAAGTTACATCAAGTAACAATAGACCACTTAGAATTACTGCAATGGTGATACTTTGATTCAAATGTTAAAGAAACCGTTTATTATCTTGCGTTTTTTTAAACACAAAACAATTTGAACAGCTGGTATCCCACCTACTGGGAACCAAAGTCCGTGGTGTCTCAGGTAGTTGTTGATGGCCTTCCTTGTCACTCCAGGTTGAACTGTGACATCAAAGTCATCTTGGTTCAAGGTCGTCACCTGGTCCATTTTTGTCAAGTCCATGGTTAATCCACCCTGTAAATATTAAGTTTCAGTTTTAAAAAAAGTTATACATGTAGCTGTAAAACAATCTCATCACTTTACACTCCGAGTAGGGTAAAAAAACACATTTAAGCTCTGAAATGTACGATTTAATTACATTTGTTAATGAAGTCAAAAACAAGTACTAAAATTCTTTTACTAATTTTAAATTATTATTATCACAAATATTAACATGCATTTTTTATAATGTTCTCAAAAGCCTGGAAAAATAAAATAAATAAAAAATAAATAAAGCGATTCAACATCAGCTAAAGTTTTTAACAATCTGTTATTGTTGGGTCATAAAAATATAAGATGATCCAACAATCACAGGAGCATTATAGTTATAGACGGCTGTTACGCTTTTCCACTTGCATTTCATAACATATCTGGAATTTAGTTGAGGTTTTATCTCGAATAGACCAATTGAGAAAAGAAATGAAAATACCTGGATTGGAATGATGCCACCAGCCATACCACTACCACTGCCAAATGGTATGACTGGTATTTCTTCGGCATCACAGAATCTGACGATCTTGCTCACATCCTCAGTTGACTGTGGAAAAACAACAGCATCTGGCAACATGCCACTGAATAAATTAAAAATGACTCAAATAATAGGAAAAAATCAATAAAAATGATTTACAACTTTATTATTAAAAATAAAAACCATTCAACAACTAACTAATAATAGCTATAGTATAATTGAATTAATGCTAATTAATTAGCTATAGTTTTATATAATTGAATTAATGCTAATTTCCTTATTTAACTAATCGATGTGTATATACTAGATTGTTTAAGACGTCATATTTAAAAGGGTCTGATTTTTTGTGACGATGTGTGACAAGGGGGATGGATGTGGGTTAACAAATCAGCCAAATTCTTGTCACGTCATTTACGGATGGCTCTTTTATACCATGCAATACAAAAATATTATTTGCATGTCGGCTTGTGCTTCAGTCGTTCTCTTTTATTTATTAAGCATCTGCGTCCCGAAATCGTTATCTCGAAATCGTATCGTATCGTATCGTTCCAAAAAAAATAACGGGACGCAGAAGCTTATTATTTATCGAATAGCTGAAGCTCTTCAAAGTATTAGAAGATTTTAAACCACAACAGTTTTAAATATAATATCAACGAATAAATAAATAAATAAATAAATAAATAACTGGCTATATCTATATCTACGACGATTTTGACAACAAAACAACAAACTGATAATGAGATTCGTCTCTTCCATGATGCTCGCGAATCGAGTTATTGGTCGTAACGTTCTCGTTTCCGATCAGCTCTGTCAGTCTCGTTACGACACCCGGTGTAACTTTGTTTAGACTCCTCACTGAACTCCACCTCGGAGCCTGTTCAGGTTTGATTTTCGCTATTTCAGTCGTTCCATGCTCCGATCAACAAAAACAAAAATTTTAAAAAGAACCAATCCTAATTATTTACCTGCTTAGTCAGATTCTTCAGTAGTATCGGAAGAGATATTGGGAACATATCTTTATTTTAATTTTCGCAAACGACTGTGTCGCTTTACGATTCTGCGCCACTTAAACTTATCTAGCGACAATTGTTGCTCGGAACAACTTGCTCCTTGGACTTTGCTATTTACTTAATTAAAACTTCAACCGCTGTTGGCCGAACAAAAAAAAAGTTCTCAAAGTTTTAGCTCATGGCCGAAGCAAGAATTTGCATTCATCCTTGTAGCTTGAATTATACCATTATCGATGCGAATGCGGTTTAGTATACAAAAAAATCAGCTGAGTACACCAAGCCAGGTGAAAATGACATTTGACTTAGTTTTAATTGAGATTAATAAAAGCGGTAAATGAATCAATTCTAATAAAATTATTGTAGAATACATCTAATTTTTTTTTAGCAAAGTTGCATTTTTAAAATGATTTTCACGCCTGCTATGAGCCTACACTTAAAATTCGCACATCACAAATAAATAAAAAATTTGCTTCTATCGTTTTTGATCTTCGCGGAAATTCAATTTCTCCCTGAAAACTTATAAAACTGTTTGCGGGATAGATTTTTATTGGAAATACGATACTTTAAAAAACAAATACTGCTTTATTATCGAAGTTCATTTTGATTTATTGGATCGTATTTGTTGAAATCAAACGATATTATAGTTTTTTTTATGGCATAGCAGGATGGTAAATCACTTTTCTGGTCTTTCTTTTTGGAACTTTCTCAAATGCCTCGATCAGACACCTCACCCCTCCGGCGTCACCGTTTCCATCCGACACCGAGACTGGCACAAACGTCCTTGAACGTGGGGTCATGCCCCTGCAGCAGCAGCTGTAGGCGCTGGCGCCAGCGTCTCCTACTTCCGAAGTACAGCTACTCTGGCGGGCGTTCAGCTCGTTGCGGTTGAGAGTTCGCCTCAAATGTTCATCGTTGAATTTAAAACTTTTCAGCTGTTCAATGACGTCGTCGAATTTAATTATCACTTGACTGTTTACCGGTCCGACCGGATATTTCTTCTTCGGATCGGTTCCACGTGTTCGTTCTTTCCTCGGTTTTACGGTTCTAGGTGAGCGTCGGAGACTTGTCAATCTACTACGTTTAGGGTTTATGTTTAGTAAACTTTTTAAAACTTGTTTATGTCTATGGAAAACGTCCAGAGTGCGAGAAACATCGTTGGTGGTTGGCAGAATGGAGTTTACAGGAGCTGAGTTGAGATGCTGCTGGTGTTCGTTCATCTTTTTGATGTCGCATTGTGGTGATTCTCCGTGGGTTTGTGTAGACGCAGGTGAATGACGTTTCTGGACTGAACTTCGACGCCTGGAGACACCGAATTTGGGGCACGCAACTGGCATGCCGTGTGTCAACTTCAAATTTGAACAGTAGCAGTTTTAAATTTTAAATCAGTATTTATTGGCATTTATTATAGTGGTTTAGAAAACTTTTTTGTCTGTGTGCAGCCACTTCAACAACAAGAAGCAGTTACTTATGGTGCCTGCTTCTCGACACCCCCTAAGGACGCTGATGGTGCCGGTTAGATTCGAACCGCCGACTTTTAGGCCGAAAGGCGAACGCTTTACCGCAATACCACCAGCGCCCTAGCTGTGACATTCAGTTATAAATTTTAGCCTTTTAAATATTTTATTATTCTTACTAAATTTTTTGAGGTATTGTCGTTATTAAGTATGGTCTTGCCGGCAGTATCGGCTCTGGTGTTGACAAACCAGTTTGATCTGTGTATTGTCTTGCGGTGCTTCTGGCTTACGATCTGATAATGGATTAGTTCTATTTATTTGATTGTTTCAGATATTTTCAAGTTTTACCTATTTAAATTGTGATATATTCATTTTTTTATATTTAATTTAATTTGTTTGTTTATCTGTTTTCTATTCAATGTTTACAAAACGAAACAAAGTGAGCGGTTTTTTCAATTTTTAACGCGCATTTCTAATTTTTCGAAATTGATTTTTTTCATAAAGTTTCTTAAAGTTATATTTCAACAAAAAGATTCTTTAGAGAACGTTTTCCTGAAAAAGATAAAAAAAAGTTTTTATTAGTTTAATTTAACAAAAAAGGAATTTAGCGCGTTAAAAACTGAAAAAACAACTTCGCAGGCAGTTCAAACTAAGTGACTAAGTACCAACCCCACAAGGTGTGTTTTCTAACTTTGTTGCCAATATTAAGTCACCGATCTCTTCGTATTTGTTAAAATTGGTGTTGAGAAAACTGGATGTTTGATTTGAATGTTCACGTCAGTTATTCTATTTAGTCTTCTCTTGGAAAAAAAATCATTGGAACATCAACTTACTTGGGACTATTCCAAAAATGCTTGTTGTAAAAACTGGATGGAATGTTTTTAGAAGACTCAGCTCTTGGGAAATGTAGAATTCGATTGGCATCTCTGTATTTTTCTTTCAACTCCCATGCGTAGATTTTATCCCACGTGGAGTCTCGATGAAGTCCTTCGATGTCCGCACTGTCAGAACGATCAGCGCTTCGAACGCTGGTCGCCGGTGAAGTATTATCGCCGATGCGTTTCTGATCCATGATGAATTTGTGAAGTAGAAAACTTCGATCTTCCTCGATTTTTTTAGATTTTCTGATTTCTGAAGTTCTAGACTGCCGAGTTGAAGGGCTTTTTCTCGTATGAAAAGAAGTTATCGGTTGTGATTTGCTTCTAAAAAGGTTGACATTATTTACATCAGTATTTGAGGTTGAGTCTATTAGAGAGCAAACGGAATTAATTTCTTTCTTTTCTACAAATGATTTGTTGTTCGAAGATGTATTAGAATCTAATTTGTCTGCATTAGCGAAACTGGCCTTATTGCAGATCGCCTCTGTAGCATTACTAATGTGAGATCTTGTGGCCTCGTACTGACTGACTGACGCATTGATGGAACTCAGAGATTGACGTTTAATGGAGCCACCTGTTCCAGTAGATTTATTAACATCTATTGAAACCGATTTTATCCTCAGAGCCCGTTTGAGTTTCTCCTTTAACGACAGTCCTTTAATTTCTTCGTGTTTCTTTTCAGACTGAACTAAACGCATCTTGTTGTTTTTATTTTCCTTCGTACCGACGATGATTGCTTCGCAAAAAGCTTTTTGAAACGTCCTCGCCTTGGGCGCCTGGTCCGTGTCTTTATCGAAAGTCGTTTCCTGCTTCTTCTGAAGGTCTTTGAAAAGAACGAGGTCCAACTGTTTGACAAGATCTTTGACGTTGACACTTCCTCGGATCACGTCTTCTGGGAAGTGCTTCCTCTGCTGAGTCTCTCCCAGGCACCGGGTATCAAACATCTTGACCAGCTGGTTCACCCTGATCGGTTCTTCTTTAAGCGACGGTGGATTCTCTTTTTTGTGGTGAATCATTTCGCTTTTACTCAGCCATTTTGATTCTTTCGACGTCGTAAAGCGATTAGGTACTCTCAAAGAAGTAGCGCTTCTCTTGATGTACCGGCCGACGTACGGGGTACCCTGTTCACGACCCTGACCCTGAGGTACCCCCGGATTGTTGCCGCTCTTGTTATCTTTTGCATTGCTTTGTGAATTTATGTTGTTGCTGTTGTTGGTGTTTTCCTGGTTGTTTATTCTGATGGTGTTGATGCGATCGTGGAACTTTCCGTCGGAGCAGTTATTACAGCTTTTGTTATTGGCGAAGTAGTCAGCCAGCATGATGGAAACTTTTTGATCGAGGCTCAGACTCGATCGCTTGTCGATTTTATCGAGAATGTTCTTTTCGTGACTGTTGAGACACTTGACGAACCACTCGGTCAACTTGACACTGTCCAGCAAGTCTCGGTTTTCTCTAGAGTTGAGCTCTTTCAGACTGCCGATTGCGTTGTTTCCCTGATTTGCCAGCAAGTGGCTGAATAAGGAAAATCTGCGTTTCTTCGGAGACGCGTCCGGTTCAATAGAAACCAGAAAGCCAATTTCTGAACTTGAAGTTTTGGGAGGATTTTCATCGAATCTCAGTACTCGCGGCTGTGTTTTGGCCGGTTTAGTGTCTTCCTCTTGTTGGGACTGAGTTTTATCTTTGAACGGAAATTTATCCACGACGTTGTCAAACATCCGTCTTATGTTCATGGCCTGGAAAGTTTGTCTAGGAGAATAATCAGCCAGTTTGTTGCTAATCTGGCTGAATATTTTCTTAATCGGCTCGAAGCTCTGCTGCATGAAGGACCTGGATGGTCCGGGGATGTTGCCGGACTCGCTTTCCCGATCCACTGCATCGATGAAGGTCACCTTACGCAGGGCCTTCTCGCCGTTCAAGTTGACCCGTGTGACATGGGAGTTTTCATCCTCGTCCTCGTAGAAACTTCGGGTCCTCTTCGGGGCCTCCTTGCCTCCCCCTCCACCTCCGTAGGTGTACCACGAGAACATTCTGTCGTCGATCCATCCGCGACCTTGCTTGGGATCGTGTAGCATCAGTCTGAGGTATCAAGATATGGATCTTTGTTTCTTTAAAAAATATATTAATATTATTATTTAATCAAAAATTTGTTAACATAATATAACATAACTTTATTATAGTGAATAAGGAATCAAAAATGACTGTATAATATTCACTATTTGTTAAACTTAAATTATTTGTTTGATTTATATTGTTAAAAAATATTAGGATATTAAAAAAATGTTCTATTCACGTATAGACGATTGATTAACAATGGAGTTTGTTTACTTTATGTTTCGTTTTTTTAGCCACTGTGATGACGTCAGCGAATCAATGGCCAATGTGTATCTCAACAATCTAAATTATTATCAATTAATAAATCATTTATCATCTAAAATTATTGACTAAAACAAAGAAAATATACGATTAAATTATTATTATTAAATGTGAAAAAAACATTTTTAAACTTTGACTTAAACATTTAAAAGTTGTCCGTAGCCAACTTTTTTTTTAGAAATATTCGCCAGATCCACCTACTCAAACATGCACCGTGCCTTGCAGAATATTTGGGGCTGGGGTCGTCCACCCCACCCGTAGAAAAAATAAAAATAAAAAATATATTTTTTTAAAACAACGCTTGTATACTAATGTTCTGAAACGTTAAATATAATAATATAGTGTACATAATAGATTTTTTTTTAAATTTTTTTGTTTGGAAGATAAGAGTAGAGCGTTATCTATCTATATCTTTATATTTATATATATATATATTCGACCTGCGCCATGGTTAATCCGCCACTGACAACAAGAACAACATGTTTTGATTTTTATTAAAACACGCATTGAACCTCATTGGCCTCCCAGGGTTAAGGTTAGGGTTAGGGTTAGGGTTTTGAAGAAAAAATCCATAAAACTTATGAAGAAAAATCGAGCAAACACAGAAGACAAGTCCTCGGGGAGTTCTTATGTCTCGTCTGGAGAAAAAAATGTAGACAAACACAGCGGTGTAAGTCAAAATCTGGAAATGCAGGAAATGCTAGCATTAAACAGTCGCCCACGCACACAGTAGAGAGACAAACATACAGAAGGGTACACAAGCACTGAAAGACAAACATACAGAAGGGTACACAAGCACAGAAAGACAAACATACAGAAGGGTACACAGACACGGAAAGACAAACATACAGAAGGGTACACAAGCACAGAAAGACAAACATACAGAAGGGTACACAGACACAGAAAGACAGACATACAGAAGGGTACACGGGCACAGAAAGACAGACACACAGAAGGGTACACAAGCACAGAAAGACAAACATACAGAAGGGTACACAGACACGGAAAGACAGACACAAAGAAGAATACACGGGCACAGAAAGACAAACATACAGAAGGGTACACAAGCACAGAAAGACAAACATACAGAAGGGTACACAGGCACAGAAAGACAAACATACAGAAGGGTACACAAGCACAGAAAGACAAACATACAGAAGGGTACACAAGCACAGAAAGACAAAAATACAGTAGGGTACACAAGCAC
Source organism: Erpobdella octoculata (assembly GCA_963978895.1). Lineage (NCBI taxonomy): Eukaryota > Metazoa > Annelida > Clitellata > Hirudinida > Erpobdellidae > Erpobdella > Erpobdella octoculata. The sequence continues at coordinate 1,984,715 of OZ022241.1, read as the reverse complement.
AGAAAGACAGACATACAGAAGGGTACACAAGCACAGAAAGACAAACATACAGAAGGGTACACAAGCACAGAAAGACAAACATACAGTAGGGTACACAAGCACAGAAAGACAGACACAAAGAAGAATACACCTACACAGACAGGATACGCCTACTTACGCCTCCATGGCACTAGACTGGAATATCTCTGCCATCTCCGCTCCAAGTTTCAAGGCCGTCGTTTCATCTATTCATCTTTTCCTTCCTACGACTGGAATGACACGTGATCTCTCAACCACCCACAACTACAACATTTTGAAAGAAAAAAAACGTTTTTTTTCTTCATTTTATTTATTTGTAGTTAAATAACGCGTCTCTAAAACTAAAAAAAAATAATGAATGGACATAATAGGATGATGGATGGAGGGAAGAATTGAATGAAAGGGCAAGCTAATGAGTGATAGTTGATATGTAAGAGAGATAGAGAGTGATAGAGAGATAGAGGGAGTGAGAGAGAGAGATAGAGAGAGAGAGAGAGAGAGAGAGAGAGAGAGAGAGAGAGAGAGAGAGAGAGAGAGAGAGAGAGAGAGAGAGAGAGAGAGAGAGAGAGAGAGAAGTTATCTATACTCTCGTTAACACATTCGTTTATTTATTCATTTATTCAGCTATCAAATCCACCCAGCTGTCACTCCGTTCAACTGTCAATCCGTACAGCAGCTATCAATCCTGATATCTATCAATCATTCCAGCTATTAATCCTTCCAGCTATCAATCCTGATGTCTATCAATCCTGATATCTATCAATCCATCTAGCAATCAATCCATCCGTTCAGCCATCAACCAGTCTAATCATGTTCTTGTCAATGAATAATGAATAACGTCTTTTTTATACTTTCAGTGATAGATAATTATCAAACCCGTCTGAAAGCGACAAGATCTTACTATGCTAATATTTCTACTAAATTAATTCTTGGAATGAACTTGAATGTTTTACATTCACTTTCAATCTTTGAGACCACCCATAACGAAACTAATAATCCAGGTTTATGTTTGGTGTTTTAGTGTTTTCCGCTTTTATTGAATTAATTAAAGCATATAAAATGTATTGTCATGTTTTTCTCGTAAATATGTTCTTAATTAACGATCATTATTATCTGTTCTTTAGAAGTATAAAATAATATGTAAACTTTTCTTTTCTCTTCCTCTCTCTCTCTCTCTCTCTCTCTCTCTCTCTCTCTCTCTCTCTCTCTCTCTTTCTCTGCATCTTTCTCTGCATCTTTCTCGCCGAAAAGCACATAAGGAGGACAAAATAATTATTAAATTAATGGAGCTACGCACAATTATGAACTCTGCATAACAGAGTCTGTTCGGTCTGCAACAACACAAGGTAGATAATACTAGATAATATCGAAAGGGTTTTGGTGCGCCTTCTAAATGGCGCCTAGGACACATGTCCCAGCCCCCTAGCTATGTCCCTGAAAAATGTTGGTAAAGTGAAGATTTACAGCGCCCACTTGCTCTGTGCAGTTGCATGGCGCCACCCTGTTCTCAGAATTCTGTGTCCGCTCCTGTTAACATATGGAAAAAATCAATGCAAACGAGATTGTTTAAAGCTCAATATGCTAACTATAAAACAGTTGACTTGATTTAAATAAATTATTTCATTGCCTTCTCACCATTATTTTTCCCAATGCTTTTATCTACTCGTCGTCTCTGTTTGTCTGTTTCTCTGTCTGTTTCAAATCTTGCAATCAATTTTTGAGTCACTTCCTGATGATAGATTTTTTTATACAATGCTTTTATCTACTCGTCGTCTCTGTTTGTCTTTCTGTTTCTCTGTCTGTTTCAAATCTTGCAATCAATTTTTGAGTCACTTCCTGATGATAGATTTTTTTCAAATTTTGCATACATGCTCAAAATAGAAGACAATGCAATATTCAATTATTAGTTTTACAATAAGTCAATTAATTTATTTAATTTTAATTAATTTCATTTTTATATGGGAAGAAAAAATTATAATAATTATAATTATTATAAATTATAAATTATTATAATAATTATAATTATTATAAATTATAAATTATTATAAATAATATAAATTATAAATTATAAATTATTATAAAATTATAAATAATTATAATTAAATAATTATAATTAAAAGAAAAAATTGATTGCAAAATTTGTGTTTTAATTACATATAAAAGCATTGGGTTTTAAAAATTCGTTTTTAATTTACTTGTTATTTGTATGGTTTGTGTTGTGTATTTGAATAAAGTATAAACTTGTGAAAAATCACCAAGGAATCTTTATCATTAAATGTCCCCAATATTGCAACTTCTGCAACGAGTCTTGCGTAACTGTAATTTTTTCCGTATTTTCCCGCCACCTGTTTTTTCTTTCCACCCACTGCACTCTTATGATTCCGTATTAAACGCGCCTTGCACACGGACCCGGAAGTAGAAATAGGCTGGGCGCGAATATACAAGCCGCCTCGGAAACTTCCACTTGCATATTAATTAGTGTGCTATATATAGACTGAGTGAAAGCTTCACCTAATTTAAGTCGTGAACGCTTCCACATTTTATAGTCATTTAAAAGTTTCTCATATTTGTCATGTTTACATATCAAGTATTTAGGAGAGTGGTATAAGTTGTTTTATAAATGTTATATTGTTTCTATCTTCATTTTGAAAATTATGACAAGGAAATATAAAGCAGTGCTTCATTGTCTATGTCTTCAGAATTTCTTTGAAATTAGGAACATTTCTAAATCGATTCATTTCAAAGTAAAACTTTAAATAACTATTACTGTGTTAAACAGGTTATAGATGTGTTTAGCTTAAAACAAGAATATAGCATAACAAGATTTCAAGTGGTTTAGATAGAGTAGCTACAGAATGAAATTTAACATAACATGGTTTAAAGTGGTTCAGTGTGACAACCACTACAAAATAAAGTTGAAAGTGACCCTTAAGCAGAGATTTTTCAGTAGCTTGGCTGTCAGCTTAGTGGCTTAAACAGTAACAGTAAACCATCAGAGTAGAAGTTCAAGATAACTCATTTCTTAGCCATACTTTGGCTTCTTTGTTGGGGACCCTCGAACATAGTTTTGAGTCGTCTGCAAAATTTGAAAACCCAAGTTTTAGTGAACTTTAACTTTAATGACAAGTGTTTCGGAGAAAAAATTTTGTGCAGAGCAGTTGAGCGCAGTGTAAACATTTCAAAAATACACTAAGCACGTGATTGGCATTTCCATTGACGACTAGTGCAGAATTAACATAGCCAGTGCTGTTCTATATATAGCACACTAATTAATATGCAAGTGGAAGTTTCCGAGGCTGCTTGTATATTCGCAGGCTGGGCTGGGTCCAATTTTTTTTACATGTGTTTGGGTTGGATTAAAATAAAATAGAAAAAAAAACATTTTTAATTTAAAAAAAAAATTAACTGTGGGTTGAGTTAGGAAACTAAACTTTTCAGTTAAAAAAAAATTAATTTTCAGGTGGGTGGGTAGGGTTAGGTAAATGCTGGATTTTGATAGGTTGGGTCGCCAAAAATGAACTCAGGCCCCCTCTGCACGGACCTCTCACTCAATTTAAAAGCTCGTCCAAACCAGAAAAGCTAGCGCTACCTACCAGACTCTATTTCGATCCAGTGAAACTAATAAAAAAATTAAAACACACTTGATAATTCTTAGAAATTCATGTACAAAATTTTTTAGAGGACCGCAAACAGTTGACGGTCCAGCTAGGGTCCCCCTCACAACCCCCCCCCCCCCCATCCACGGGCTGTGTGCCATTCAGCGAGCTGAGCTAGCGGGTGAGCGTACGCTAAGAGATTTCTATAAATAGGAATTTTTTGACTGCAATAATGCTCTGTCGTAATTATTTTCTTCGTCGTGTTGCTGTAGCCGCGCGCTGTGGGCTGTTGGAAAAATAATGCGATGACTGAAAGGGATGGCTCTATTAGAAGTAAACAAGGTAGTTTGTAATTATTACGTTTATATATTTACATCTAATTTTTCTCGTTGAGTTATTTTTTGAGGTGTAACTAATTTCAACTAGGTATTGAAAAAAATTAAAAAAAATGATAAAAAAAACCTCGGGTTCATTAATATTAATAAGATATCGGAATGTTAATTTAATGAGATGCGTGCATAAATATTCATCAGATATTCCACCGACCTAACGGACCACAGAAGCGACAACCTGCGAACGGATGAGGCGACGTGACGAGCGATTTCAGGAGACTCAAAAGGACATTCCAATAAATAATTAAACAAACAACCTCACTGCGGAATAGAACAATCTATGAAGAAAAATTGAAAATAAAATAAATAAACATCCTTCGTTTAAATTCAAGTTGACAAAATTCAGAGAAATTTCATGTCATTATTGACGCTGTAGATGTTGAAGTCATCGGAGGACGTCAAAGCTTTGTGGTGACGTGAGCCCGCGTCAAATGACTTTCTTTTGACTTTCGAATATAAATAATTTATTTAAGGGTGAGAAAATCATGGTAGCAGGATACTCTGTTATCAATTCGGCAAAGAGATGGTTCAAGAAGGAGTTCGATGTCAGAAATTTTCTTCCGACTCATCAAAATTACAACGTCTTCGTCGATTCTCAGGTTATATTTACAAAACGGTTTTTTTGTCGTCATGGGATGGGATGTCGTGTCGTAGCGTGACGTAGTGTCGTTTGGTATGAGGTGATGTGACGAACCGTAGATGTGATGTGACTTT
>OZ022241.1:1937495-1977495 GCA_963978895.1 Erpobdella octoculata | reverse complement strand
ATAGTGAAAATCGTGGGTTTTCTTTTTTTCAATCTTGAATCGAATATTTTTTTTTTGAAATCTTAAAAAATCTAAAAAATAAATTTAAATAACTAATTAAGATGTTTTAGATAAATTTATTTACAAAAACATTTTTTTATCACACAACCATTTTTAAATACGATATTCTGCATCGTCTCCCGCAGTGGTCAAAGGGCTGCATACCACCCTGGTACGTTACCTACCGGTCTGCAGTTGCTCTCCTCTTCCTGGCCTGGCCGGTGCTCGATCTGGTGCTGGAAGCTGGTAGGTGGTACGACACCAAGTACATGATGTGGTTCATGTTCGCCACCAACTGGAGCCTTCTACTGCTTATGCTGAGCAGTCTTGTGTCGGCTGTCAACACGATCAGATTCTACGTCGGGCAGCGCAAGCAGATGTTTCAGTCAGGTCGGAACTGTTTATTCCCTTATCGTCGTGTCGCTGTTGTTGTTGTTGTTGTTGTTGTTGTTGAAACATCAACATGATTACACTTTGCACCGCGGGGACTTTTTTTAATATTGAAACAACAAGGTGTGATATGAGCGGATTTAAAGCAAAATTTGATAGAATTTTGTATATATTATTTCAAAACTACAGTTTATTTGTTGTTAATGAGTAAAAAATAAAAAAAAAATAACAAAGACATTTTTGCTTGCGCACTCCCGGGAGGTCTGTTTTTTGAAAATCAAAATAAAATATTAATAAAAATTATAGAAAGCCTTAATTTTAAAAAAATTATGACATCAACATGTTGTTACTTGTTGCCAACATCCAAATCGTTGTTGCTCAACTTGATTTTGAGCTGTCGCAAAAAAAGGCCCTAGGCTTTATAAGCAGGTTCTAGTGAAGTTTTCTTGAACTTGACAAAAAATTTCAGAAATGTTCAAATGATTGTATCTCCGTCAAATTTTAATATTTTTCACTGAATTTTCAGTATGTGAACGTTTTTATGATATACTAAATGTTTATGAAATATGAGCCCTGTACGTGAACTGTAACGGGGGTTTTGAGCCCTCTTCGTTATTTTCCGCTTGGACTCCCCGGGGTGCATATTGCACAAATAGAACCTTGATTAGGATATTTTTAACCGTAACTTTATTTGGGATGAATAAAATATTATGAAATTTTTATATGTATATACGTTTAAGTTATACTTAATTTGTCTGAAATTGGAGCTTCGTAAATTGCCTGTAAATAAGTTTAAAGACGTTTATAAATTTACTTCTTCGGGGTGCATTTTAAAAATAACGTTGTTGGATAATTTTTAGATCGAAATAAATTTGTTGTAACATATATAATTACAGTAAAATTTATACATTTGTTCACTCTTAAGTGTCTTTATAGGTGTCTGAAATTTGAGCCGCATACGATGTATTTTAATATTTTTTCAGAACCAATTAAGTTCCCGTCACTGGGGTGCAATTTATCGGAACAGACTTGTTGTCATAGACCTACCGACTTCTTTAAAAAAAAGATTTTGATAATTATCTTAGGTTAAATATCACATTATGATTAAAAGAAAACTAAAAACAATTTGCAATCTGAACGCTGTGTTTATAAATCATGCCGATCGTTTAAGTTCATTATTGGTAGCCCAGGTCACCAGAACTTTGTGAATGAAACCGATTTACGAAATGATCGCCCACAGTTTTTTGCCCCCGTCTTTTCGCCTCCGTTTTTCCGCCCCAGGAAAGTTCGCCCTCACACTTTCCGTCCTGGGAAAGTTCGCTCCCAAGCTTTTTGCCACTGGGAAGGTTTGCCCCAGGGACGTAAATTGGGGGGGCAGGGGGGAATTTGCCCCTCCCCTGATTTTCAAAATTTAAATTTTTTTTACTTAGAATTTACCATATAATTTTTTAATTGTAACTTCACTTAACTCAGTGATGATTCAATGCGTATTGAAATTCTTTTTTTGCGTGTGTAGACAATTTGCCCCCCCCCTCTGATTTCAAAATTTGTATACCTAAAGTTTACTATGCAATTTTTTAATTTTAAATTTACTTAACCTCGTGATAATTCAGTGCGTATTGGAATCCTTTTAACGTAGACAGTTTTATATCTGTTTTGGGTGCTATATTTACCATTAACTGCACAGTAATAAATGGTGTATCAGCGTTGGTCCAAAGTTTAACTATTTTCTGTGCCAAAATACAATCAGCAAACTTGTGGAACTTTACCCTATTATTGGCATTGATATTATGTTGATTCCCTCACAGCTGTCTACACCAAAGTTAATATTATTAATTACACAAAAATTAAAACAAAATTCTATCTACCCTATTTTTGACCCACATTTTTTTAATAATTCTGCATTTGCCCCTGCAGTATGATTAAATCATTCATCTCCTTTGTATCCATTGGCGGGTACAGAAATTTCTGGGAGGAAGATGCACATTCTCTTCAAAACAGCTGATGGCCGGTGAGGGGTGGACTTTTTAGTAAGTATTTTTCCAAATTTTTTTCAAAGACTTCCACTTCTTCTCCAAAAAAAACTACGGCCTTTTTCCAAAAACCAGGTATTATACCCAAAAAATTTCAGTTGATACTCTGGTTGGGTGATGCATCTCCCCACCTCTCCCTGCTAGTACTTACGTATTTATTATATAGATATAAAAGGTAATGTGTGTGTGAGGGCATTCGCTTATCACATCTAAGCCACTGGAGCAATCTAAATAACATTTGGCATGCGGATGCAACTTCAATGATGAGAAAATTTTGAAAAATTAATTAAAAATCTGTTATTTATTTGACGTTTCATTGGCAAAACAGAGAAATAACTATGCAAAAAACCCGGGCAACGCCGGGTAACCCTGTCTGGAAGCTAAATAATGGCGGGAAAATTTGCCTTCTTGCAATTCAAAAACCGAAATCGCGGAAATTTTGATGTTTTCAGCAATAACGAAAGTAAGAACTATAAATAGCTATTCAACATTTTGGGCGGGCATTTAGTCTTTTGCATTAAATTAATTATAACTTTTTTTGATAATTTCAAAAACAATTTAATAAAACAATTTATTCAACAAATAATTTAAAAAAAACACATTGTAATGAATTTAGTGCTGTTTTACATAGCATTGCATCCCGAGGACGCGACGATATGCACCAAAGTGAAGCGAATGCACCGCGGAGACGTCGTTATATGCGTATATGCACCGCGGAGATCTCTAGAACGGACCCGGGGTGTATATTCAAATCATTGTTGTTGTTGTTGTTGTTGTTGTTGTTGTTGTTGTTGTTGTTGTTGTTGTCGTTGTTGTTGTTGTTGTTGTCGTCATCGTTGATATATCAATTTAAATATTGTTACAATATAATACTTATAATACTAATATAATAAAATAATTAATACAAATATGTATATGAAATACTTATGCCTCTGGTTATAACTTACAGATAATAATGAGCTGCAATCAGAGATGCTTGAGTGCGTATTTCAGTATCGTTTCTATTGAAACACCACTGGCTGAAGGGAGCGAACGAAATAAATACATGTGTACAGGATCAGGTCCTCGGTGGCTCGCGATTAGTGATGAGGTTCAATTGCACATTGTACATTGTCCTCAACTCCGCTTTGCTAATTGCGAGCCAGTCCCAAGCCTGGATAAAGGCTAAAAGGATCGGTTTATGATCCAGGTGCTTCCTACATACAGCTATTTCAGTCTTAAAACACTTGGTGTAAAGGACTATAAACTATTATAAAAAAAATACCAAGTCCTCGGTGGCTCCCGGTAGGGTTAGAGGATATTATGGTATTTGGCTTTGCTTCTGCTGACGTATGCCAATATTGACACAAGTATTGACACTAATACAATCATTTGTCATTAAAAGTTCTTTATACAAGCAAAAGGTTGTTAAAATGTTTTAAATCTCGAAAGCTATTTTGTCCATGACTCAATCGTGGCGGCTCTTCTGTCGTCCACGAAAACATTCATGATGATTCCGGTGTTTTGGACGCGAAGTGAATAGAAACGCTTGATGGCACGAAAGTTGGCGATTCTATATTCGACTCGCTCAACATGATTTTTAAGATATAATATTACGGATAAATATGTATTATATTTTTAATTATTTGTTGAATGTAATGCGCATAAATATATAATAAATGTTTTAAGCATCGAGAGAAAGCCATTCCATAACCGGAAACAAAACAGAAACGCGGAAGCGAAAACATAATTCACCGCCTTCCCCCTGGGCTTTCCGGCGGATGGGGAAAATTATGGAGTCATTTGTGTGGGTCTGGAAAATTATAATCTTCAACCAACCAGAGATGCCAGAGCGATTCTTGGTCGAAGTCTGAAGTCATTCGTTGTAAATGCGAACCGCTAAGGCTGAACGCTTGGGAATTTGCATGAAGAAATGCCTCCCAGTACTGATGTATTGCTATGGGAGCCAAAGTGCAAACCATAGACGCCATTTGAGTCTCGAGACAAGACAAACGCATTCATACGAAAAGATTCCTATAATTATTACTTTTATTTATTAATAAGTTTCTAATTACTAATTATTACTTTCATTTATGGATAAGTTTATAATTACTAATTATTACTTTTATTTATGGAAAAGTTTATAATTACTAATTATTACTTTTATTTATAAATAAGTTTATAATTACTAATTATTACTTTTATAAACTTTTCCATAAATAAAAGTAATAATTAGTAATTATAAACTTATTTATGGAAAAGTTTATAATTACTAATTATTACTTTTATTTATGGAAAAGTTTATAATTACTAATTATTACTTTTATTTATAAATATGTTTATAATTACTAATTATTACTTTTATTTATGGAAAAGTTTATAATTACTAATTATTACTTTTTTATGGAAAAATTTATAATTAATAATTATATTTATTGCTAAGTTTGGTGTTTTTTAATGCATAAAATAAAATTTCCAAAACATTCCACCTAGATTTAGATTAGATGATACGTATAAAAGCTAACGGTTCTTTTTACATACCACGCGACACAACACGACCACTGAGATAACTTCTTCTCTTCTCGATTCATTTGATAGAAAAAAAGTAACAAAAATAAAGAGAAAAAAGTGAAAAGTAAAAAAAAATTGGAAAAATTGCGCTAGTCTCGTCCTTGACGATTCGCTGTTGTAATTGAGAGTGATCACGTGTCCATCTGGTCACGTGGGTCGTTCTATTTAAATCTTTGCTTGTAGCACTTCTGCTGGAGTTGTTGTTGTTGGTGGTGATGGTTGATGGTTATATTTGTTGATGGTTATATTCGTTAGTGGTTATATTTGTTGATGGTTATATTTTTTGGTGGTTATATATGTTGATGGTTATATTTGTTGGTGGTTATATTTATTGATGGTTAAAGCTTTCGGTTATTATATTTTATATATATATTTATTTATTTATTTATTTATCGGTAGTTACATTTTATGATTACGTAACCTAACCTAACCCTACCTCGAATGGGGAACAAGCAGCATCTCAGTACATGTAAGCTTTAAAAATATCAGTTAACGTTTTCTTTTAAATGAATTCTAGACTGTACCTTCATCACTGCTATCCAGTTATCTATTTTTTGGTCAAAATTTTCTACTTTTGCCATGTCCATATATACGCATTCACTCCTACACACACCCACATCCATACACACACACCCAGACACACACACACACACACACACACACACACACATCCACACACACACACACACACACATCCACACACACACTTTTTAATCGCGTTTTATGTTAAAACAAAAAAAGAAAGCTCTTTGTCTCGTGTTGAAAGTGCTTCGCCATAAATATTGAATGTTTTAAAAAGTAAAAAATGAAAATGAAAATAAAATATATAAAAAAAAAAGTTTTTTAAAAAGAAAATATCTCAATTTGTCACTAGGCAATTTTTTTGCCGAAGAATTTTTAGTAATATAGTTGTCTACAGCAATCATCATCATCATCATCCTCATCATCGCCATCACCACCACAATCATCATCATCACCACCACAATCATCATCATCATCGCCGCCGCCACCACCACCATCATCATCACAACCATATAATCAGCATTTCAACTCCAGCAGCCTGAAGAACTTTCAATTTTCTTTTTTCCAGACATATCTCCTCCACCATCCTCCATTGACTGCGGTCTCTCCTTCCAGTGGCTCCTGCACAGTACCTCGTCCAATTGTGCCATCGTCGTCAGCGTCACCTATTGGATCTACATCATCGTCATCGATAATGCTCGTAAATCGATTTTGTAGTTTTTCAATTATTCAGCTGGCCTTTAAGACCAGTTTGGAATTTTATTAATATACAAGGTGGGCCAAAAAAAAAGTGAGACGGTCCTATTATATGTTCTTTAATTATTGCATTCTTTGTTTTTATCATTCACATATAATGTTCAAAACAACTTATAAAATCACGTTATGTTCAATATGTCCGCTTTGGTTTTCAAAATAATGTATCTAAATTTGAGATAATTATATTTGATTGTATGAAACCGTCTCACTGTTTTTGGCCCATCCTGTATAATAATTGTCAATGCGATTATTCGAAGACTAACTTATCGTAATTATTCCAAGATGACCACATAACGATTAATTATTTTCAAATCACCACATTATAATCGCCACACTACTATATATTGCCCAACGATACGAAAATCATTTTAAAACCTGAATAAGCTCCACATACTTCACAGCTTTCCTGCAAACGACCCTCTCGCAGTTGAAACACTCACTCAACACGATCTACGTCATCGTCGACCTCTTCATCGCGGCCACACCAGTACGCTTGCTCCACTTCATCTACCCCATGCTGATCGGCGTCGTCTACGCTCTCTTCTACGCCTTGTACTTCATCTACGACGGCATAGGACCCGGTGGAAAGAGCTACGCCTATTACCTTCTCAACTGGCGCAAGGATCCTTCGACATCTTTTCTGACTTGCCTGCTGGCTTTCGCCATGATCCTCTTGGCACAAGTCGTGCTCTATCTGGTTCACAAGATTCGCTTGAGCTTGTACGAAAAACTACAGGGGAGCCAGTATCAGGTGGACAATCCTGATAGCGATGATTTCCTCAGCGACCAGGATGAAGAGGAAGGCTTGAATGGAGTGCAAGAATCTAACTTGTCGGTTCAGAAAGTGCCTGTAAATTATCGCTCTATCGATTAGAATGAAAGCTTTATTTATTTATTCTTTTTTAGAAGATAAGAGGATCTCGAAGCTTCGTACCTATTATTGTCCGCTAGTGGTCAAGTCGTGATGTTTTAGTCAAGTTCTGCTGTTACATACACACGATGAATGATGAATGTAGTTAAGTGTAAAACATTTTTTTAGACGATGATGCAACAACAAAATTAAATCGAATTGCGTTGCGTTGCGTTCGAGATGAGTTTAGTTCTCCACTCTCGTATTACAATTTAATACGAAATACAACACAATACAATTCAATATAAAGTACAACACAATACAATTCAATATAAAGTACTACACAATACAATTCAATATAAAGTACAACAGCAGTGCAATAGAATAGTGCATTATAAATACAATAAATTACATTACAGTGAATACAATACAAAACAAATCAATAAAATACAAAATAATAAAATTCACTAAAACAGTACAGCTCGTTACGACACCATCAGGGAATTTGGAAAGAATTTCTCGGGTGCTTCATTTAGGGGGCATGGGAAATTATAAAATGGGCTTTCCTTGACGTTGAAGATGACCTCAGTGACGTCGAAGTGGGCGGAAAGGGTATAGACTACCCCTATGGTCATCAGCTTTTTTGAGAGAAAAAGTATTACAGTCTTCGAAAAAAAATGGAAAAGTACCCAGTCATAAGATTTTTTTGGGAATTTTTACATAAAGAGGATGAAATCTTGGAACGTGTGGGTTCTTTCAAAGTCTATTGCCTTCCCATGGTTTTGCTGAAATAAAATACAGAAAGAAAAAATACAAAATGAAAATGAGAGAAAAAGAAAGTAAAAGAGAAAGAAAAAGAAAAAACTGAATAAAAATTTTAATTTAATTTCCTTATGTTTGGTTTGACTGAATAAAAAAAAATCAAGATGACTTACAACAGACTAAAAAACGACAAAAATAAAAAAATAACAAATAAAAAAATATTTTCGGGCCCCTCATTACGACATTCCTGGATCCGCCGCTGTATATATACCGTGCATCACTTAGCTTCTGGTTTTCTCGCTAGGCCTGCTATCCTTCCGAAACCTAGCTCTATCAGAACTTCTCAATCTGCTCGTGTGCTGGTTTGCGCTTTTGCTTCACAGTGTAGCCATGGACTTCTTGATATATATCAGGATGTCCATTGTGCTGCATGGTCAGCACTTGCCCATGTGAGTGTGCGCTCTCATCATATAGCGTAGCCGACCGATATATAGGTATATTTACTGACATTATATCTTATATCTTTACCGACATTATATCTTTACTGTCAATATAATTTTCAACTGACAATATAAGTTGTACCGACAATATATTTTTAACTGAATATAAGTTGTACCGACAATATATTTTTAACTCACAATATAAGTTTTACCGACAATACCTATATTTTTAACTGACAATATAAATTGTACTGACAATATATTTTTTACAGACAGCGTGCCGAATAGTGGGGGGTGTGTTTTTTTATGTCTTTTGTCTTTCTTCGTCCCTTGGGTGGGTCCCTCAGGCCTCAGCGTCCTTTCAACTTAGGGTACCATTACCATACATAGGTACGCTTCGTAAAATAAATTCTACTAGACCTCAAAGCTCAAAACACAACTTTGGAACAATCTTTTATTATGAGCCGGCAGAAGTTAGGTCACACTAAATTTGACTAAATACCAATAGACTTTCAGTAAATACTGAAACTACAAAGGCTACTAGCATTTATGCAAAATGTTACCAGGTTTTAAAAATTACCCTAAATCTAGTTCTTACACAAAGTCTAAAATTGTTTAATAATAAACACATTTCAGCATTTTGAGATATGCGTTTTATCCTTGTTTTATTCTTATGAAACTTGTTTGGGTTAAAAGTAAACAAAGTTTTCATAGTTTGCGGCGCCAAGGCGAGAGGAGCGCCACTAATTTTCATCGTGGCTGACTGTTAAACAAAGAGAGCCAAGGTGGCGAGTGGTGACTTCAATCTCCATATAGTAAAGTAGAAATTTAAAGCACTTTTAAAATACGCTGCCTATACATTAAACACAATAAGTCAATGTTTTTTAAATAAACTCGCAAGTTGCGATGCAGCCGCCTCCTGACAAAAAGCGAAAACTTCACGGCGACACTGGACAAAACAAGCAATGGGTTGAACCGAAAACAAGTAAAGAAAACGAGAACGATTGGGGTGATGACGACGACGAACTTCAAAGCATCCTCGCTCAACCGGAAAATTTGAGTCACATCGACGACATGGTTGCCTCGTCGCAACAGTTCAACAACGATAATTTAACCTTGTCCCAGACTCAGCGAGCTTACCAACACAATGCTATCATGTCGCGACGTTTTCACAATAGTTTTAAACCTACAAATGCTACAAGTAACATCTTCCTGGTACCGGCTTCGCAGAACAATGTCAGCGGCAAGAGCCGGGCCAAATCGAGTTCGAGTGCAAATGACGCAGAAGAGCTTAGATCAGAAGTGAGCAAAAGATATATTGAGTTTTGTTTAATTTTTTTCAAAGATACCGCGAGACATTTTAATAACCAGTCTTAATAATTACTCCGACAGTTGAATAAAATGCAGCAGCAGTTGTTCTCAAAAGACGGCGAAATCAAATTTCTCAGGCAAAATATTTCGAAACTGGAAAAACAAGCGAAAGATGAAAGGCAAGCAGCGAGCAAAACGATGAGCGAGAAAACCACGGAGTACGCTCAACAGAAGCTGGCTTTGCAGATGGAAATAAACTCGCTGAAAGCTCAGCTTGAATTTCAAATGATCGAGATGAAGAAGACCAGCTTCACCCCGACCTCTCCGACATACGCCTCCTCGCAAGGCAGAGCTTTCCGGAATCAGCAGGTCAAGTCGAAAGGTACTCAGTGTTCGCTGCCCTCACAGAATTCGCCCGACAGTCAGAACGGATTTCCGAATTCGAGGTCTTTTCTAGAGACGAGCAAGTTTCACGGTAAAAAGAAATGTATGAAATTTGTTTTTCTTAAATAAAGGTTGAGAAATACTTGAGAGTATATTTATTGATATTTTCAAGGCAGTTGGTTATTTTTTTAAGATTTTATTGGCTTGTTGATGATTGTGATATTGAGATTACGATGACAATTATTAAGGCTCGCTTTTGTTTGTAAAACCCGTATAAATTTTAAAAAAGTTGGACAATGTTGTTTAACGTGGCGTTAGTTGTTAGACTTATCTAACATTCACTCACTCTTGGTCCCATTCGTAGAACAACTAGAGGCAGCAGTGCTTAGGGGCGCCTACCCGTACATCTGCAGACGTTGGTGACACCGACGGGATTCGAACCGTAGGTCGACAGGTGCATTACCGCTGTACCACCAGGGTACGATGTACCTGCGGATTCAAAATACTCCCAGCTGTAAAAATGCTGCTCATTTAACTCACAAAATAAACTAAGAAGAGCAGCCATGTTAATCGCTTATTATATTATTAGATATATATATATATATATTATATATGAACTGAAATATAAACATTTAAAAACCTTTTGAATGAAATATCTCATTTGAAATTTGTAAACCAGGTAGTGATGGAAAAATTCAGAGAGGGAGAGGTCTTCAGCTAAACATATCTGGTTAGTAGTTCTGCTTAATTTTGAGGTAATTCACACACATATATATATATATATATATAAATGAATTATATAAATGAATGTTTGTATGTATATATGCATGTATGTTATTTATGCATTGCTACACCATTCATCCGATCATAATGAAATTTTCACACAACCTTGAGAGTCAAGGGGAATCAAATATAGAGAAAAAAATTTGAAATCCGACACAAAATGAGCGGAGTGGGTGAGTGAGCGGAACTATATACTTATATATATATATATATATATATATATATATATATATATATATATATATATATATATATATATATATACATACATACATATACATACATAAATGAGCGAAAACGGGAACGGGAAGCCAACTGAGAGCGAAAGATAGAGCGGGATAGGGAAAGCGACTAAGAACGGGAAAGCAACCGGGAGCGGGAAAGCGAATTGTCTTGTTTATGGCCTACTTTGTTGTTAGCATCATTATCTAATTCACGTTTAAAATAAATTGATCAATTTTTTTGTTGTTGGCAGAATCGAACAGCGACGCTTGCAGTGCTGGGGCAATCTTCGACCAACAGCACACGATCAACCACTTCACCAACCTGTTGAACAAGGGCGTAGTCGGCTGCTCCGCCGGGATGGGTCTCTGCGGGATCAACGTCGTGTGGCAGCCACGCGGCAAGCCGTCAAACAGTCCCGAACGTTTCAGGTTTTTCTAAATGATTAACTTGGTGCTATATTTAGTAAAATGAAATTTGTCTTTGTTTGATATATTAAAAAGAATGTTCTTGATCATATATATATACATACATGTTATAACATACATACATACATACATACAAACATCAGATAATTACCATAAATACTCACATACTAGCCTGTTCGCATATAAGTCGAGCCTCCCAAGTTGAAGTGGTTAATATTGAGAAATATGCATGCAAATTTTTTGAATTTTTGATTGACTCGTGGATAATCCGGCCCCCTAATAATTGTCTTGGCCTTAATTTTGTCCTAAATTTCTCGGCAAATTAAAAACTCGTATTTTAATCCGCTTCAACAGTCACCAAGCCTTGATGGATGAACTCGCAATGGCAGGAACCATAAGTTCCGGTCTCAGGGTCTTCTCCCTCGGTAGATTCGAGGGGAGCAACCCGCCCGTCTTCTCCATCAGTCCGTCGTTCGTCAGCTTCTTCTCCGACTGCAGGCGGCATCTCGACGACCACATCAAACAGCTGCTAATCAAGCAGAGAACCGCGCCGATCCTGTACCCCCTGCCCTTCTTCGAGAAGGCCAGCGCCAAGAAGAAGAAGAAGAACGCCATCGACATCGTCTTGGTCGTGGTTCGGACGGTCGTTCTGTCGGTGAAGCACGACGATTGGGAAGAAGTATTTAAGGTGCGTTTTATGCCATCATTTTTAATACGACTTGGTCCAAGTGTACACCTGCTTGGTAGAGATACTGTGTGTGTGTGTGTGTGTGTGTTTGATTAGCATGCATTATTGATTTTCAAAAAAAGATTTTTTTGTTATTTTCTATTGAATTAAATATTTTGTTTCAAGTTGAGTGTATTAATAGTTTATTTTCTTCGATTCTCAGATACCGGACTTTGTGGAGCTTATCAACTCTCTCTGCGGGATCATCAATCTGGTAGTTTATTGTTTTTTTTTATTACCTCCTTTAATTGTTCCTAAATGTTTTTGCGTGATTTTAAAGGAATTTTGACACCAAAGAAATGTATTTTATTATTATTATTATTATTATTATTATTACTAGGAATCTGTCAAAGAGAACGCCGGGACGTTGGTGATCTGTCTGGAGATTGTTGCAACCGCATTGGCAGGCTGGCCAAAGGGAGCTTCGATAAAGTAAGATCATCGATAGTAGCATTTGATTGTGTCAGTGTAATTTGCTTGTAAAATCATTGATCGATCGTATCTGTAATTAATTTATTTATAAGACCATAGATTGTGTAAGTATTGTTTATAGTTAGTATTGTTGGGATGCTTAAATGTTTTAATAAATGGTTTTCGTTGTATGTGTCTATATTGTATTAAAGTGAATTGAGATGTTTGAAGTGTATTCAAAGTGTTTAAAAATAGTGTTGGTAATAATTTATGTTGATATAAATTAGGTATTCAAAATTAATAAATTGCATATATTGTTACTAAATTGCAATATTGTTAGTATATATATATATATTGGATATGTTCAACATTGCATATATAATAAATTGCGTATTGTGTACGTTATTACAAAATTACATGTATTATTAATAAATTACACATATTATTAAAAAATTTGCATATAATGATAAAAAAAGGTGAATATATTACATGTATTAATAATAAATATATATTATTCAAGATTTCCATCTTTATTGGATGCAAAAGGATTCGTAAGGAGGCTCTTGAAGCAGGACGACGAATTGGAAAACATCCACCACCACGTGACCTCCCTCGTCATAAACATCGTCACCAGCTGCTGCAGGGTCGTAGAACCTCAACCGGGCACCTGCAAGCCGTTCAACTCCGGTGGGTCAGCATTTTACGGATTTGACGATCTTAAACACATTTTGCGGACGGGCAAAGAAACCGGTGGGGTGGGTTCTCCAATAATATTGTTGGTGGGGTGGGTTCCCCAATAATCCTGTTTGGGAGTACTTATAGCAAGGACCAGTGGCCAGCTTCAGAATAAGAGTAATTGTTGCTAGCTTTGACTGCCTGGTCAACTACTATTTAAGTTGCCAGATCTTCACTCCCCCCCCCCCCGTGGTCTTCAAGTATTTCCCCCTCAAAATTGAACATAAATCACCACCCATGATTTTGTGAACAATGTTTATGAATAATATGATTAAAAAATTATAAAATGGCTATTATTCATTTGTATTAAAGGTAGCTTGTGCTGAATTTTGATGAATTGACGGGTTTAAGCAAAGTTATGTTTACACTTATCAAGGCTTAACTGTTTAATAAGAAACGTCATCATCATCGTTGTTGTCATCACTGCTGCTTGATAAAATGTTAAAAATATATTTCTTTCATGTGTCTCTCTTTCAATTTATTTTTTTATTTATCTGCGTAAAATCTCATTGCAGAGTGTGTTCTGTCCCTCGTGTGCTCCTACCTGCTCAGCTGTCGACCAATCAAATATCCCGAATACTCTTTCATCCAAAAACAGGTAGCTTGCAGTTTATAATCAGTACAACAGATAAGATTGCGTAACAATACGTACATATTTCGTTTATTGGTTTTTGTTTGTTATGTACTGTCCGAACGGTATTAGAGGCCGATAGGCCCTTCTGTTTGCGAATAAATAAATAAATAAATGTAATATATTAGCTTTGTTTAGTGAAATAAAAGGCGCTCTACAACGAAGCAACCAAATAGATTTGTTGTTGGAAAGCAGTGAGTGAGTGAAATCAAAGTTTTGAAGATAAAAAGGCACGACTATGACTTTGTAAATAAAAATAATTCAGACAGTTTTTTTTTATGAACGCGGTAAAAAATATGGATTTTTTGTTATTAAATAAAAAAAGTGCATTTTTTCTTTTCCATTTCAGTTTTACGCATTGATCAGCGATACGTTGTCCGGATGGTCGTCCTTACCGGACGGTAATCCTCCGTGTAAATCTTCCTGCGATTGCTTGTCGAAAGTGAGGATTTTATTTAAAATAAGTAAATTCAAATAAAGATTTAAAATTCTGATTATTGCTGTTTCGAGATTTATTATCATTATTTGTTACCGTTTACCTCTGTTTTGTTGTTAATACTTTGAATTTCCAGAAAATATTTGTTCAACAGACTGCGTGATATAAAAAAAAGTTATCTGATTGTTCGTTCGATTGACACGATCTGTTGGAGCGTTAATTTTTTGTTAATAAAATCGGTCAGGTGGCGTCAGAATTGGTGACGGGCCTCGAGCAGTTGTGGGACGTCGTGGAAAAGTCGAAAACTACCTCGCCGTACCTCAACCTGCTGAGAGAGGGCGCGCTTTCGCTCCAGCTCGTCCGGAGGGTTTTTCCGCCGAAGCCGGTCAAGGGAGGCGTGGACTCGTCTCTGCTTTTATTTGCAATTCAGCGAACGTTGAAAAAGTGGAAATCCCCTCTGCCAGACAGTGAAGGTTTTTGTTTTAAATGGTTTTGTTTTTTAATCCATTATATTTAACCGCTAGTCTTGCTTTCTTGATTGATTCATTGCTTTCTTTCTTGTGGAAAAACCTTGGAAATAAAAATTACCAAATTTACTGTCATCCAATCGAGCTGAAACTTTAAATATAGGCTCGTTCCTCTTGACAATGCCTTCTATTAAGTTTCTAAAAAATTTCTAAAATTAAAAAAAAAATTTTTTATCTATGCTTTGAGTGACAAGTCTAAAATATCAGGAATTTTCCGAAAAACCGGTTTTTTTTGTTCTGTATTTCATGTGGAGTTTTCCAATTAATTTTATTTCAACAGTCGACGATCTACTGAGCTTCTCGTCCAAGTGCTACATTTTCACGGCAACGAAAACTTCTGAAAATCAATAGGGACGTGTCGTGAAACTCAAAATCATCGATGCCGGAGTCTGCCGACGGTTGCGACCGACGAACCGCGGTCCGCGGGTTTCTCAGTCGACGCCAAACATCTTCGTCATCCGCTTGAGCGGCTGCTTGCCGAAAAACGGTCGCAGGGTGTTTTCAAGATGACTTGTTTATGCATTCTTGTTTACTATTTTGTATGAAATACTTTTCTAGTGTTTGTATAATCCAGTGCATATACATATTGTTATCTAAGTGTATATACATTTTGTTTAAGTGTATATATACATATATATGTATATATACAGTTGGTTTTATATTGAAATGCCTATGCATTTGAGATTGTTTTTATTTAATTGTTTAAAACGTTTTCATTTAATCCTGCCGAAAAAAAATATCGTACTGCTATCTTGAGTTTACATTTTTGGGTATTCTGCTGGTGCTATATAATTTTAATTGATATTCGAAGGTTTCTGAGGTCAGATTTTAAATGGTCAGCTCTCCCCACCATCACTAAACACAGAGTTGTAGGATTTAGCAAATAAATATAAATGCATCTCAGATGTTTGAACGCGGTTTTTAATGTCAAAAAAGGTTTACTCCTAATCCTTCTTTTTCGGATTTACTTCTGTTTTTCCGTCCTTGCACGAGTTTGGTGGTTCCTTCTAATTCGGCGCCTCCGTTCATCTCTATCCTGCGCCATCTCAGCCCTAAGGCCCAGACTGCGCAGATCATGGCTGACACATTCTCCCCAGGACTTCTTGCACCTGCCCCTCCTCCTTGATCCAGCCACCTCAAAGTCTCTACAATCAGAGACCCAATCATCTCTGTTTTTTTGCTCCAGATGCCCAAACCACCTCAGCTGACCACGCCTTACAACATCTGCAACCTCCTCCAGAGCCAGTCGACCATACAGTTCGGTACTGCGTATTCTGTTTTTGAGACTCACGCCACACATCCACCGGATCATCATTCGTTCTGTTCTTTCCATGCTGTGCAAATCCTCTGTCTTCACTGGCCAGCTCTCACAGCACTGTCTGTATGCAATTTCTGTAAAATTGACCCTTAACTTTCAGCGATGCTCCTCTTGAGGTTAAGATCGGAGCCAACTCCCTGAACTCTGCCCACGCACGTCTCACTCTGGTTCTAGACGCTTCTCCAGCTCCTGCTGCAATCATATCTCCCAGGTAGGAGCAGAATCTGTTGACGCAGTCCAAATTCTGACCCTCTCCCAGTGATATTTGTTGCAGAACATCGAACATCAGGGCTCACAAGATTTCCTTCTTGGCATTTTGCACAGCAGAAGTCGTTAATTTCAGTAATTTCTCTTAGTTTGCCCTTAATCTTGCTGCACTTCTTATAGACCCATGCGTCCCAATAGGTTGAATAATTTCAAGTCTGTTTTATTTACTGTTAGGGTAAGCAAATAAATATAAATTCATCTCAGATGTTTGAACGCGATTTTTAATGTCAAAATAGTTTACTCCTAATAAGTTAAATAATTTCAAGTATGTTTTATTTATTTCGAATTGCATTTGCTTGAAAGGTATTCGCGTGAAGGCATTATAGATACGAATAAGATAAGATAACGTTTATTATAGTGGTTTAGAAGACTTTACGCCTATAGACAACCACTTCGAATTAAAAATAATAGTAAATAGAATAAAATAAAAGATAATAATGGATAAATAAACTAATAAAAAATAAATAATTGCATAAAAATCAGTATCCATGCCTGGATAGCGCTACTTTAAAAGATGTGGTAGTCTCAGATGCTACATACAGTGTCATCGTCCAAGTCATTCCATATATTTATCACTCTAGAACTAAAAAAGCCTTTTTTAAAGTCTTTTCTTGTTTTTTAAAAAGCTTGAATCTATGTCCCTTAGTGCTTTGAATCGGTGGTTGTTCAAAAAACATTGCTGGTGTTAAATCCTCTTTTCCTGTTATTATCTTGTAGGTTTCGATCAAGTCACCCCTACTTCTCTTTTTTTCTAGAGTTGTTAAGCCGCATTGTTTTAATCTTTCTTCGTAAGGTAACTGGCTTAAATGCTTAATCAACTTTGTAGCCCTCCTTTGTACCTTCTCCAACACTACGATGTCCTTTTTTAAAACAGGGCTCCAAGCTTGTACACAATATTCTAGATGTGGTCTTACCAAACATTTGTATAGTCTGATAATTATTTCCTGGTTTCGACTTATTATTGTTCTCTTGACCAATCCTAAAATCTTATTGGCTCGCTTTGCTGCTTCCACACACTGTCTTGATGGTTTGCCGCTATTGTGTACTATAACTCCCAGATCTCTTTCCTCTTCAGATGTCTTCAACAATATTCCTCCCATCTCATACTGAAACTCTTGATTTCTATTACCCATGTGCATCACTGAGCATTTATCTACGTTGAACATCATTTGCCAGTCTAGGGACCATTGGTATATTTTTGCAAGATCTTTTCTTAAAATGTCGGCATCCAGCTCACACTCTAGTTTCATGGATAACTTTGTGTCATCAGCAAATTTCGAGACCTTTGAACAAGTCCCTAAATCAAGGTCGTTAATGAACAGAACAAATAGTAATGGTCCCAAAACAGATCCTTGCGGATCCTTTTTATGCTTTTCCACTCCGAGTATTTCCCTTTAATTCCCACTTTTTGTCTTCTCTCAGCTAGCCATTCTTTGATCCATCCTCGAATATTACCTCCTATTCCAGCCGCTTCTATTTTTTCATCAACCGTGTATGTGGTACTTTGTCGAGTCCGACACGGGTCGATTTTTCAGAATTGAAAAAGTTACTAGCTATATTTAAAATTTAAATACAACCAGTTGAAAGTTATTCACATGGAGGCAAACACACGAGCCAATTTTGTGTGACCCAGTCGGTTTTAGGATGGGGTTTAGGGGTAGGGTTAGTAGCAATTTTACCGATTCGCCAGAGCAGGTAAATCAAACTGTTTATTGTCATCAGTCTGTTATAAATAACAATGAAAAAGAGGCAGCGTTGAAATGTATACAAGTTTACAAGACCTTGGCAAAATTTTTTAGTTTTTTTTAATAGACCATTGAAATTCGGATTTTCTGTGTAAAAAGTGTAATTGAACTTAGTCTTGTAGTTTTTTTTTTCAAATATAAAGTTATCTGAAAACTTTTTGCTGTGATATTTGATAAAATTATCTTAAAAGATCTAAGAATAGCTATTCTTTCTCATTTTGAATTTCCCCAAGAAATAGTTTTTCTGGAAAATCCCAAGTTATTGCGCTCGGTCCACTCATTTCATTGGTGGCCTGAGTCATGAGTCATGAGCCTTGTGCTTTAAACTTATGTTTAAACGATTTAGAATAAGAACTATTATACCCATATGACATATATTCATATATAACCATATGTTCTATATATATATGACTATACCCACTAAAACTACGCAATAACTAAGTAACAAACACAATTTTAATAAATAATCTGGCAACCAGATTCTGACTTATTCTTTGATATTGGTAGAGGTTAGATACATAAAAGTTTTGTAATTTGTCAAATACCTTGTTAAATATAGCTTACTAGTTTGTATTTATTTATTTATTGTTCAAATTGATTATTAAAGGTTATCATAGACTATCATCTATTAATATAGATAATAGTTACTACATCTTACTGAAGAAATAGTTTTTGCTAATGCATAGGTAATTATAATAACAATTGAAATTGTTTTAAATCATAATACTTTCTAATGTGGGTTATAAAAATAATTTAGTGTGCAGCTTGATGATTGAATATTTATTACTGTTTAATAAATTACAAGTTTTTTTCGTAGGTCTGTTTTGTTGTTGCTGCACCTGTTGTCATGTACAGAATAGAAGAATTACAATCATTGAAAAAAATCTGTGAATATTTTTTAATAAGAAATTTCCAAGATGTCTTCCTGGAAAAAACCAAAGATAAAAGTTATCGATCAGCAGGCCTCAAATATAAATTTAAAATGGATCTATATTTGCCTCCTCTGTTGATAAAAAATATTTTAGAGAAAAGCAATAAAATATATGAGCCGATAACGATGATGTGTTTGCTGCCTGTTATGATTCAATCTAAAAGATCTAATTTTCAAGATATCGTCATCAGAGAGTGCGGAGAATACAAAATCGACAATTTTATAGGTGACATTACAAGACACAAAAGGCCATCAACAGTTTCAGTAAAATTTCCATATTACAGTGAGTCGTCGGCAAGGTTATCCGGAAATATAATTTCATTAATTTCAATACTTCCAAACATTTCAGCAAACATAACAAAACTCGAATTGGACATCTTGCTGGAATCGAGAGACCATGTTTTTAACAGCAACTGTAATTTTTGTGAAAGAAGGTTTAAAGCTACACTGCACTGTCCAAGTTTAAAACAGCTGTCTTTAATTTACAAACCTAAACTGTATCCTAGAGTAAATAATTTGTGCGGAAAAGATTATTGTTCGTCTTTGTTTTCCCATATTTTGTTTCCTGCGGAAAACCTCCAAGAATTAACTCTGACGAAATTCGCTCTGAATTCCTCGTTCCTGGATCGTCTCAAAACGTTTAAAAATCTTGAAAGACTAGAAATAACTCAAATGATAGGAGGAATATTTGAAGAATTAATAGAAGCAATCTGTTGTTTGAGAGAACTCGAATGGTTGAATTTTCGCAAGAGTGAATGCGCTGCGGAATACAAGATTGGCATGAGAGAACAGATGGAGGAATTGTTATCTTGCTTACCACATTTGGATCACCTCGATGTAAGTTTCACTGCTCTAACTAATCTAGATGATGAAGGGCTTTATAATTGGAAGCGCTTCAAAAATTTGTGCTATTTAGTTGAGATTGGGTCGAAGATTATATATGGAAACAATCGATAAGGAGTCTGCAAAGATTTTTCAAAAACAAAAATTTCCTGTTGGCATATTCAGCCCACCGATGAATATGCTTTCGACTTGTCTCCTGTTGGCATAGAGCTTTTGAGAAAAGATCATCGGTGGGCTGAATATGCTTTCGATTATATAAGTATTGATGATAGGCTGATTCCGTTTGTTTGTTACATGGGTTTGCATTAGATATTTTGCTTGCTTTAATCAACTTCCACCTTTTTTCTGTCAATTTCTAAATTCTGTTTGGCCAACGAGGCACAACCATAGCGAAACATTTGCACGGGAGTTGAATTGTTTTATTGAAATGCTCTATGAAAATAATGAAAAAGATTTTAGTAAATTTATTGATAAATATGATAATGTCTCGAACTTGAACGTGCTTCCTCCAACCGACTTGCATACCAGTGATCCACCACCTGTGACCCAGACTGCTGAATGCCAGAAAAGAACAGCTGATCCTATCGATGATCCGCCCGTTCAGCCGACCGCTTCAAAGAGACAAATATTTGACAATACAACTGATTTTTATATAGCCGATTTGTGGAGTAAGGTTTTGATGCATCTTCCCGAAGAGACTATAGTATGGGAGTTATCATCATCATCATCATCATCATCGCCATCATCAATTTCCTCATTCTCACTTATCTAATGATATAATTTAGTGATTTTTTTAGCCAAGTTGTTGTGATTACTTGACAACTAGTTCAATAGTTTACAGTTTATGTTTTTGGCACTTTTTGGTCTTGTCTTCGGAATCGACAAAGTTATTAGCTATATTTAAATACAACCAGTTTTTCAAATATATGGAGTTCACATTTTTTGTGTATTTTGCAGGTGATATAAAATTTAGATTGATATAGGAAGGTTTAATTTGTCATTAATTTACAACTAGTTCAACGGTTTACAATTTACAGTTTATATGTTGTTGGTCTTGTCTTGTCTTCAGAATTGAAAAAGTTACTAGCTATATTTTTAAATACAACCAGTTGAAAGTTATTCAAATTCGTGATTTTTTTATTTCGTTATTCAAAACCAGTTTTTCAAATATATGGAGTTCACATTTTTTGTGTATTTTGCAGGTGATATAAAATTTAGATTGATATAGGAAGGTTTAATTTGTCATTAATTTACAACTAGTTCTAGTTCAACGGTTTACAATTTACAGTTTATATGTTGTTGGTCTTGTCTTGTCTTCAGAATTGAAAAAGTTACTAGCTATATTTTTAAATACAACCAGTTGAAAGTTATTCACATGGAGGCAAAGATACTAATAAGGGTCCGACACGAGCCTATTTTTGTGACCCGGCCTGTTTTAGAGGCCAAAAATCCCCATTCTTTACATTAAAAGGACCGGTTCGGCCTAAGCGGTTAAATCAAAATGAGGGAGAAGTTGGCTGCGCAGCTGGATCCCCGTACTATGGTGCAAAAAATTTTGTGCATTGGGGTTGTGCTATAGAAAGGTAGGCGAAAAACCGTCGTCGTCCATATGTAAATGTATGGAGAATATTTTTCACTTGTGTTTGGGGCCATGTAGATTAAAATTTTCGACTGCATTGGGTTTGTAACTTAATGCATTAGAAAGACAAATATATTAGCTAAACATAGGAACTAATTTTTTGAAAATAGTCCAACAAATACAAAAGTTATGAAGCAAAATATAGATCAGGGTATGTTTTCCGTAGCTAAATGTATGGAGATAACCTTAGGTTCTATGTTTGGCAAATCTGGTCTATTTTTAAAAATTGAAACAAGTCTGAATAGAACTTGTTAATTCCAATCCTATGTTAAAACGTCTCTGTGTGTGTGTTGCTTTCTCTGTACGCAAATCTTGCAAGTGAAATTTAACCAGCTTTTTGACTAGTTAGGAAGCTGAAACTTTCAGCATATCTTTATATTGGATGACAATACATGATTCAATAAAAAAAACAAAATAAGTAATTTGAACATCTTTTGTATATACATACACACAGACAGACATAGAGTGAGAGTGTGTTTGAAATCAAAGTTTGTGTTAAAAAAAACTCGTTTTTTCTCTTACTTGTTTAATTTCAAGTTTAATTTTTTTTATAGAAAAGTCGTGATTTCGTTTGTAGAGTTTGATTGATAAACATTTGTGACTTGAGAAAAAATATAAAATAAAAACTTGTGAAAATAAAATACATCTAAATTAGAATATTTTATACCATTGAACGTTTTGGCTGCTAACACGGCTAAGAAGATATATAATTATTAGTATTCTTTTTTGTGCGCTTTTTCAAATTCCCGCCTCAATATATTTATTTTTGGAAAACTAAAAACAATACCAGCCTAAGCGGGGTGGGCTCTTTCGTTCGATTTTGTTTGCACTTCTGACTTCTTTGTTTTATTTCAAGAAGACTCCTAAGGTTTGAAAGCTATTTAAAATTTTTATTTACAAATTTCATTTTTTTTTAAAGTACATTTTTAACTGTTTGCCCTCAAAAAATGTAAGAGTGTCTTGTCTAATCTTTAATCAGTTTAATCCTAAATCTAATCTAACTATAAGTGACTATAACTATATAGTTATATAGTAGAGTATAGAGTAGTATAGACATAGGCTCTAGTCGTCACTAGACTCTAGAGTCTAGACTCTAGCTAGTGTCTATTCTTAGATAGTATAGATTGTCAATCATTGACTAGACTGCTATGCTAGCTAAACCTGTTAATCATGCTTGCTATTCTATAAATCTATAATGATAATGCAGCTGATTCGATTTAAGTTTAGTGCTAGGGATGGCTAGAATCGCTAAGAGCGAATTCGTGGGCAAAGATTTACTGGTGCCAAACAACAATGTCACATGAAATTTGATAAAAATGCACGTGTAAATGCTATAACGCATAACAATGACATCTTGGCAGCCAAGAGTTTTGAAGGTTGGTTGCCTTCCAACTATCAATGTGTCAGTGAATAATGCATTCTTACTTGCAACCACATTACTCATTAAATAAAAGATATGATTGGTCGTCACAATCGTGCATTCCGCAAGATAAAAATAAATTATTTTAAAGATATTTTATTTATTGAAAAACATAAAAAACTTTTTTCAATTTTATACAGTTATTAAAGTTGTATTTTATTTTTTTTAATAATTAGATTACTATTACAAATGTAACTTAGGCACTCCTCGACTTCTCCACATTTTTCATAAATTAGCTCAACTAAAGTCACATTTTATTACTACAATTTTTTGTAAATTATTACGATTTAATAATTTTTTTTGCGGAATAGATTAGAGTCAAAATAGCAAAACACACACGCACGCAATATTGGCAGAAATAGCTCCGACCAAATGTGCACGCAATTGTCTCGTTTTAAACCCTTACTGTTGCAAAGATGCAGCTGCATTGTGATTTGCCCGTGTAAACGCGCCTTGACTTAATGCAAAAGAGCAAAGATTGACTGGTGTCAAATGTCTCTGGTGTAATACATTTAGATCATTAGAAAACATGATTAAATTTTTCAAAGTAATTTATTTACTTTGTTATGCATTTTACTTAGAGATTATTTTTTTAACTAACAAACACTTCTATGATTGGTCGGAATAATTAGTATTAAAATATGCACGACATGCACGTGCAACCCTTGTCACCAGTCAACTTTTGCCTGTGTTAATGCACTGTTATCAGCTTAAAACTTGTGTTATTTTAACAAACGTCAGCAGAAATATTTCACGTTTAAATGCACGAAAGATGATAACCCGATATATTCTCAGTCTGATGGAATGCTTAGTTGAAATAAGAGTAATGAAACTAATTTATGCAGAAATAGTTCCACTCTTGTTTTATAATAGGCATAAAAATTTCTCAAACTTGATCAATGTAACTTCCTTATTTTATTCTATTGGTCGATTTAGAAATGTTTAACTTATAGTTATTTATTGAATGCTTTTTACGAAGAATTTTTTTTTGTCAGCATAATTAGTATAAACAAATAGAACAATTGCTAATCTATGATACTTCTGGAGGCATGTCTCTTAGTAGCTCTAAAAACCGTCAAATATAAAGTTTAAAATATTAATAATAAAAATTAAGAAATAGTTTCTTACAAGTCGTCGTGTTATTGTTCAACATAATTTGTATGAATAAAATTATTTGTGTTTCAGGGTATTGTTCTCATCATGTTTCAATTAGGATTAGTAGAAAATCTCAATGAGATTTGTAAAGATTCTTTGATTAATGTTTTAAAAGATGTCTTCCTCGAAGAAACGAAAGATGAAGAATATCAATCAGCAGGCCTCAAATACAAGTTTAGAAAAGATTTTCATTTGCCTCCCAAGTTGATAAGCAACATCATAGAGAGAAGTAATGAAATTAATCGTCCGATATTGATGATGTATTTGTTGCCTTGCATGATCAATTCGAAAAGATCTAATTTTCAAGATATCATCATCAGAGAATGCGGAGGATACAAAATCGACAAGCATAGAACGGAAGGATCATGTTGATGATCCGTCCGTTCTAGTAACTACTGCAAAGAGAGAACGGTGTGATGAGAATGATTTTTACGTAACAGAATTGTGGAGCGAGTTTTTGTGTAGTCTCTCTAACAACAGAGCTGATAATGATGATTGCTCAGAGCCATCGTGGGTATCAGAGACATTATCCATAATTGAGACTTCATTAATATCAGAGACATCGTGGATATCAGAAACATCGTGGATATCAGATCCTTCATCTTCATCCTCCCCTACCTATTTGTTGTGAAATTTATAACGATTGAACTGTTTTCACTTCGTTATTTTCTCATTATAATTTTCTAGATTGAAAAATTAATTTTTTTTATTCATTGTTGACCTCTGAATTAATGATGCAGCTGTAAGAGGCTGGGGGATTGAAATTGAAATACAGCAAAAGGGTTTATGTTCACACAATTTTAAATATATATATATATAAATCTTTTCTAAACTTGTATTTGAGGCCTGCTGATTGATATTCTTCATCTTCCATACATCTTACTGAAGAATTAGTTTTTGCTAATGCATAATTACAATACAAGTTAAAATTGTTTTAAATCCTAATAAACATAATTTTTTATAAATTAT
Organism: Erpobdella octoculata; assembly: GCA_963978895.1. Lineage (NCBI taxonomy): Eukaryota > Metazoa > Annelida > Clitellata > Hirudinida > Erpobdellidae > Erpobdella > Erpobdella octoculata. Next base: position 1,952,271 of record OZ022241.1, on the reverse strand, counting down.
ATTATTTGTGTTTCAGGATATTGTGCTCATCATGTTTCAATCAGGATTAGTACAAAATCTCAATGAAATTTGTAAAGATTCTTTGATAAGACTTTTCAAAGACGTTTTCTTCGAAGAAACGGAAGATGAAAAATATCGATCGGCAGGCCTCAAATACAAACTTAGAAAAGATTTACATTTGCCTCCTCAGTTGATAAGCAACATTGTGGAGAGAAGTAATGAAATTAATCGTCCGATGTTGATGATGTATTTGTTACCTTGCATGATAGATTCAAAAAAATCTAATTTTCAAGATATCATCGTCAGAGAATGCGGAGGATACAAAATCGACAAGTTTGTCAATGACATCATGAGTGATAAAAATCCATCAACAGTTTCAGTAAAATTTCCATATTGCAGCGAGTCGTCTGCAACGTTATCTGGAAATATAATTTCAATGCTTCCAAACATTTCAGAAAACATTACCAAACTTGAATTGGACATCTTGTTGGAATCGAGTGACCATGTTTTTAACAGCAACTGTAATTTTTGTAAAAGAAGATTTAAAGCTACACTGCACTGTCCAAGTTTAAAACAGCTATCTTTATCCTACAAACCTAAACCGTATCCTGGAGTAAAAAATTTGTGCGGAAAAGATTATTGTTCGTCTTTGTTTTCCCGTATTTCATTTCCTGCAAAAAACCTCCAAGAATTAACTTTGATGAAATTCGTTCTGAATTCCTCGTTCCTGGATCGTCTCAAAACTTTTGAAAATCTAGAAAAATTAGCATTAACTAATATGATAGGAGGAAAATTTGACAAAGTCGTCAAAGCGATGTGCTGTTTGACAAAACTCAAGTTTTTAAACATTTCCGACAACGAGTACATTAATGACGTCGGACTGGATCACCATATGAGAAAGTTGTTGAAGTGCTTGCCGCATTTGGACCACGTGGATGTAAGCAAGACCGAACTGGCGGAAAGCGATCATGATGTGCTGAATAAATGGCAGGGTATGAGAAAATTTTCATTCCTCGGTAATTATTCCGGGATTGAAGAACTAGATTCTTCAGAATACATAAAAATGATTAAGCACACCAATGTCGATTCGGCGTTAATTTCAGAATATATTTCTGACTTGCGTTGTTTTGATATACACAAGACTGGTATTGAATTTACAGACATTCATTCTTCCATCACCGATATTTTTTGCACTGTAATAAATCGTCGTCAGATCAACTTCCAAGAATACATAGGTTATATGTCTATATTAGTAGAGATGGTCGATAACGGCCTGTCGGAATTTCACGTAGGATCGTTTTTAGATGCATTTTTCTGCGAAGATTTGCCGAAAACGTTGCTACATATCAGAAGTTTTATGTACTTGTATTTTCTTAAGAGAACTATTTTGCTGATGGATGTGGAAAATCCTAACGAATCTCCTGTGTTTATGAAACTCTTGAAAAATGACACCCGCTGGGCTAAATTAGCTTTTGAAGGCCTAAATCTCAATAGTGTGTTGATTCCGCACGTTACCTTCATCTGCTTCAGATATTTTGAAGCACTTGAACAACTTCCACCTTTCTTTGATCAATTCATGAAAGCAGTGCTGACAACAAGACACCAACATGATGCATCCCTTTATTCCGATTTTGACAAATTTATTGACTTCGTATGCTCGACGAGTAAGAAACATCGTAAAATTATCAAAAAGTACGAGAATGCTGCCAACGTGAACTTAGCTCCGACAGATGTTCATCACAGTGATCCACCAATCCAGCCTGGTTTGTGCCAGAAAAAACAAGCGGATCATGTTGATGATCCGTCCGTTCTAGTAACTACTGCAAAGAGAGAACAGTGTCGTGATGTCAATGATTTTTACATAACAGAATTGTGGAGCGAGTTTTTGTATAATGTCTCTAACGATGGCATTGATGATGATGATGACCCAGAGACATCGACCATACTAGAGGCATCATTAATATCAGAGACATCATGGACATCAGACATCATGGATGTCTGAGCCTTCATCTTCATCCTCTCCTACCTAGTTTTTGTGAATAAATTTATAACGGTTTTTAAAAACAGCCTTTTTAAAACAGTGAACTATTTTTACTTTGTTATTTTCTAGATTGAAAAATTAGTTTTTTTATTCATTGTTGACCACTGATTTAATGATAAGCTATAGGGGGTTGGATTGTGGAAATACAGCAAAAGGATTTACATTCACACAATTTTAAATTATATATAATACAGTAGAACCTCTCTTATGCGACTTCCCCGTTGCCACGTAAAATTGGTCGCATAAGTGGTAGTGTCGCATAACGAAACACATTTTGAATGTGACTTGATTTTAGTGTGTTCCTGCTTGAAGTAGAGATACTGTGTGTGTGTGTGGTAAAGTATGTGGCAGAAGTGTTGGTCAGATCAGATCCGAAGCTCTGAAACCTTCTGACCATGATGTTTTAAGGTGCAAAATAATAATAAGTTTCATTGTAAAGAGATAATTAAATTTGTCACCTCTATGTTGCGTCAAAAGTCATATTGAAGAAGCATGTTCAACAGCACCGACAATGCGAATGCGATCATGGGGCTAGACAATTACCACATGCTCCTCAACCGCAAAGAATTCGACCAAAGCGAGTGGCTGCCAAAAGACAGATAGAACTGATTGCAATTATTGCGCATGAAGAGATGTTAAGCGCAGAATGGTTAGATGAAGATGATGTTGACTTGTCATGTATAATCCACAAGAAATTGTTCAATCAGCCACTATACCCATTATGACAATTGAGGAACATTTGAATTTCTCATGGGAAGTTGTTAGAAGCTAGAATATAAATTCTCAATTTGTTCATGAAGTTCAAGTGTTGTTATTATAGATATATAGTTGTTATAGTCAATTTGAAATCTGCTAAGCAAGACAGATTTCAAATTGACTATAACAACTATATATCTATAATAACAACACTTGAACTGTAATAACAATTTATTTGTAGAACTTTTAATATCAACGTAAAATTCTATTTTTAGCTTAAAAGCCAGCCGTTGTTTGTTTTTTTTTGGGGGGGGGGTAAAATTTGTTTGACATAATTTTGTTAGGGGGGTGACTGAAAGTTTGACAGTTGTTGATAAGGGGGAGAGGGGGTAACAAATTGCCTTAACATTGTTGATATAATTAATGGACGTCCCCAAAGTTACTAGCTATATTTAAATCCAATCAGTTTTTCAAATATGTAACCATGGAGAAGTGGAAGATTGTGTCCAACACAAATATGGATATAGGGGGCATCCATATATTACGTACACACCGAAGGGGAGGGGTGTGTGTACGAAATGAATGTTTTGCATATAGGAAGTGCGTACGGGGAGGGAGGGGGACTCCAACAAATGCGGATGTAAGCAAAAAATTGTAAATATTATTTTTCAGTTCAGTTGAATTGATTGAATAATAAATCTTATCAAACAATATCTAAGATGAAGCAATTTAACAAACAAACTTGTACCGTGCCTTTTTCAAAAATTCAAAGGCTCAATAATATCAACGATGGCGTGTATAGAAAAGCGCGGCTGAATGTTTGAATTTGGCGTATCGAAATAGCGTCCTCCAGCGTAATAGTAATAATGCTATTTAAGATGATAAATCTGCTGTATTTCCGTGGCTGCATTGGAATGCTATTTTTTTTAAATGTGTGTGCTTGTTGGCACACCAAAGCCTTAAGAGGTCTGTCAGTAAATTTCAATTTAGTTTTCGAAAACATGTTGAGATAAGTCTAGCTCTAGCTCGTCATAATATTAAATCTGAAGCAATACACAAACCTGTTGTTAAAATTGGCTATTTTATGTTAAGGAGGGGGGAGAGTAAAATTTGCTGTGCGGATTTACGCATAGAGGAGGGGATAACATATCTTAAAATTAACTTTTTACATAGTTTAGAATACGTGAAATGTTCAATGTGTATGTATAAATTATATTAATCATATCATATAACAATTTTAAACATATCATAAACTTATTTTTTAACACTTGCTTTAACTGGTTTGAGGCTGAGTTTGACTATCTTCAATTTGCAGTTTTGCAGTTTTTCTTTTATATCAATAATAAATTAAAAGATACAAAAAAGACTACACACTTAAGGTAGTCAAACTCATAATAATAATAATAATCTGCACTATCTTTATTTTTTATTAATTGTTATTGGTTGTTTTGATTTGAACAGTTTCACAAATGTTTCGACTGCGGCGGGATTTTTTTTCCATTTTTCAAACTTGATCCCCCACCATTTTGCTGGTTGCGTTCCTGCATATCAGTAAACACAACTGGTCCTGCGGTGTAAAGGACTATAAATTACTATAGAAAAATTTCACTACCCTACTCTAGCACAGAATTGTCTATGGGGAAAATTTTACAGGTCCGTAATTCTCTTAACACTGTGACTAAGGTGATCCAATCCAACCCACTTTGGCCTGACCCGACCCGGTCTTATCCATTAAAGTTCATTAGACATTAGAGTAATAATAGGCTCATGCAGTTACTCATACCACAGAGCACTGATAGCACAGAGTGTTATAGTTTTTAGTACTCTATGCTGCTCATACCTATTATCCTAAAAAAAACTTTCTACACCTTTGACAATTGAAAATTATTGCTATTATCAATAATTGTTCTGTAACGTACCCTACAATTTTAAATCCAGCGCTATAAAAGTTGTAAAATAATAATATTGTTATTACATTAATTATCACTTTAATATTTTTTAAATTTTTTTTCCAGAAAAGTCCTGATTTCGTTTGTATACATTACATACACACAGACAGACATAGAGTGTATTTGAAATCAAAGTTTGTGTTAAAAAAACTAGTTTTTTCTCTTACTTGTTTAATTTCAAGTTTAATTTTTTTTAGAAAAGTCGTGATTTCGTTTGTAGTGTTTGATTGGTGAACATTTGTGACTTGAGAAAAAATATTTTGATAAAAATTTGAAAAATCAAATGCAATTAAATTTGAACATTTTAGGTCGTTGAATGTTTTGGCTGCTAACACGGCTAAGAAAATATATAATTATTAGTATTCTTTTTGTATCCTATTCAAATTCCCGCCTCAACATATTTATTTTGGAAAACTAAAAACAACAAGAACAAGGTGGCCAGCTCCTTCGTTCGATTTTGATTTTACGTTGGTTAGTTTGCACTTCTTTGATTGTTTTATTTCAATAAGACTCCTAAGGTTTAAAGCTATTTAAAATGTCTATTAACAAACTTACAAATTTCTATTTACAAACTTAAAGTTTTTTAAAAATACATTTTTGTTGCCTGTCCTTTCTAAAAAGGACAAAGAATAGAATAGAATACACTCACTAGAGTAGACTTCATTTAGACACACTAACCACTAACTAGACTGCTATGCCATATGCTAGCTAAACCTGTTAATCAGTCATTATCTATATTCTATATTGATAATGCAGCTAATTAGTGTAGGATTCCTAAGAGTGAATTCATGTGTAATGCAAAAAAGCAAAGATTGAATGGCGCCAAACATCAAACAAGGCAAAGATTTGCAGGCACAAAATGCCAATGTCGCATGAAATTAGAAAAAATGCACATGTAAACGCTCTCGTGCATGACATTGACATCTTGGCAGCCAAGAATTTTGAATGTTGGTTGCTTACCAAATTTCAATGCAACAGTGAATAATGTATTTATGCGCACAGCCACATTACTTATTAAATAAATGATATGATTGGTCTTTATAGCCATGCATTCCGCTAGTCAAAAATAAATTAGTTTGAAGATATTTTATCAATAGAAAACATAGAAACTATTTCCAATTTTATTCTGTTATTAAAATTATATTTTATTTTTATAATGATTAATATTAAAAACCTAACTTAGGCGCTCCTCCAAATTTATAATAAAATAGCCTAACTAAAGTCACAATGTTTTATAACTGAAATTTATTGTAAATTATTAAGATAAAATATTTAGTAAATTTTTGAAGGATAGATTAGACTTTATAGTTATTTATTGAATGCTTCTTACAAAGAATTTTTTGTTTGTCAGCATAATTAGTATAAACAAATAGAACAATTGCTAATCTGTGATACTTCTGGAGGCATGTCTCTTAGTAGCTCTAAAAACCGTCAAATATAAAGTCTAAAATATTAATAATAAAAATTAAGAAATTGCTTCTTACAAGTCGTCATGTTATTGTTCAACATAATTTGTTTGAATAAAATTATTTGTGTTTCAGGATATTGTGCTCATCATGTTTCAATCAGGATTAGTACAAAATCTCAATGAAATTTGTAAAGATTCTTTGATAAGACTTTTCAAAGACGTTTTCCTCGAAGAAACGGAAGATGAAAAATATCAATCAGCAGGCCTTAAATACAAGTTTAGAAAAGATTTACATTTGCCTCCCAAGTTGATAAGCAACATCATAGAGAGAAGTAATGAAATTAATCGTCCGATATTGATGATGTATTTGTTGCCTTGCATGATCGATTCAAAAAAATCTAATTTTCAAGATATCATCGTCAGAGAATGCGGAGGATACAAAATCGACAAGTTTGTCAATGACATCATGAGTGATAAAAATCCATCAACAGTTTCAGTAAAATTTCCATATTACAGCGAGTCGTCTGCAACGTTATCCGGAAATATAATTTCAATGCTTCCAAACATTTCAGAAAACATAACCAAACTTGAATTGGACATCTTATTTGAATCGAGTGACCACTTTTTTAACAACTGTAATTTTTGTAAAAGAAGATTTAAAGCTACACTGCACTGTCCAAGTTTAAAACAGCTGTCTTTATCCTACAAACCTAAACCGTATCCTGGAGTACCCAATTTGTGCGGAAAAGATTATTGTTCGTCTTTGTTTTTCCGTATTTTGTTTCCTGCGGAAAACCTCCAAGAATTAACTCTGACGTATTTCGCTCTCACTTCCTCGTTCCTGGATCGTCTCAAAACTTTCGAAAATCTCGAAAAATTATCACTAACTAAGATGATGGGAGGAAGATTTGACAAAGTCGTCAAAGTGATGTGCAGTTTGACGAAACTAAAGTTTTTAAACATTTCAAACAACGAGTGCATTAACGAATTCGGACCGGATCACCATATGAGAAAGTTGTTGAAGTGCTTGCCACACTTGGACCACGTGGACGTAGGCATGACCAGCCTGGCATTAAGCGATGATTTTCTGAATAAATGGCAGGGTATGAGAAAATTTTCATTTCTCGGCAATTATTCCGGGACGGAAGAACTGGATTTTTCAGAATGCATAAAAATGATCAAGCACACCGATGCTGATTCGACGTTAATTTCGGAATATATTTCTAACATGCTTGGTTTTGATATACACAATTCTGGTATTGAATTTGCAGACATTCATTCTTCCATCACCGATATTTTTTGCACCATAATAAATCATCGTCAGATCGACTTCCTAGAATACAACATTTATATTTCTATATTCCTAAAAATGGTCGAAAATGACCTGTCGGACTTTCACGTGCGATCGTTTTTGGACGCATTTTTCTGCGAAGATTTGTCGAAAACGTTACTACACTTTAGAAGTTTATTGTACTTGTATTTTCTTAGAGGAACTATTTTGCTAATGGATGAGGAAAAACCTAACGTGTCTCCTGTGCTTATAAAACTCTTGAAACATGACACCCGCTGGGCTAAACTTGCTTTTGAAGGCACAAATCTCAATTGCAGGTTGATTCCGCACATTACCTTCATCTGCTTCAGATATTTTGAAGTACTTAAACAACTTCCACCATTCTTTGATCAATTCATGAAAGCAGTGCTGACAACAAGACACCAACATGATGCATCCCTTTATTCCGATTTTGACAAATTTATTGACTTAGTATGCTCGACGAGTAAGAAACATCGTGAAATTATCAAAAAGTACGAGAATGCTGCCAACTTGAACTTAACTCCGACAGACATGCATCACAGTGATCCACCAATCCAGCCTGGTTTGTGCCAGAAAAAACAAGCAGATCATGTTGATGATCCGTCCGTTCTAGTAACTCCTGCAAAGAGAGAACAGTGTCGTGATGTCAATGATTTTTACGTAACAGATTTGTGGAGCGAGTTTTTGTATAATGTCTCTAACGATGGCGTTGATGATGATGATGACGACGACCCAGAGCCATCGTGGTTATCAGATATATCGTCCATACTAGAGGCTGCGTTAATATTGGAGACATCGTGGTTATCATAAACATGGATATCAGAGCCTTCATCTTCATCCTACCCTACCTAGTTGTGGTGAATAAACTTATAACGGTTGACAGCCTTTTTAAAACAGGAAATTGTTTCACTTTGTTATTTTCTCATTATAATTTTCTAGATTGAAAAATAATTTTTTTTATTCATTGTTGACCACTGATTTCATGGTGCAGCTATAAGGGGCTGGGGGGTAGAAATACAGCAAATGGTTTACGTTCACACAATTCTTAGAGATTGATTTTTTAAACTGACATAATTTATAAAGCAAAACAACGTTTGCTGGGTCACCTAGTATATATATATATAAGAACTGACGGATAATTAACGTCGAGCTAAAACGCCTCATCGTAGGAACTTGAAATTTGGAACCCACCGGTAAAGGATTTGTAAAAATTTTGCTGCTGAGGAGATAAAACAGGAAGATAAACTTTTTGTTGAAAAGAGTATATCTCAAAAACCAAAAATGTGAATATTTTCCAATTTGGAATTTAGATTCTTTTTAGAAAATAAAAAGATATGTGTTCCATAATTTTTTGAAAGTTTGAAGTGTTATTCATGCTGATTAGAAAATACTTTGCATTTTTACTTCTGAAATGATAATTATCAACAAGATTTTTAATTTTCAAGTAGAGTTGGCAAATGCTTTAACCTGGCCATGGGTGGGTAGGAAAAATTAATTAATCATTGTGTCTGATTTATAGGTTTTGACATATACTTTTGGTCAATATTTAGTCATTTAAAAACTGAGTTTCTGTAATAGTTTTTAGAAGAATAGTTTATTGTCCTTCTTTCTTTGAAGTCAAGTTCTGTAAAATGCATGATTTACCATATACTTTGACATATACTTTTGGTCAATATTTAGTCATTTAAAAACTGAGTTTCTGTAATAGTTTTTAGAAGAATAGTTTATTGTCCTTCTTTCTTTGAAGTCAAGTTCTGTAAAATGCATGATTTACCATAATAAAGACATGATCAGATTCACTAGAAAAAATGTATCTGTGTAAAACAACAAACTATAAGGCAGTATAAGCAGATGAATAATACTTCCAAACATAATTATATCTAAAATATTAGTACTAAATGATTCATTAAATTTCACAACAAAATATCATCAAACTTAAGATTAGTATTTATTCATAACAGTATTATATGCAAGAAAACAGAATAACTTTTTCTAGGACCTAAACCTAGATGTACTCTAAGTGAAGCGATTTCAAAACAATATAGACAAAAAAACAGACTAAACAAGCGAACGTTGGTAATCTCCTACTAGTATAGCATCCTGGGTCGATTTCGATACCGAAACCAGGAAATTGCCGAGTTCATAAGATCAACAACAGAATAACAATAAAACGCATTAAAAAATAAGTCACTTTGAGCAATTATACTCGTACGTTGGTGGTTACGAAGCCGCATCTCAAGAAATCACCACAATATTTACCACGACAACACCGACAATCAACGTTTCTGTAGGAGAATGTGTATTCGTGGAATAACAGGTCAACATAGCTCAACTGTGGCAAGGAGTCGATCAATTGTTTGGTTGCTTCACAAATATTGAACTCACTTGAATTGTATGGTTGCTTTATTAAGCACACGTGTTGACTAAAGTGTAAATATTTGAGTTGTTTCAAATAACAAATTTCTTCAAATGCTTTTGAAAAATAGACCACGTACATTTCAGATAATACTAATTTTTCTAGACTTTCAAAGTATTTAAGAGGATTTCTGTAAAATGAATACATAGAAAAACCTGACAAGCATAATTCTACAAGATTTTCAGGTGGGAATAAAAAGTTCTCGAAAAATATTTCTCCAAAATAGAAATTTACTTGGTCGTAAACGTCCCTGTAACGCATGTCAACTTTGACTGATAAAGACAACTGTTTCAAATTTTGGCACTTCCATGTATGTCTCCTTGTTTTATCACACCAAAAACACGAAGATGATGTGTGGTGATGAAAGTGACAAGAGCTGAACAAGACGTCCAGTTCCAGTTTGGTGACATCGGCTAAAAGATTTGGAATTCTTGAAATAATATCATAGTTTGATCTTTCCAACGACGCACTGTATTCAGGGTAAATTATTGAGATAATAGACGGATTCTTGTTGTTCATGATGTCGTCAATAAACTTGTCCAATTTGTATTTTCCGCTGTCTCTAAAGATAATATCTTGGAAATTAGATCTCTTCGATTCAAGCATGCAAAGCAGTAAATATTTCGTCAACTTCGGATGATTTATTTCATTACTTCTCTCTACAATATTTTTTATCAACTGAGGAGGCAAATGTAAGCTTTTTTTAAACTTGTACTTGAGACCTCCTGATAGATAATCTTTATCATCGGTTTTTTCGAGAAACGCATCTTTGAAATTTTCTAATAAAATTTTCTCACACATTTCTTTGAGAGATTCAAATTTGTCCATGGCGGTCTTGATGATGATCAGATGTCATCTAATAACTTAAAAACCTGTATTGCATTAACGGTGTTGATATAATAATGAGAACATGATATGTTAACAAGTTTTAAGTTTATCAACGACTGAACACATCCCGCTAACTAAAAGAAAAAATCAAAAATGTATATCGTTAACCGTTTAAATAAGCTTTTGAAAGACTAACAGAAATTTTCCCAACTTTCGAAAACATAAAGAATTCCGCGAACGAGGCTTGCTATATTTAGAATTCTCTGTAGCTGTACAGCAAGTATATCACACACAGGATGTACGTGTGAAACAAATTACAAAGTCTACCAAAAAATTACGGCACAGAAGTGAAACTAGTATGTGCCTACTAGCTTACGCTTACTAGTGAATGTAGGACATTTCCCCCCCCCCCCGGACATTTCTCCCCCCCGACAGACCCTAGGACATTTCCCCCCCCCCCCGGACATTTCCCCCCCCCAAGGTAGGACATTTCTCCCCCCCTGTGGTTATGTAGTAGTATGAATTTGTGGTTTTGCAAGAGGGTGTTCTTGCATGGCATAAATATGTGTGTGCGTGAATTGTGTACATTCCCCTCCGGACACTCCCCCGCCATGAGTATGATAATTCTCACCCCACGAGGTTGGACAAGGCAGAGTTGAATTTCACAAGTTTTTCTAAGAAACACAAACCCTAACCCTAGGGTTTCTAAGAGTGTTTCTAAGAAACACAAACCCTAACCCTAACCCTAACCCAAACATTGCACTGAACTACTTAGGGGATAAATAACCCTAACCCTAACCCTAACCCTAACCCTAGCCCTAACCCAAACCCTAGCCCTAACCCTAACCCTAGCCCTAACCCTAGCCCTAACCCAAACATTGCACTGAACTATTGGGGATAAATAAAAAATAATAAATGAAAAATAAAAGTATATTCTCTCTCCGGGGGGGGGGAATGTCCTACCCGGGGGGGGGGGGGGGGGGAACGTCCCGGGGGGAAATGTCCGGGGGGGGGAAATGTCCGGGGGGGGGGGGGAAATGTCCGATCCTCCTTACTAGTACCTATGTAGCGCAGTAAAGCCTATCCTATAGGCTTAGTTTAAAATAGTTTATCACGCACAAAAGCAGCTTACAAGACATTTTTCGCTAAGCTAATTGTGCAGCCGGACAAAATTGTAATAGTTTCTTTATTTATTATTCATGCTTTGAAGTTAAAAACAGACTGCATTTAACTTCGCATTGGAGTATACACACATTCCTTATTAAAAGTCGCCGCATATTTCGATGGAACCAATTTTATTTTTCAAAACTTCCTATCAATTTTCCTGGAATTCTTTTTTATTACAACATCCGAGTGACGAAACCGGAACCTGAGTTCTGCATGGTTTTGCTTATAAGGTCATGAAAATGCAGGTCGCTGCTATTGCCCCGGCAAACGGCGCCTACTGCCTTGGTAATAGTTATAACGACAATGCAGTATACCTACTTCGTGAAGTTTAATGATTTGTGTTTTCGACCGAAAATGGGGTTGACAATATACTAGTGCCCTGCAATTCCTTTACATTCTAAGCACAACCCTACGGAACTCATGTTCCGACCAGCTACAACTAAGATCCACTCTGTGTGTGACAGTCGTGACAGACATTGAAATAAGCTCCAGTTGACTCACGTAGGTTTTCAGAGACTTCAGGATTATTTATTCACTCAAAATCTGTAAATATTATTTCACAAAATTTTGAAACTTCATACTATAACTTGTTCAACCCTAGAGATTTATTTAAAAAAAAATAAATTTAAAGAGTTTTATCAGACTCAGTAGGGGTGGAAAGGGAGGGGGAAAGAGGGGCGACTGTCACACCGACCCTACGTTAACAAGCCACTGTGGCTGAGATGCGTTTTAGCATGATAATATAACTAGATAATTAGGACTGTTTAATGGTATTATGTTAATATTGTTTTTTATGCTTTATTTTGTTTGACAATAAATCAAAAATATTTAAAATTTGTTAAATGGTTTATGGCTTTGAAAATAAGCAAAGTATGCACATTACTTACTGCAATTAATCTGCAATCGTCAATATTCAATTCAATTCGTCGCTAATTGATTTCCATAATTTTTAATGGGTTAAAACACAATTCAGGTTGTTTATATTATGTTTTCACATCTGCCTGTGGTTAAATTTAGCTGCTTTTAAAGTCATGCTACATATCAGTAGATAGAATTACGTCACAGCTTCTTCAGGGGGAAGAGGAACACCGCACCATCCCAGCCCAAGCCCCTGTCACATATGTTTTTAATGCATCTGTTGAGCTTAGAGATGTGCGCGTGTGTGTATGTGTGTGTATGTGCATGTGTGAGTATGTGTTTGTGTGTCTGTCACGAAATGCGTGGTTCCTGTCACCTTTATATAAAAGCACAAGGATTCTCCGTCTTTAACGCATTTGACGACAATCGCAGATTTTTTCCTAACTAGAGAGGAATAATCTTTTTTTTTTACGTTTTTTTCAATTTTGCGATTTATTGGAAGAAAGCGAAAAAAGTAATCATAAACCTAAACTCTCTATTCTAGGTTTAAAGTACTTTGCTGTGAACTGCCGTCGAAAGTTATTGTCTGATTGATTGTTTCTTAGAATCCTCGATATTAAAATCAATACATCGCAAAAAATAACAGTCATTTGTTGTGAAAATTTTTTTAAAATAAAGACAGTTAATAAAATACAATTAAATTATTTTTTTTAAACTTTTGCCGAAAAAATCGTTTGAATAAAAAACTTCCATATTGTTTGAAATATCTTTCCCGAATCATGTCGCCCGGCAACACCACGCCATCACTGGTTTCGCCATCTGTTAATAAACCGCAATTTACTTCACTTCCGGTTTTCACGTCGACAACAATGGAAAGCGAAAGTAATTTCCCGCCTGCGACCCCGTCGTTTCTTCCGGGACTGCTCGCCTCTTACGACTACGTCCTCGCCCACGAGAACCTGACTCAGGTGACCGAGGAGTGGCAGGAGGACGTCTTCTTCATTCCCCTGTGTGTTTTCTACAGTTTCGCTTTCGTTTTCGGCATCGTCGGCAACGGCCTGGTGATCGTCTCCCACGCGGCCAATCAGAAGCGCAGGACTTCGACATCCTCCTTTCTGGTCGGCCTGGCCGCGTCGGACATCCTCTTCTTGATTGTCTGCACCCCGCACGATCTGGTGACCAGGTGGGTGGTTGAATGAGGGAGTGGGTGGTTGAATGAGGTAGTGGGTGGTTGAATGAGGGAGTGGATGGTTGAATGGGTGGGTGGTTGATAGAGTGGGTGGTTGAATGATAGATTGGGTGGTTGAATGATAGAGTGATTGAATAAGTAAAAAATTCAGTAAATTGTTGACCGATTGAACGAATAACAAAACAAATGAACTCAACACGTAGGAACTACAAAACAAATGAACGGCTGAACGAGCCAACAAAATGGCCGACGCGCGTTTACGAGCGAAACATTAAGCGATCAGTTACCGAAATCTCCTTTAAAGAAAGTTTTCGTAATCAGAACTACTCCAGATGCTCGTAAAATTCTATTCGAAGAGAGAGAGAGAGAGAAAGAGAGAGAGAGAGAGAGAGAGAGAGAGAGAGAGAGAGAGAGAGAGAGAGAGAGAGAGAGAGAGAGGAGAGAGAGAGAGAGAGAGAGAGAGAGAAGAGAAGGAAGGAGAATAAATAGATAATAAAGGAACAAATAAAATAGAATAGTTAAACAAAACCGAGATTCTATTTCTTTTTTCTTTTCTTTTTTAAAAATTGATTTTCACTCGCATGCGTCCAGGATGGAGAAAGACGTGACGGGAGGAAAGTGGCTGTGCAAGTTCGGTTGGTACATCGAGATGGTCACAACCTCGGGTTCGGTTCTCAGTCTCGTAGCCGTCAGCATTGAAAGGTGAGTTTCTAAGTAGTTCGGCGGCGGTGGTGGTGGACGTATTGAAGGGCGGAAATAAAGATGAATGGAGCGAATGGGTGAATGAATACGGACGCATGCTCGGACGGTTAAGTTAGATGAATACGGACATATGCTTGGACGGATGGGTGAAAGGTAAGGCAGATGGATTGACGGGAAAAACGAATGATGAATGAATGGATGGAAAGAAAA
>OZ022241.1:1929995-1932495 GCA_963978895.1 Erpobdella octoculata | reverse complement strand
TCGAATAGCAAAACAAGAAACAAAAACACAATAAAAATTAAAAAAAGTAATAAATCACAGCATAATAGCATAAATAAATATATTTATTTTAGGATTTGATGGAAGAGAAGGCTTAGAAATGCCTGCCATTTAGAAAGCGAAAGTAAGAATTTAAAAACAAACATTAAAACAAAACAAATAATTAGAGCTTAAAATAATAATAATAATAATAATAATAATAATAATAATAATAATAATAATAATAATAATAATAATAATAATAATAATAATAATAATAATAATAATAATAATAATAATAATAATAATAATAATAATAATAATAATAATAATAATAATAATAATAATAATAATAATAATAATAATAAACAATAATAAAAGACGACTACTTATCTTCAGGGGCTTCTCTCATTACATAGCTTTGTGATGGTGGAAATAAGTTTGATGAAAGAAAGAAGGCTGATTAGGAAGAAATAGCAAAGAGAGAGAGAGAGAGAGAGAGAGAGAGAGAGAGAGAGAGAGAGAGAGAGATAAAGAGAGAAAGAGAAAAAGAGAGAAAGAAAAATAAGAAAGAAAAATAAGGAAAGAAAAATAAGATGCATTAAATTAAACTACTAAGATAAAATAAATTAAAAATTTATTTGCTAATAAAAAAATATATTTAATAAACTTTACAGTTCTCGAAACTACCGAGTTATTAAAGTTTATAAAAAAATTTCGGAATAGAAATGCTTCCTTCCATCAAGTTTTAAGATTTAGATGAAACCTCTTGAGCCGCTAAGTGGCAAGTCGTTCCAGTTCTTGAACCTACAAGTTCCGAGAAGTTCTTCTGCCAGTGAGGATGTTGAATCTCTGTCGCCATTAACACGACTTGTCTGATGTTAGACATCAACGTAGACGCGTTGGGCGAGCGAGCAATCAAGGAAAAGCTGTTGGTCGCCATGATGTTCAACTTTCTCTGATTGCCGGAGATTTGTGTAACTTCATGTTGAAAGTCACTCTGGCGGCTGAATTTTGATGTGAAAATGAATTTTGCTATCTTGCTATATTATGACAGTGTGGCAAAGGTAGATCTGCCAAAAACTCTTCCACGTCTGTATATTATATTGCCGAAGAAAGGAAAAGAACACACTGTGTGTGAGAGTTCTTGACCCATGACCCATGACCTTTTGAGTGACTTATAGCGGCTCCCGAAAATGCTATTACATAATAAAGCATAATATTTAATCGTGCAAACAAGATTTATATAAAATGATAAAATAATAACAAAGTGATAATTATGAAACGTAAGTCAAATTAATTTCTGTAATTAAATTCTCAAATTGAATTACTCTGAAATAATTATTCATCCCGGAAGAGCCTAAGAGCCTGCTTTAATTTTTTCCGGAATTGAATCGGTTCTTATTTACGATCTTCTGGTTTCACTTTCGAATCCCACGGGGACTTTCAACGTCCCGGAATTTCAGATTTTTTTTTATTTATTTTATAAACGACCTCCCTTGTAGGGCTTTCCTCTGCTCTTTTGCCGACCGCGCATTTACAAAAGCTAATCCCATCCGTGACATCAGAGCTTAAAAGTAGTTCCATTATACAATTGCAAATGCTATATTTAGATTGCGTATTATCATTGAAAAGGCCAGTGGGATTTCTTTTTATGGTAAAAGGAGTGCCTTGGTTGTCGACGGCGGATCGATATGGTTCTGTAAATAAAATAAAAACACCGTTGTCTGAAAAATAAAGCTAAACATAAATTAATTTAAATTATTTATAACTCATTTTTTATATCGAAAAAAATATAAATAAATTGTTTAAAGTAATTTTCAATAAAAATAATTATTCATTTAAAATTAAATGTCGATTTTAATTTTTGTATTTTATAGTATGAACAGTTGATATGCATAATAATAATAGATGTTAACAATGAAAACTGTCCTCTTAGAAAACTATCGTTTTTTATCCATATGATTAATTAATTGAAACTTCTCAATCAGACTGTGACCAACAGAAATTCTTCCTGCGACACACAAACTCATGTGATCCACATAACTGCTTAAGTCACCATTGCCAGTTTTTTTCCATCGATGTCGTTGACAACCTTTTTTCATGTAACCCGTTCCTCCCCCCCCTAGATCATTCAGATACTTGATCTATGCGTTTCGTTGGTGGTTTTCTTTTTTAAATTGAAATGCCACTTGCGATGTTGGCCTGCGATTTCAATCGTCTGCAATTGAATGGAATGCGCTCGAGTAAAAATAAACAAAAACCAAATCATTTGCTATTGATTTGCTTGTCTGTCCGCTTGAGAGAAGCTGCGTGATGAAAATAAAAATAAAATTCGCAATGCTATAATATTCGTCATCATCATCATCACTACTGTCTTCCTCCTCCTCCTCCTCCTCATCATCATCATAATCATTACTATCATCATTGTCGTCGTCTCCATAGGCTGAAATTAAAATAGTCATTATATTTTAGTAAACTCAAACATTCACTAATGTCTGAA
>OZ022241.1:1921190-1923690 GCA_963978895.1 Erpobdella octoculata | reverse complement strand
AAAGAATTTGAGTAATTTTTGAAAGTCCATTTTTCCAGAAACTTCAATAGAATTTTCAAAGCTCGGTTAATCGGTGTAGTTTTGGCGACTGAAAGTCAGGGGGCTCAAAAACCCTCAACCCAACCCTCAAAAACTTTTGACCCGACCCACGTAGAACTTTGACCTACGGTACATCATGATCAACCAATCCTTAATTCAAATCACAAACTTTTTCAAAGCTTTATTGTTGGTGTTGTTGTTGTTCTGGCTACTTCAAGCAGAACATCAGATGACACTACGATCTGTCCACACAGTACCATAAAGGTCAACCATAAAGGTCAACCATAACCCAATCACATCGCCGCCAATCACCGTCAATCATCATCTTCTTTTTCTCGGATTTTTTTTCAAATTCTATTTTTTTTAATTTTAAGTTTTCTCGTTACCATGGATACCTATTTAGCACAGGAAATGAGAAACGAACTGTTTAAATTTTCTTAATTTGAAATTTTTTTTTAAAACTTTCATTTTTCAATTCCAATAAATGCAAAAATCATCATCAACACTTGAACTAGTAAATCACATTAACCTGTTTGATAACATATAGTTTTTTTTCTATTTGTCTCTTGTGTATAACCCGTATTAAATACCGACATACAGGTAGTCATCAACTTCCTACCTTTCTTGCACACCTGTGCCAACCCTGTCATCTACGGCTTTTTGTCGTCAAGTTTTCGAGTCGGCTTGCGACTGGCCTTCACAGGCTCGAGCAGCCGGTGTCGCAGCTGCTGCAGCTACGTCTACTACTACTTCTGCTGCTACTATCACAACGGCTGCTGGAATCGCCACTTTCGTAGGCAGCAGATCGTCTCAGCTTCGAGGCACGACTTCACAGAAGCCAGCTACGAAACGCAGTCCCACTACGCTACCGGCCTCTGCGAAGGCCTGTGTAGTCATCAGCTGCCATCCGGATTAGCCGTGGCTACGGCGGGACCAGCACCGGCTGCAGATGGGAGACAAACGGCTATCGGCTTAGCGACAGGCGATGACGCGAAACAGAACGATGAGTTCGACGAGCTCATCCAGCTCGAAACGCTAGCCGGAGAAGAAGAACTGAAGACTGAAACTTGGTCGAGTGAGAATGCGATTGTAAAAATACACGACTGAGTTTTTATAAGAAACTCGTTCGTTTGCAGTTTCGGTTTCGCTTTAGAAATATACGTACCAGTGTTGTGCTTGAAAAGTGAAGTTAAATATTTTTTATTATTCAACAACGATTCGTTAACATATTTTATTAACGTGTATATTTATATATATATATATATATATATATATAACATAGATTATGTTAATTATTTATTCATTAACGTTTATATTCATATACGTATATACACAACAATTATGTTATTTATTAATGTATATTCAAAAGTGTATTGACTCGGATATTGATTTATCTCTTTATCTCTTTCTTTCCCCAAACGATTTCAAATTAATTATTTTCCGGTCATCTTCGAGTTCGTTCAGTCTCGTATAAATCACTCGAATATATATATATATATCGGATGTGTTTTGTTTCCAGTCTGTGATCTTCCTGCTGTGTATATGTGATTTAGAAATAATGGCGTACATGTGTACGTGTGTGGCAGTGTGTGTGTGTGTGTGAGTATTTATATTTTCCTGTTTATTTTTAGTAATATCAAATTTCCGGGGGATCTCCCAAAGTGACGAAACAAATATTCAGTTATCGTTTGTAAAAACGGTTACAAATGGATGCTGTTTATAGCTCTAGCTATCGATAAAATCAATTTTATGCGTGTGTGTGTAGATGTATAACTGCATATTCCAGATGACGGTACATAATTGGATACAAGTTTGAGGAGCTCCGCTTAGTAAGTCGGGGCTAGATTGAAACTCAAGTTTGATCGGGTCAGTCAGATCGGATCGGGTCGGGTTCGATGAAACCACTCACGAACGAATAACTCTGTAGTGACGTCATTTGTAGTTTTTTGTGTGTGCACGTGCTAATGAACATCCGGTCGCGTGTTCTATAGTGTTTGTTTTTGTGAATGGTGAACGTGTGAGTGGTGATGTGCTGTTCTTATTTTCTTCTTCTTTTTTTCTTAAAAAAACAACTTTGTTTTGTTGAGTTTGACGTTATTAAATGGTCGTGTGAATATTTATTAAAAAAATTTTTTTTTTAGTAAACAATAAAAAGTTGTTTAAAACATCTGAAGTTTGAATTTTGTTTGTAAACAATAACAAGTGAACCGTTTTATTAAATCCTTTATAATTTTTTTTAAATTTTATTGACATAAAAATAATTCACAAAAACTAAAGATAAACAAAAAAAATTACTACAGCGTCATTTGATCCAAAAAAAAGCAAACAAAGAAATTCATTAAGTAATGTCAAAAGATAGGCTCAAAAGGATTTACATCCCGCTAGAAGAGCCATCCAACTGTTTTAATAGAAATGATTTGTACGGAGATTTAAATGACGACAACGAAACATATGTAGCTAT
>OZ022241.1:1223690-1286190 GCA_963978895.1 Erpobdella octoculata | reverse complement strand
AACATGTCCATCAAAGGTACAGAATTTCTTTAATGTGGAGTTTAATTAAGTTTTAAAAATTAAAACATTCAATTCTATCAAAGCAATACAAATGAAAAGACTGCTTTACAAATCACTTAAATCATATATATATATACTAGCAGTGCCCGTAGCGGCTTCGCTCGCATGAAATTAAAAAATTTGAACCGTGCATCCATAGGTGTCGGCTCGGCCCGTCGATAACTTGGCCCAGCCCGTTTCAAAACCAAAATTCCTGGCCCGGCACGGCCCGTCTAATTTGGGCCCGGCCCGTTTTTACAGGCTTAGAAGTTCTATATACTTGATGAAAAACTTCGGCCCGTCCCACCTTGACTTCAGGTTTGGCCCGGCCCAACTGAAGACCCTAAAATCACTAAAATATCTATATACTTGGTGAAAAACCTCGGCCCGTTCCACTTTGATTTAAGGTTTGGCCTAGCCCGTGTGAAGACTCTAAAATAACAGCTTGGCCCGGCCGGTGATAAACTGAACTTAGCTACTTTTAACCGGCACAAAACTTCAAAATACTAATTGTTACATTTGTAGCACTTACAGTTTGTGAGTAGCAGTTATTTTGAAATCAAATAACCCTTTTTTCCACCCCACATTTGATGTCCTGGAAACCAAATTTTTAAAAAAATGTTAAAACACTTATATCATAATTTTTTGAGTAAATACTAAATACTAATTTTGACATCTGTAGCATTCATAGTTTTTGAGTAGCAGTTACTTTAAAAACCAAAGAAACCTTTTTTCCACCCCACATTTGAGGTCCTGAAAACCAAAATTTCAAAAAATGGTGAAACACATATATCCTTATTTTTAGAGTAGAAACTAAATACTAATTTTTACTTTTGTAGCATTAACAGTTTTTGAGTAGAAGCTACTTTAAAAACCAAATAACCCAATTTTCCAACCCACATTTGAGGTCCGGGAAACCAAATTTGTAAAAAATGGTGAAACACGTATATCTTTATTTTTAGAAAAGAAACTAAATAATAATTTTTACATCTGTGGCATTTACTGTTTTTGAGTAGCAGTTACTATAAAAGACAATTTGCCCTATATTCCACCCCACATTTGAAGTCCTGGAAACCAAATTTTCAAAAAATGCTAAAACACGTATTTCATTATTGTTGGAGTAGAAACTAAATACTAATTTTTACTCCTGTAGCATTAACAGTTTTTGAGTAGAAGCTACTTTAAAAACCAAATAACTCAATTTTCCAACCCACATTTGAGGTCCGGGAAACCGAATTTTCAAAAAATGGTGAAACACGTATCTTTTTATTTTTCAAAAAGAATCTATATACCAAATTTCAGAAAAAAACTTTAGAAAAAATTTTAGAAAAAAGGTTGTTTTCCAGTTTTTTCCCCTCAGGAGCAAAATTTTCAAAAATCCTTTCTTAGCGGATGTTTACGCTATAAAAGTAATATAAGTTCCAAATTTCACGTTCCTAGGATGAGGCGTTTGAGCTCGGCGTTGATTATCAGTCAGTCATCTGTCAGTCAGTCAGTCAGTCAGTCAGTCAATCAGTCAGTCAGGACATGTTCTTTTATATATATAGATATATATATATATATATATATATATATATATATATATATATATATATATATATATATATATATATATATATATATATATATATATATATATATATTAGGGCAGTTAAAGATTAATTTAAATTTAATTAATTTAATAGTTAACTTTTGAAAGATTAACGATTAATTAATAGTTAATTTCGATTAAATCCAAAAATTAAATTTATAGTGTCATAGGTAATATTTATTAAACATACTTGTCGAAAATCGAAATAACACTGGAATGTTTCCTTTATATGTCATCTTTTAACCAACTACGCAAACAGACAAGTTTGTTAACTTTATTTGGACCAAGTGATGAGCGTGTCTTATTAATAATATAACCAGCCGAGCTAAACAATTGTTCAAATGGAATTGAGGTAGCTGGTATGCACAAAATGGTCTTGGCAAAGAATGACAATTTTGGATATCGGTGTTCATTAAGTTTCCACCATTGCAGAGGGTCAACGGATTTAGGAATCTTCATCTCCATTTTATAATGCAGTTATTTATCAGAAGAGTTTGTCATTTTCGATTAATAGTTAAAAAAAATTTTATTGTTAAAATTTTTTAACGATTAATTAATCCTTAAATTTAGCAGCCCTAATATATATATATATATATATATATATATATATATATATATATATATATATATATATATATATATATATAATATAATATAATATAATATAATATAATATATATTTATATTATATATATATTATAATAATAATATTATAATATATATATATATATATATATATATATATATATATAATTTTTGCTGAATTTCAAATTCAAAATGATTTTTTTTTATAAAAGATCCTTAATTTGTTTCATCTGTCATGATTTATTTTATTTATTTTATCTGTCATTTAATTTATAATTGCATCTCATCCATATTTTTCAGTTTTTCACAGGTCAGGTACTCAATATTATTATGTATTTTGTCTTGGTAATTCATCACGCAAACAATAAAAAAGGATAATGTTGAGATATGTGGGAGATCCTTTTAAAAAGGACAGCTGAGCTTCAATTTTTATTCAATATTTTGTCTATATAAATTTGATTTTAAATAAAATAAAACTGAATTGAATTTTTCTGACAAAGTTTGTCACTGAAACCACATTAATACTATTGTTTGCAAGGAATTGAAAATTTTAACTGTTTTCCTTTTGGTTAACTCTTGAACAAATTAAAAACTTTATAATTATTTAATATTACAATAAATGATATTTAATAGTTAATATTTTATAAATTATCTGTGATGCTAAAATTTGAAACATTGCCTATTAATTGATGGACAGTTCGTAAGCCGAGAGTCGCCGTACAGGAAGGACAACAGAAATGCGTGGTTTGTTCTGATGTTGCCATTGGAATTCGTTATGGTGCGCTCACGTGTGTAAGTTGCAAGGTATCGATCAATTTTTTGTCAACAAGATTTATTTAATTTTCAAAGTTTTATTTATTTATTTAAATAATTTATAGTAAGTTTCAATTCTTTTACAAAGTGTTTCAAAATTGCATGTACAAGTTGCCAGGTATCCATCAATGTTTCATCAACAATATATAATTAATTTTCAAAAGTTTTTTTTATACTTAAATTACTAGCAGGGTTACTTGGGTTTTTAGCATTCTCGAATCTAATGTTTTTGTTTTTTGTGGGACTTACCATAGAAAACAATGGGTGAAAAATAGACTTGTGATTATGGTTGAATATTCTGAAAGAGTTCTGTTCACAAATTGGGTGTTTTTTGTTTTTGTTTGTTTGCCTCTTGTGGCACTTGCTATAGTAGAGCAAAGAATATGTATATTATTGATATATTTTGCAACTGCGGTTTCTTTTCGCTTCTTTTGTTTTTGTTTTGCTTTGAAACATGCTGGCATTAGTTTTACATAAAATGATATGTATTATTTGGAGTTTGAGATATTCAAAGTAATTTCCGTAAACTTGAACAAAGTTTTATTAAGGTTGTTGCAGCTAAATATGCGGCGTTGTTCAATACTATTGAATCAATTGTGTGTGTATGAAAAATGAATTGTTACCCAAATATATCTATAATTATTTAAACACTTTATATGGCATTATATTGAGTGGGTATGAAAATAGAAATTGTTTATGGATTGATGGGCTAAAAATATTAATATTAAATTAATTAGTTGTTTTGTTTAATTCTGAAGTTTTCTGATATAAATTATCTTCATTTTAGTACTTTTTCAAAAGAGGAGTGAACGAAAGCCATGCTTATGTTTGCAAGAGTAACAAAACTTGCATCATCAATCTCAATACGAGGAATACATGTAAATACTGCAGGTACCAGAAATGTGTTGCACATAACATGTCTAGAAAAGGTATAGATTTTTTTTTAATGTGGGATCTACTTATGTTTGAGATATAAAAAAAACTAAACAGTTGAAGCTTATTATGAAATAAACCAAAATCATTTTTGTAGAACCTCTAATATTGTAACTTTGTTGTAGAAACATGTTCTTCTAAAAATGGTTTTAAAGACATTGTATGAGCTTATTAAATTCACTGAGTTGAAATAACCGCTTATGAAGCAAGATCTTAACGAGGTAGGCAAGAAAGATATGAGCTATCCTTCGAAAAATAAAGGACATGATTCTGAGACATACGTGTTTGAAATTAAAAGCAAATATAAATTAATTCATGAGGAGAATGGGCAATGCAAAGGTCTGATAAAAGACAGCCAAGGTGTGATGGCTGGCTCAGCTCCAAAGAAGAAAAGAATGTAATCAGTGCAAAGTTGCATTGTTAATGATTGTTCATTAACATGGAAGCTTGACGTTCGTTTTTTTTGGTTTTGAATATAATTTTCTTCTGAGTGTTCGGTTTTAATCGGGTTCATAAAAAATTTTCTTTTGAACTTTTGAAAACCGCTTTTGAAGGGTCTTAGATATTGGAAAATTTTTCAGAATAGCAGCAACAAACACTTCTAAAAATTATTTGGTTTTTGCAGAAATGTTGTGATTGCAAAAGTGTTGACTAAAACTAAAGTTATTCTTGCTCATTAAAGTATAAACAATACTTGAACATTTGGCATATTTTATTTTCCATTTAAACATACAAAAAATTTACAGAACCAAAGAATAATAATTTCATTTGTAATTCTTTTAAAATTAAGATTTGTTATTTTTATAACATAGATATTTCAATTTTGTAAATTTAAAAATTGTTTTTTTTTTTAGAAATTTTTTTTTAATTCAATAGAATGCACTGTCATGATTAGCACGTTTTAACATTCTAAGTTCTAACGTGATTTCATGACATTAAGTTTGTCAATTTTCACTTACAAAAGTCCAGCATTGATTTAATTTTTTTTATCGGAATTCAGAAAAAGGACCACAGAAATGCGTGGTTTGCTCTGACTTTGCCATTGGAATCTGTTATGGTGCACTCACGTGTGACAGTTGCCAGGTATCCAATTAAAGCCTTTTTTGGTAGTTTAATTTTTTTTTAAGTAATTGTATGTAAGGTTCAATTCTTTTCTCAAATATTTCTTGAAGAAAGCTAATAAATTCTGTTTTGAAATTTTATGGCATTAAATTAATTGGGAATGAAAATAGAAATTGTTTATGGATTGATAGGCTACAAATATTAATATTAAATTAATTAGTTTTTTTGTTTAATTCTGAAGTTTTCTGATATCAATTATTTTCATTGTAGCAGTTCTTCAAAAAAGGAATGAATGAAAGCCACACTTATGTTTGCAAGAATAACAAAACTTGCACCATCAATCTAGATACGAGGACTTCTTGTAGATACTGCAGGTACCAGAAATGTGTTGCACATAACATGTCCAGAAAAGGTATAGATTTTTTTTATTGTGGGATCTACTTAACCCGTTTAGGTCCAAACTTTATTAATTAGATTTCTATTATTTTTTTTGTTATTTCTAAGTTACTTGCTTATGTTTTAACAGTTTTATTTTTAATAATTTTTTTATTTGAAAGAAAACTTTGAAAATTCACTTTGCTCGTTTTTCGAACAGTGGTCGTATAGACTACTGAAAACTAAGCATCTGTGTCCCGATATCGTTATCTCGAATTCAATCGAGATTTGAAAACGATACAGGAGATCCCGTATCGCCATTGAAACGATACAGCCTGGGGAAGAAGTCTCGTATCGATATAAATAGCGATACTTAAAATTTGGTTCCCGAATAAAGTCCCGAAAAAATATCGAGATTTTTAAAAAATATTTTCCAATAAATAACGAAAGTCATACATATTTAATTAACGATTGTCACAACTGTGAATATTTGCAATTGATTCATCAACATTGATTAATTAATCTACCTATTGACAGAACTTTATAACTATTATCATCCCCACTTTAAATTCGGTTTTCCAGACAGCCTGTAGCCCCATTATTTACTATTTTTAGTCTGGGAACCGGCAGCAAAAAAGCCACGCTCCTCTTAGGCTGCTAGTCGACCTCTGCATACTACTGATGCTACAAGCCCTACAAGGCGATCGTACTCGCTGACATCGATGACTATTATTATTAATGAGAATAATGAGTAATGTAATAGTAATGATCATTCTATATTTATGTTTTGGTTTAGTCTGTTTCATAAACTTATTTTTTCAAATTTGTTACATAGAATTGGAATGATTATTTTAGTGTTTCGATATCCGTAATTGACCGTAATAGTAGCTCATCTAAGATATATCTTTATAATCTCGATGATATTCTTGGTTGTGTGTGAGTATGTGTGTGCCACCTGTAGTGTGCACGACAGTGCCGTAGCCCGTATCGTCTGGAGCTGGAATTCGAAACTTTCTCAGCTTCTTTCTTGCTATTGCTAACCGCATTCGCCATCGCCTATAAATAAAAACGCTGGTTTTTTTCACTTTCTTAATTCTTGCATAGAGGCACTTTCTCGTGTTTGTCATCATTATCATGCCGCGTCACTGGGGTCAAATCTGGGAGTATTTTGAGGAAGAGACTGTCACTCAGAAAGTTATTTCAAGTTGTAAAAAAAATTAAATTTGGTAAATTTTTATAAATTTTGAAATTTTTTAATATTTATATATTTTTTTTAAAGAATTCCTTTAATGTAGTTATTAAAATTGTCTGTCGCGTATAGTTCATCATTCTATGTTACCTCGTTTCATTTGAGACAAAATTTCCACTTCAGTCGAGATCCCGATATCGTATCGTATCGTATCGTTATTGTTCGAGGCGTCTCGTATCGTATCGTTTAATTCAAGGCAAATTTCAGAAATCGTATCGTATCGTTCCAAAAAAAATAACGGGACGCAGAAGCTTACTGAAAACGACAACATGTTTAAAAGTCAATTTTTTTGTTCTCAACGCAAACAATTATAAAATAAATCTTAGGTTATAAACAGAAAAGCTAAAAACACATTTCTGACTTTATCAGTAACACAGTTCAATACAATCCAAAAATTTAACTTTCAATAAATCAGTCAAGCAGTTCATGATAGTCGTTTCAGAAACGGAGTGTGTGGAAAGCACCAAAACAATTCCGATGAAGTCGTTTGCCACACTTGGCCCACATGTACAGAGTGTTTTGCCACAATTTTCCAGCTTGTAGCGACCTACTGTTTTCACCTTTTCCAGATCATGACCATGGCCAATTGCTGAATCTTCCCTATCGTTTTGATTCTTCAACCGTGCATGAATTCATTTCATCGGTATAAAACAACCTAAACAGCCTATATGGGGTTTTTCAAACAAAGCACCATTGTGGTGTTTCAAACTCGTTATATATAGACTGTTTTAAAAGTGGCTATTCAAATGAACTCTTTTTTGGTCCAAGCGCATTTCAATCATTTTTGGCGTTTTGGTTGCCGCGGCATTGAACTGACCGTATTTGCGACCTACATTTCTTCACCCAAAGAACCGACACAGTCTTATCCCATCACAATTAACTTCTACCTTCTCCCAGATACATTACAAAGAATAACATTTCTTTTTCATTTGCTTATTCATCAGTCACGTGTTATGATGCGCCGGGCGGTCCAGGCGGAAGAATGACAAGTATGGCAACCTCAATGCTATCATCAAGAATTAGTTCCATAGCTTCTTTCAACGTGAAAAAACGTTCTGTTTGACGCCTTTCATTTTTAAACTTTACAAACATTACATTCGAAGAATGAAATTTGCAAAAAACACTATCACCAATTCAGCCACTGCACAACTATAAGCTGAATAAACTAGTTTCGACTTGTTCGCATGAAGTACTCTATACGACCAAGGATCGTAAAACGAGCATGACTCATACATGTTCAGATTGTGGGTTAGTGTAAACACAATTAAATTTAATTAATGTTGCTGTTTACTTTTGAGTACATCCTCTTTCGATATTTCAAACCTTTATTATAAAATTAGCATAATACATTTTTAAAGTAATATTGGTCGAAAACCTTGAAAATGCTCATATTCTAACCCAGATTAAACTACTTAATACGAATAAAAAAATTATTTAAAAAATTTTATACAGTGTATTGAAGCTTTCTTAACATAAAAAAAACTTTTAACAGACAAAAAATACAGCTTAATTTTATGCAACGCCAAGAATAAGTGTGTTGGTCTAAAACGGGTTAAGTTTGAGATATAAAAAAAACTAAACAGTTGAAGCTTATTATCCAATAAACCAAAACCAGCTTTTCGATTAGCTGAAACTTTCAGCATAGGTTTATATTGGACGACAATACATGATTCATTATAAAAAAAAAACCTAATTTGAACATCTTTCGTATTTCTAAATCGAGTGTATTTGAAATTAAAGTTTGTGTTAAAAAACTCGTTTTACCTTTACTTGTTTAATTCGAATATTATAATAACGGATTTTTAATGGTTTATATTTTTTCAAAATTTTGTTAATGAATCAACAGTTCATCCACAGAAATGCGTGGTTTGCTCTGACTTTGCCGTTGGAATCCATTATGGTGCACTCATATGTAGCTGTTGCAAGGTATCCAATTAAAGCCATTTTTGGAGTTTAATTTATGCCTTGAAGCCCTTTTGGACTTATGCCCCTATAAATTTGTCAAACATTATCATTATCAACAATATATTTTTAATTTTTGTAGTTTAATTTTTTAAGTAATTTTATTTAAGTTTCAATTCTTTTCTCAAATGTTTCTTGAAGAAAGCTAATAAATTCTGTTTTGAAATTTTATGGCATTAAATTAATTGTGTATGAAAATAGAAATTGTTTATGGATTGATGGGCTAAAAATATTAATATTAAATTAATTAGTTTTTTTTGTTTAATTCTGAGGTTTTCTGATATCAATTATTTTCATTGTAGCACTTTTTCAAAACTGGAATGAACATCAACCACAATTATGTTTGCAAGAATAACAAAACTTGCACCATAAATCTCAAGACGAGGAATGATTGTAGATACTGCAGGTACCAGAAATGTCTTGCACATAACATGTCCAGAAAAGGTATAGATTTTTTTTATTGTGGGGTCTACTTAAGTTTGAGATATCAAAAACAGCAAAGGTTTGGCGATTGGTTCTGCCCTAAAGAAAAAAAGAGAGCAAGCAGTGCTGAATTGCTGCCAGTGATCAATTGCAAACCAGACGAGATCAAGGTATCATCTGCCTGTGGGTAGCCTGAGTGTGGTTTGTCTGGCATCACAGATGTTGAGAGTTTGTGTTCAGGGAAAAACTGAGGCAGTGATGGAAATGATTCTGGAAATGGTTGAAATATTGTTGGTGAAGAAAATTTTGTTGTTTGCTGCAGCAAAACATTGGTTGAACTGCAGTCCACCAGCTGTATCTCGGAACGTTTAGTAGATGACAGCTGACACTCGGTTTTGTGGCAGTACCTTGACGAGCTGGGTCCTGTGCCTAAGCATTTTAGGACTCAGAGGGTTGTTAGACCATTGGAAGAAATTTTAGAAGCACCTTATGATACCGGTGCATCTGTGTTATGGAGATGCGATAAAATACTTGGAGATATAAAAAAAAGTGATCGCAGTACACGGTGCAGAGTGGCACAATTAAGTAAATTTTGCAAGACAAACAAATGCTGAATTGAATTTTTCTGACAAAGTTTATCACTGAAACCACATTAATACTATTGTTTGCAAGGAATTGAAATTTTAACTGTTTTCCTTTTGGTTAACTTAAAATGACTTATAAACAAATTATAAAGTTTATAATTATTTAATATTACAATAAATTATATTTAATGGTTTATATTTTATAAATTATCTGTGATGCTAAAATTTGAAACATTGTGTATTAATTAATTGTCAGTTGGTAAGCCGATAGTCGGTACACAAGAAGGACAAAAGAAATGTGTGGTTTGCTCTGATGTTGCTGATGGAATTCATTATGGTGCACTCACTTGTACAAGTTGCCAGGTATCCATCAATGTTTCATCAACAATATATAATTAATTTTCAAAAGTTTTTTTTTACTTAAATTACTAGCAGGGTTACTTGGGTTTTTAGCATTCTCGAATCTAATGTTTTTGTTTTTTGTGGGACTTACCATCGAAAACAATGGGTGTTTGCTTCTTGTGGCACTTGCTATAGTAGAGCAAAGAATATGCAATATGTATATATTGATATATTTTGCAACTGCGGTTTCTTTTCGCTTCTTTTGTTTTTGTTTTGCTTTGAAACACGCTGGCATTAGTTTTACATGAAATGATATGTATTATTTGGAGTTTGAGATATTCAAAGTAATTTCCGTAAACTTGAACAAAGTTTTATTAAGGTTGTTGCAGCTAAATAATCGGCGTTGTTCAATACTATTGAATCAATTGTGTGTGTATGAAAAATGAATTGTTACCCAAATATATCTATAATTATTTAAACACTTTATATGGCATTATATTGAGTGGGTATGAACATAGGATATGTTTATGGATTGATGGCCTAGAAATCTTTACCTTAAATAAAGTGAATAAGCATTTGTCATTAATTTCGATGTTTCTAATATCAATTATTTTTATTGTAGGAGTTCTTCATAAGAGGAGTGAACAAAAGCCACACTTATGTTTGCAAGAGTAACAAAACTTGCATCATCAATCTTGATATGAGGAATTCATGTAAATACTGCAGGTACCAGAAATGTCTTGCACATAACATGTCCAGAAAAGGTATAGAATTTTTTTTAACTTTGACTCAGATTTTTACAATCTTTTATTTAGGTTACAATCTCTGTTTGTGTGTGTGGCTTTCTCTGTACACAAATCTTGCAAGTAAAATTTAATCAGCTTTTTGACTAGCTAGAGAGCTGAAAGTTTCAGCATAGGTTTATATTGGATGACAATACATGATTCATTATAAAAAAAAACAACCTTATTTGAACATCTTTCGTATTTCTAAATCGAGTGAATTTGAAATTAAAGTTTGTGTTAAAAAACTCGTTTTTCCTTTACTTGTTTAATTAGAATATTATAATAACTGATTTTTAATGGTTTATATTTTTCAAAATTTTCTGTGATGGTTCATTTAAAACATCGTTTGGTAATGAATCAACAGTTCATTCACTGGATGTTCCCTCACAAGAAGGACCACAGAAATGCGTGGTTTGCTCTGACGTTGCCATTGGAATCCGTTATGGTGCACTCATATGTAGCGGTTGCCAGGTATCCAATTAAAGCCCTTTTTTGTAGTTTAATTTATGCCTTGAAGCCCTTTAGGAGTTATGCCCCTATAAATTTGTCAAACATTATTATCATTATCAACAGTATATTTTTAATTTTTGTAGTTTAATTTTTAAGTATATTTTTAATTTTTGTAGTTTAATTTTTAAGTATATTTTTAATTTTTGTAGTTTAATTTTTTAAGTAATTTTATGTAAGTTTCAATTCTTTTCTCAAATGTTTCTTGAAGAAAGCTAATAAATTCTGTTTTGAAATTTTATGGCATTAAATTAATTGGGAATGAAAATAGAAATTGTTTATGGATTGATGGGCTACAAATATTAATATTAAATTAATTAGTTGTTTTGTTTAATTCTGAGGTTTTCTGATATCAATTATTTTCATTGTAGCACTTCTTCAAAAGAGGACTGAATGAAAGCCACACTTATGTTTGCGAGAATAACAAAACTTGCACCATAAATCTCGAGACGAGGAATGATTGTAGATACTGCAGATACCAGAAATGTCTTGCACATAACATGTCTAGATGTGGTATAGAATTTTTTTAATAAAGTTTTAGAAATAAAAATTTAAATAGTTGTTATCCCAATTGAATTTTGAAAAAACACAGCAGACAAGCGGACACTCTGACGAATTAGATTTGTATTTCGTTAATTAAATTAAGCAACTAATCTATATATATATAAATTAAAGTAAAGTATATATATATAAAGTAAAGTGTAGCCAGATTTGACTTCGTTTGCGACTTTCTTCCATTATATTTATTAATAAAAATTATTTAAAATAAAGTTAAAGTTGCGGTTGGAAAAGGTTTAGATATTATATAGGTACTAGACTAGATATGTTATTTAATTATTATGTAAGACTTGAATTTAAAAAAATTATTTTTTTGTAAAAGCCCTTAAAACAGTATGTTTCAAAAATTGAAATTTAAGAATATAAAGACTCCGTATGAATACATCAGTCGAATTAAAAGAATCCTGGAGCATGAATTATATTTATATCAGATATACAAAATCTTGAAAAATTGACTGTGTGAAAAAAAAATCTCTTAAAATTTTTTCTAAAATTAATTATCTTCATTGTAGCAGTTCTTCAAAAAAGGAATAGATGAAGGCCACACTTATGTTTGCGAGAGTATCAAAACTTGCACCATCAATGATTTCGTCTTATGAATTTAATTGCCAACTTCTAGAGTTGTCATTTTTTCACTAGGCCCACAGCCCCAAACATAATTTTTATGAGTCAAACCATTTGAGTCCAAGTGAACTCTTGGTTAGTCTATCATAGCGTGCTCTCCATATCTCTAACAATCTACTTTCATCAGCCACAACTTTACCCTCATTGTTTTTCATGCCTTTGGCACCCACCACATCTTGGTTTTTCCACATTAGTAGACTACATCTATTTTTTTATTTCTTCTGCAGTTTGGGATCTTATTGGAATTAACCACTTTCCTTTTGGTTGAGTTAAAATAACTGATAAGCAAATTAAAAAGTTTATAATTATTTTCTATATTACAATAAAAGATATTTATTGGTTTATAGTTCATAAATTATCTGTGATGCTAAATTTGAAACATCATTTATTATTGAATCGTCAGTTCTTAAGATGAAAGTCGCTCCACTTGAAGATAAATGTGTGATTTGTTCTGATGTTGCCATTGGTTTTTGTTATGGGGCACTCATATGTGGAAGTTGCCAGGTATCCATTAATATACTTAGTTTTTTAAAGTTTCTAGTTAAAATATTTGTGTTCAATTTTAACGTCTAAAATCAATTATTTTCATTGTAGACGTTCTTCCATAGAGCAAAGAACGAAAGCCACGCTTATGTTTGCAAGAGTAACAAAACTTGCATCATCACACTCAATACCAGGAGTTCATGTAAATACTGCAGGTTCCAGAAATGCCTCTCACATAACATGTCCAGAGGTGGTATAGAATTTTTTTAATGTGAAGTTTCATGAAGTTTTAGATATATAAATTTTATATGGTAGATCCTTATTATCTTCTAGGTTAGGAACTTATTATTTTCCAAGTTAGGCAACTTATTATTTAATTAACCAAAACTGTTTTTGTAAAATCCCTTAACATCGTAACGTTGGTGTCAGAAGCAGATCATTCTAAAATTAGTTGAATTTATAACGGTGTTTTTTGACAAAAAGGTATTTCAAAGATAGATCATATACTGGCTAAGGTTTTCATTAAATTTGCAGTTGGAAAAAAGTAGGTCCAAAACTTTATTAATTAGATTTCTATTATTTTTTTTGTTATTTTTAAGTTACTTGCTTATGTTTTAACAGTTTTATTTTTAATAATTTTTTATTTTAAAGAAAACTTTGAAAATTCTCAATGCTCGTTTTTCGAATGGTGGTCGTATAGACTAATGAAAACGACAACATGTTTAAAAGTCAATTTTTTTTGTTCTCAACGCAAACAATTATAAAATAAATCTTAGGTTATAAACAGAAAAGCTAAAAACAGTCCTTCAAAAGAGGAATGAATGAACGCAACACTTATGTTTGCAAGAATAACAATACTTGTACCATCAATTTTGATACGAGGAATTCTTGTAAATACTGCAGGTACCAGAAATGTGTTGCACATAACATGTCTAGAGGTGGTATAGAATTTTTTTAATAAAGTTTTAGAAATAAAAATTTAAATAGTTGTTATCCCAAAGCGGACACTCTGACTATTTTTTACAGCATCTTAATATAACTGCCATAAAGTAGGAGTAAGATCATCTAGTGTTAATCACTTTTTTACTTTCTCTGTAAAGCACTCTTTTGCCAAACTCTTTGGTCCCTTCTCTGGAATTCTCTTCCACCTTCTCTCACTACCATCTTTGCTTCTCAATTTTTTCCACTACGGGCTGATAACCTACTTTTTGTTCGTTTCATAGCTGAGCCCTCTTGGACGCCTTGTAATGAAAAGCGCTTTATAAATTTAAGTTAAAAGTGGTTAGTGAAAATTAAGATGACTGGGAGATAAAGACATTTTGTTGTTTTGATGGCTTACGACAATGTAATGATTATGGACTGACTTTTTGCAGAAGTCCGAATAACTTCGGCCGAAGCCGAATACTTGGGAATAAAATTTTAAGTATCGCTAATTATAAACGATACGAGACTTCTTCCGCAGGCTGTATCGTTTCAATGGCGATACGGGATCTCCCGTATCGTTTTGAAATCTCGATTGAATTCGAGATAACGATATCGGGATGCAGATGCTTACCAATCTTTAATAATGATTTAGAAAAAAATAAAATTTACATAAAAAATTTAACTAGAAACTTTGACAATAAAAAGGAACGAAAACGTAACTGAGAGCAGGAAAGGTAAACCGACCAAGAGCGGGAAAGCGTCCGGGAGCAGGAAAGCGAACGAGAGCGAGAAAACGGCAGGGAACGGGAAAGCAAGCGGGGAAGGAAACAGGAGCGAGAGACAAACATTAGAAAAACCTCCAAAAATCTGGGCAACGCCAGGTACCCCGCTAGTATTCTATAAAACCATAACCATTTCTGTACAACCCTTAATATCGTAACTTTTGGTGTCAGAAGCGTATCAATCAATTTACTTTTTATAACTATCTGAATTTATTTATTTAATTGTACATTTGTAGTAATAGTTGGTTTATTCAATTTTTTAATTGTTTTGCTAAGTATTATTACAATTTCGGCAGTCCAAGTATTCGGCTTCGGCCTATGCTGAAACTTTCAGCATAGGTTTATATTGGATGACAATACATGATTCATTATAAAAAAAAACAACCTAATTTGAACATCTTTCGTATTTCTAAATCGAGTGTGTTTGAAATTAAAGTTTGTGTTAAAAAACTCGTTTTTCCTTTACTTGTTTAATTCGAATATTATAATAACTGATTTTTAATGGTTTATATTTTTTCAAAATTTTCTGTGATGGTTCATTTAAAACATCGTTTGGTAATGCTGAATTGAATTTTTCTGACAAAGTTTATCACTGAAACCACATTAATACTATTGTTTGCAAGGAATTGAAATTTTAACTGTTTTCCTTTTGGTTAACTTAAAATGACTTATAAACAAATTATAAAGTTTATAATTATTTAATATTACAATAAATTATATTTAATGGTTTATATTTTATAAATTATCTGTGATGCTAAAATTTGAAACATTGTGTATTAATTAATTGTCAGTTGGTAAGCCGATAGTCGGTACACAAGAAGGACAAAAGAAATGTGTGGTTTGCTCTGATGTTGCTGATGGAATTCATTATGGTGCACTCACTTGTACAAGTTGCCAGGTATCCATCAATGTTTCATCAACAATATATAATTAATTTTCAAAAGTTTTTTTTTACTTAAATTACTAGCAGGGTTACTTGGGTTTTTAGCATTCTCGAATCTAATGTTTTTGTTTTTTGTGGGACTTACCATCGAAAACAATGGGTGTTTGCTTCTTGTGGCACTTGCTATTTTTTTAATTTTTGTAGTTTAATTTTTTAAGTAATTTTATGTAAGTTTCAATTCTTTTCTCAAATGTTTCTTGAAGAAAGCTAATAAATTCTGTTTTGAAATTTTATGGCATTAAATTAATTGTGTATGAAAATAGAAATTGTTTATGGATTGATGGGCTACAAATATTAATATTAAATTAATTAGTTTTTTTGTTTAATTCTGAGGTTTTCTGATATCAATTATTTTCATTGTAGCACTTATTCAAAAGAGGAATGAATGAAAGCCACAGGTATGTTTGCAAGAATAACAAAACTTGCACCATAAATCTCAAGACGAGGAATGATTGTAGATACTGCAGATACCAGAAATGTCTTGCACATAACATGTCTAGAGGTGGTATAGAATTTTTTTAATAAACTTTTAGAAATAAAAATTTAAATGGTTGTTATCCCAATTGTATTTTGAAAAAACACAGCAACTAATCTATATATATAAATTAGATTATGTGTGTGTAAGTCCTTTATGCATTGCTACACCATTCATCCGATCGTAATGCAATTTTCACACAAGCTTGAGAGTCAATGGAGAAAGGTTTAAGTGAAATAAAATTGAAATCGGTCAACAAATGAGCGGAGCGGGAGGGCGAGCGGAAACGGGAATTAGAAAATGAGCGGAAACTGGAACGGGAAAACAAAAAGGAACGAAAACGTAACTGAGAGCAGGAAAGGTAAACCGACCAAGAGCGGGAAAGCGTCCGGGAGCAGGAAAGTGAACGAGAGCGAGAAAACGGCAGGGAACGGGAAAGCAAGCGGGGAAGGAAACAGGAGCGAGAGACAAACATTAGAAAGCGTATCAATCAATTTACTTTTTATAACTATCTGAATTTATTTATTTATTTGTTTATTTATTTAATTGTATAATTTCATAAAAGGTATAGAATTTGCTTCTGACAGTTTTAAATAGTTGTTATTCTAAAGTTTCGGTGGAGTTTTTAATGTAATTTTAAAAATACAAACATTAAATGGTTGTAATTTTATTTATTTTTTTTTTGTTCAAAGCAAATCCGGTTAATCCGGTAGTAAGGCCTGCGAATGTCAACGTTGTCACAACTGATCTACCCATTCAGAAGGTCAAGGAAACGAAACAGATTATTCAACAACAACAACAACGAAAGCGACGAAAAACTACGGTTGGTCTCGCACACGGCAGCAACAACATTGCTCAAAACAACTTAGAACAGCTTTCTTCGCGCATTAACAGCAACCCTGAACCAAGCTCAAACTTTGCTGAGTTTGCTGCTGACAATTCAAACGTGAGGGACCCCTATGATTTGGATTCAACAAACATGATAGGCCTTGCAGGACCACCTACAAACTACATAATATATAATGATCAAATAAGTGAAGATGATGAAAAAAGTTGTTTATACAACTCATCTACCATAAGTAGTGGGACTCCATATCTTTCATCTAACCTTAAAATTAAAATGGAGCAAGAAAATTATGATGAAAATGATTCAAGAGAGTCCAAAACATCTTCACAAGATGCCATTAAAAGACCAATGACTGATAGTGAAGATGAAAACAAAAGTAATTTTGGCAACTTATTTACCATCAGTGATGGAACTCCATCTATTTCATCAAACCTCACAGTTTCATTGGCAGGAGATCTGAGCCAGACATTTGCTAGCAGGCAGAAAGCACAAGATGGCTATTGTTACACAGAGATAAAAATGGAGCAAGAAAATGATGATGACAATGATTCAAGAAGCTCAGAGAGTATATTGTTACATGGGCAGAAGCAATCATGTGCCCTAAACCCTGAACTTGAAGGGCTTATTATTGGAATTGGGTATTTTAGAGAAAAATCTGGAAGTTTTAATGGCACTAAAGAACCAGTCGATCCTAAAAAATGGTCTGAATTTGATGATGTCCACTCATCTTATGAGACAAAAAATGCTATTCAACTAAGCTTCACTGACAAGGAAAACATTGTGATTTGCAATGACATTGTGACCAAAACAGAATCAAACAGTGACTTTAATGAGAATTTAATCGAACAAATCGACAACTTATCCCCATCACTCGTAAGCAAAACTGAAGTAGTTGTGAAGAGTGAACCAGCAATTTCAGAATGTACGTGGTCAACACAGAAACAATGTAATGCCTTTCTCAGTGAGGTAAAAATTTAAATTCCATAATTTTATTATTTTATTTGACTGTTTTTTTTCGGTTTTATTTTCATAAATTTTTAGATAGACATGTTCATTTATCTTAATTGTTTTTGGCAAAAAAGCTTGCCTGCACTGAGTTTACAAAAATTGAGGTTTTTTGGCCAGAGGTAGCCATGTAAGATATGTTCCTCATGATATGAAGCATTGGGTCTTGAAATTTTAAATGGTTGCAAATAAAATTTCATACGTTTTTCTTGTTTATTCAGCTTCTACAAGAATATTCAAAGCAACAGCAAGAGATGAAATATTTGAAGGCCTTAATGGAGCAAAATGATCAAGAAATTAAAATATTGAATGAACTCGAAAAACATAAGATTAGAAATTGCTTTGTTAAATTAAAGCGAATTTATTAATTAGATTTGCTATTTTCTTCAATTGGACATGTTTCTGTTATAAAAGCATTTTCTATACATTACAATAATTAAGATTTTTCTAAGTCTGTCCAATTATTTTTCTATTGACAAACTGATAGCATTTTTTATGGTAATAAAATGTTCATGTATTACGACTATCGCTATGTTGAGTCCCGATTGTCTATAATAAATATAAAAATGACCATCTGTGCGTGGAACCCTTTTATAACGCGATGATCGGGGTCCGTAAAATCGGATCGCGTTAAAAGCCGGGTCGTGTTAATGCAGGGTTGTACAATATTCAACTTTTTTCCAAAAACATATACAAGTTCATCGATCAGAAGTTGGTCTATCATCAGATGAATATTAATGGAAATGCATTAATTAAGAAATATTCAAAACAATTCAAAGCTAATATATTTATTGGTAATTACTGTGCTTTAAAAACATTTACTAACTTTTAATTGTCTAAGTGATAATACAGATTGGTCGATAATACCAGACTATCGCTATGTTGAGTCCCGATTGTTGGTTAATAAAAGTCATATGCAAATTCTTCCACCAAATTATAATAAACGTTTTGCATGCTATGTACCGTACGTTAAACAAATATTTTCATGGTACGATAAAAATACACGTAAATAAATTTAACTTCTAGGAACCGTGCCATGAGCGTATTTTAAAAGTCACAACTAATCTCATACCCAAAATTAAGTTAATTTCTTGTTTTTTTTTTAACTTTTCATCTAAAGTTTTATTTCTCCATGTGTGAACGAATATACGAAATTTCGGGAGCCATGCGACGACCACGTTATATTCGAATTTGCGTTGTGGCGTGTCCCGTTATAGCAGGGTTCCACTGTAACGTCATTCACATCTGACAAAAACTTCTTATTCTCCATTCAGATCCATTATATCTTTTGGGAAGTAAAAATGATCAACAAATATAAATTATTCGTGAATGTTTAATGATATCCAAATCAGGAGTTAAGTACGTAAGTGTCAAAAACATCGAATTTTTTGACAAACTAAACAGAACAAAGATCTCAAAACACACAACAATATAAAAAAGAACTCCATTAAGAAACATTATAATTGATTTTATTAAGCAATTATGAAATCTTTTTTTAATTTAAATTAAAAAAATACTACTGAGCAATCCTTGATTGACAATGATCGAGGAAACACCATTGGTTAGGATCACATGCCTTCCCTTTTTACATTCTTCTTTGGAAACCTGGCAAATTAAAGAACTATCTCTTTCACATCTATCATTTGATTTGGAGATTTAAAACAATTTCAATTTGAATATTATATTACAGTAATATTTAATTTCAAGAATATAACATATTAAGTTACAAAATAAACCAATTCCTAATTAAAAATTATATTTACAAAAATATTACATTACAAATATACTCCCCTGCAAGAATAGTATAACACAAAATTATTTCATTACTAGTGGGTTTTTCTCTCGCTTCCGTTTCCTTTCCCACTTGATCTCTTGCTCACCTGCTCCTTCTCGCTCTCCATTTCCCGCTCCTGCTCGCTCTCTTATAACTGCTTGCTCTCCCGCTCCCACTGGCTTTCCTAATCCCACTCACTCGTTCTCACGCTTGCTTTCCTGCTCCCTTTCTTTCTTTCTTCTTCTCTCTCCCAACTTCTTTTTGCCCATAAAACATAAAATAAATTAGCTAAAAGCTGCTTAATAGATAATACGATATAACATAACAGGAGTATGGTAAATACAGCAATACTCCCCAGCATGAATATTTAAATAGAAAATTATTTCATATTATGTCGATATAATATTAGTCTACAAGTATCAAAAAAACTATTTAAATGTATTTATTTGTTTTTTAAATTTAGCAAAAACACAGATGAACCTGGAATAAACAGGTTTCAGATAAAACATTATCTTAAATAACCAATTTTTGAACAGATATATATATATATATAATGTTTTTTACAGAATCATTTTAAGTTTTATAAATTTGTATACCATACAATTTATTTAACTTCAATCTCATTAACTATGCTGACACAACCATAAATGATTAACAGCAAATTTAAAATTAAAGTTTTATAAACTAAAAATTTGCTTAATGTACACAGATATCTGTTTTGGGAAACCAGGTGCTATCTTATCTGGATTTTTGATATTTTATGCTATACTTCTAATTCTATGGAGCTGTTGCGGTGTGAATGATTGACCTTGATTCTTTCAGTCTGAGCCCCATAATAAAAATACATATAAAACCATGACTTCAATCTGAGCCCCGTAATAAAAATATATATAAAACCATGACTTCAATCTGAGCCCCGTAATAAAAATACATATAAAACCATGACTTCAATCTGAGCCCCGTAATAAAAATACATACAAAATCATGACTTCACAATTGTTAAAAAGCAGAAATTACTCATCTAGACTGTACAATTACAACTTTTATTTTACAAAAAAACTATCAAACGGAGTTCAGCCTATAATTTAAAAGGTTCGGAGACAAGAGAAAGGGGACTTCAGCCGTATTTATGACTTACAAAATGTTGTATTTATGGCTTACAAAATGTCGAAAAGTCATGTGATCTAGTGACGTCTGAGGTTACACATAAGAAAATCACATAATACAAAATCAAATTTAACCAAAATGAGTACACAAACAGTACTTTAAAAAAAAGGTATTAACTAGCCTAAAAAATTGGAATTAAATCACGAGCTAGAAATTACAAAAGACAGAAATCTAAACTGCAGATGACTCAATTCGATTTCTGACCAGCACCTTGTAAGAATGAACCAATCATCAGCCTGACATTCTGATAGGAAGAAATTATTTAAATTCAACCCAACTGATTGTTTCCCGCTATAGTTGTGCTTAATTTAATTTACACTAGCAAGGCTGCCCGCCATTTCCCTGGTTTTTTAAAGATTTTATTTTCTCAATTTAATGGCTCGTAGCTTTCCTCTCAATAAGGACTACCTGCAGTGGAAATTCTGACTAAATTGCTACAGCAGTTCATATGTGATAAGTGAACAAACACACTCAGATAACTAATTAAATCCATGAAAGAATTAAATACAATTTTTAACACAAATATAGTAAACCACTTTTCTACGATAAAATCCAAATAAAACTAGCAAAGGAAGAAAAAAAGCATAAACGAATGGCATTCTAGAAACGCTATCAACACAAACAACAATGGGTCGTTAAAGCGTTCGTTTGGCTTTATAGAAATGAATGTGACACTGAACTTTATGAAAAGAACATTTTTGTAGTAAAGTATGTAAAAATAAAGCGAATTTACATGAAGTTCGATTCTGCTTTGGGAAAAAAACTGTTTTCAAAAGCATTCCATAAACGCCTGTTTTGGAAAAAATTTTTGTTTAATATTGATATAGAGCTTATCAATTGAAAAAAAAACTAAAAACACTGATACAATTCTGGAAACAAAAATAAGTTTCTTTTTGCAAATCCCTTGTTTTTTTGGATTTGCTGAGCGTAGATTAAGAAAATTTTTAAAAATTGAAATAAATTATTTGAGAAATTTTCCAAAACTTAATAGAGAATGCATTATCATAAGGAATTGGCCTACATTCCAAATTTCAACTCGATCAGATGACGGGAAGTTTTCAAATTTTTACTTACACTGTTTGTCCGCAAGCAGACAAGCAAGCAAGATTGGCAACAAAGTAAATGTGTAATTATAAGAAATTTAAAAATAAGTGAACAGTTTCACAAATCCCTTATATTTTAGAGTTTGCCAGCTTTTCATTTTTATTGCAAAAAAATTAGTTAATTTTCACTTTCAAGCTTTGCAAACATTCCGGTAAGACTGTCAGTGAAGAAATTTAAAAATAAAGCTATTATTTTAGATTGCCAAAACTAATTTTTTAGTTGACAAATTAATAAAAAATACTTGGAAAAAATTACTTTTAAACTTTATTTAATTAAAACATAATAACAAACCATAAAAAATAAGGATTTTTCACAAATCCCTTTTATTTCAGGATTCACCAGCTTTTCCTTTAACACAAATTTGCTATTAAAACAACATTTGTTATTTATAAATGTAACTTATTATATAATTATGTTTGATTTTTTGTTAATTTAAAACATAGATAAATAATTTTTTAAATTAAAATATTAAAAATAATTTTTTTTTAGAAAATTTTTAAAACGAAAAAGAATCCAATGTAATGAAGAGTGAGTCTATATTTCAAATTTCAGCTCACTTTTCAAAGTTTTCAGACATTCAAACAAGCAAGCAAGACCAGCAGTGAAATTAATATAAGAAATTTAACAAGTGAATCAAAAAACAAAGTTTTTTAAAAACACACTTTTATATAATCGATTGTGTAGGCCACATTCTGTTACATAAACAACGAGTATATTAGCATAGACAACAAATAGTTTGACGAAAATATCACAAATAATTATTTCATTAAATTTTGTCCAATCGACCCGAAAATTTGATAGAATGCATTGTTAATCAGTTCGGAGGTATGTTTAAATTTTTAAGTGCTCATCGGGAAGTTAGTTTAAAATCGATTGCAAATTTTGACTACAGATCGACAGACAGAGAAGTCAAGTTAAGTAAAAGTGTGTAAAAATAGATTTAATTTTTTTTATTTCATGTGTATTTTGCCAGTATCATGATTTATTTTTCAATCCCAGTCCATATTCGCCAGTTCTATTGCCGACTTTTATAAAAAGAATCTTATAAAAGAATATAATCCAAATAGCAGATGAAAATTCTCTTGTACGCTATCATCTAACAGCACTTTTACTTAGTTCATCTTGAAAAAACACCTTTTCGCAATCCCAAACATAATAAATTTATATTGATATTTGGTCTCTCGGCATTGGGGCCCTCCTGTGAGGAATGGCAGAACCCGATTAGAAATTTGCTCCTCCACCTCTTTACAATGTATTTAAACAAAAAAATCATTGTATGCTGTTGCAATGATTCTCGAAAAAATTGTAAATAATTAAAATTGTAAAATGATTGTATTGATAAAAATATTCAACCTGAAGACTGTTGGAAGTGCAAAAAAATCATGTACGCTGAATTTAACGGTCAGGTGATAAATATTTTTTGAGATTGAGGAAATTATATAAAACTGGGGCTACATTAAATTGTTAAATATTTTTTTAAATAAAAATTTATCATTGACAGAAAATTTAAAAAATGTCTGATTTGTATATTTATTTCTTTCTAAATTTAGTTTGCAATTATAAAGATTCGTATGGACAGCAAGACGTAAATGTATAAAATACTTTATTAATCCATTATATAATTAATAATAATAATTATTATTATACACTTCCTTTACAAACATGATAGATGCTTGTGTTTCTATTTTAACCTCCCCAAACAAAACTTGTCTCAATGTCCTGCAAGAAAATTTGAAACAAAAATTGAATCAACAATATGTATGTGCCTGAAATATTATCACATTCAATAATTTCATATTTTCAAAATTCAATCAACAAATATATGCATGTACCTGAACTATTGTCGAATTCATTAATTTGAGTTTTCAAAATTGAATCAATAAATATAAGTATGTATCTGAAATATTGGCACATTCATTAATTTTAATTTTTAAAATTGTATGAACAAATATATGTATGTACCTGAAATATTGTTGCATTCATTAACTTGAATTTTTAAAAACGACTGCACATTTTTCTATGATTGAAATACAGCAAATTAGCAGTAATATTTAAAGAAATATATTCCAGGTACAAGTCTTGTTACAATTTTTTTCAGCTATAAACTACTGAATTCCACCAGTGGGCACACTTCTTCAAAGCAGATAAAGAAAAAAAACTAATAATAATCAACATTTTCATAATCCTGTACTAGAATTGACAAGAAGGCTTGGTTAAAGATGATGACACTCTTTGTGCAAATCAATTATTAAAGTTAATGTTGAAAAAGAAATTAAAAAGTCCCCTGCTAAATCTTTAACGAAAGCATTTTCAAAACAACGTGCATATTACTATGGCGATACATCTGGCAATCGTACGCACACACACGCACACACGCACACGCTCATCCAGTAAAACGATTTAAACTTGTAAATAATAATAATTGTGGGATGACCTCAAGGATTTCGTCGCGACGAGATCTCCCTTTTGTGATTTATTTATCATCATTTTAAAAAGCAAAATTAAAAAAATTAAAAATTAATATTTTGTTAAATCAAATAACAAATGTATATCAGAAATTCGTTGTGGAATGTTATAGGCAAAGTATAACAGTTTGCGTTCTAACATTTAAGATATTGTAACAGTTATGCATAACTAACTTTTATTCATTAGCCAACTTGCTTACTTTTTTAATTATTAAACATA
Source organism: Erpobdella octoculata (assembly GCA_963978895.1). NCBI lineage: Eukaryota > Metazoa > Annelida > Clitellata > Hirudinida > Erpobdellidae > Erpobdella > Erpobdella octoculata. The sequence continues at coordinate 1,261,569 of OZ022241.1, read as the reverse complement.
TGCATCCAAAAAATACTATTAAGTCATTTTTTAAATACCACAAAAAGATTTCAGCATGAGATACCCATGTGACACAAAACTTTTTTACAATTTTACATTTTTGGCAAAATCCAGTTACACTGAATTGAATTCCTGAGAGTCAAAGTTTTATTTTATATAATTTTTTTGAGCATCACCATTGTGGCTGATTAATTTTACTGTTAAGCTAGACAGTATGTTGAATTAGTTGATTAAGCACATTCTCAAATGGAAAAAATAAACCAGAATGGCACTCCCCAGTTCTTCATCATTTGTCATTTTAAAAGACAGCCTTGATGTTTTTTTTCTTGACAAGATTCAGGAAAAACCAACTTTAACAAAAGTCTTTTTAAATCTAAAATAGTTTATATTTTTCACATTAGTTTTTGCCAATAAAAAAGTTTTAAATCACGAATTGGTATTTTATATTAATGTCCTTTAATATATTATTTATTGTATTTCCTCTGGCAGTGTGCGCTTACCCGTGGTTGTGTTTGGTTTTCAGTCTTCGAGATATTAATTTTTTATGTGCGTTAATATACAGAACGATTGAAAAAATATTTGTGACCCAAAAAATTCAACAAAGAATTGGTGAAACCGGCAGCTCGTTCAGAACGACCAAACTTGAGAAAATTTTCGTATGTCGAATGCCGAACGTCGGCCAATTTATTTGTTTTATTCTACGTTTTTCAATGATTTGTAATTGTGCATTGCGTTGGTTAATGTTTTCACGTTTATTTCTGTTATCAACTCTGGTTTTTACTCACGTGTTTCACATTGTTACAGAAGAGTCTGAAGACCATCATCATTATTAATAAGTCATTCCATTATTCATTCATTCATTGAGCTTGGAGCAGTTGTAGTAAATAAAGATAGTCTTATAGTGCCATGTGCTTGTGCTACAATAACAGAAATTAATCCTTAAACAATACTGGAAATATTTAAAATATACTTTTTTTGGTCAATTGCCTTTTAGAAAGTAACGTTAACATTGATAATCCAACATCTTCAATATAGTAATTGACATTCTTATAAATCCAAACAGCTAAATTATTGTTACATTTCAGAATGAACGAAGATAATTCAGAACATCATCCGGTGAAGTACAACCCTGGAGACGTGCTCTGGGGAAGAGTTAGTGGACATCCTTGGTGGCCCTGCATGGTGACCAATGGACCGGGCATAGCCACTTACACCAGACTCATCAAAAGTACGTTTTATTTCTATTTAGTTGATTTTTAATTTCTGAGTTTTAATTTCAGCTTCTCGGGATGTTTTGAGGGACTGTTATGATAAAAGAGATTTTATTTGTATTATTTAATTTTGTTAAAAATATGAAAATCTTAAATTAATTCAGTGTATTTAGACAATTTGTACTCATAACACTGACAAATGCAGATCCATGCATACATACTGCAACATTTTACATAAATAGTCATTTTGTAAATACCACATAAAGATTTCAGCATGAAATACTAATGTGACAAGATATTTTATATTTTTACATTTTTTGACTAAATCCAGTTAAATTGAATTTAATTTAATTTCGTTAGGATACATTGACTGTAAAAATATTCCTGTTTTGAATTTACCAGTAATGCAATAATGTTTTATCATTTCCGATATTAAATCCAAACACGGAATCTCGTTGCAGGACGGCAGAACACGATGGTTCATTACAACGTCCAGTTTTTTGGCGATGTGAAAGAGAGGGCGTGGGTGGGCGACCCAAATTTCCTACCATTCGAGGGAAGGGCTGCCTTTGAGAGACTTCGGCAGGAGAAGTTGAACGTTACAGGTTTCACAACTTCAGCTGTTGTTTTAAATTTAGTTTTATTTAATATTTAAATATATCGGTGCCTTTGAGGTTTCACAACACAAGAGTGTGCCCTATAAATGTTCTAGTATTACATATTGAAATATCTTTTTTATTTATATTTTTTAATATATTGAAAATATAATTTAATATAGATTTATATAATGAGATCCCTGGACACATAAGAACTTGTTTAAAAGTAAAGTGAAGCAACTAGCTTTATGGCATTAAGAATGTATGGCAGCAATCAAAGTGTCACTTACATTGTTTGTCAATCACCTCGACCACATTAAAAACCAGCCTGTTTCATCTGCAGATATATCTTCTTGCCTGTATAAGATTTAAATGTTTTCCATTTCAGGCCTTACTCAGTTAAGATATATCTTCTTGCCTGTATAAGATTTAAATGTTTTCCATTTCAGGCCTTACTCAGTTAAGATATATCTTATTGCCTGTATAAGATATAATTGTATTCTATTTCAGGCCTGACTCAGTTGAACTACAAGAAAGAAAAACAGAGCTTCATCATTGCACCCAGGAGGGAAAAGGCCTGGAGCACAGCTGTTGATCAGGCGGAAGAAGCCGCTCTTTTGGTCCCTTCTCTGCGTTTAGAGAGGTACTCGGAGGCTTACCCCGTGGTTATCCAACCAGAGCTTCCGGCAGCGCCCAGGAAACAAAAGAGGACTACGGCCCTTTCCGGGGAACAACCTCCGGCCAAAAGATCCCGAAACAGTCCCTCTGGTAGTCCGAACTCGCGAGATGTCGAAAGCTTTTCGGAGAATTTTGAAAACGACGACGAAGAAGAAGAGTGTTTGGACGGCAGTGAGTCCGATGCAAGCCATGCTGCCGTGTCATTGGCCAAAGGTTAATGTTGAAGAAAGTTCGCTTTATAGAATTATCAAAATTACTTTTTTTTTAATTTATTTTTCTAAATAATTTAAAAACAAAATGGTTATTCAAATTTAAATGTTTACAGCTGCAGTCCGATCGGGTCGTTCTATCAAGCACACTGCAAAGTTCGCCGACCATCTCATAGATCTCATGAGTAAAAAGTCACACACTCCCGTATGTTGCTTTTGGTTTTAATGAATTTCGAATGTCAAACAAAATATTTTATTTTTTTCATAAATTGAATATTATTTATTAAAAACGGATTAATTAAAACAACAGAAAAAGTCCGGTTCGAAATCTCGTGAGAATTTGAATGCAAGCGTGAATTCGTCAATTTCTGAAACTTCTCCTACAGCCATGGCCAAGGTTGGTTGACTTTCTCATCTAGAATGATCTCATTATTTGATTTAATTAAAAATCTGATTTTTCATATTTATTATTTTTCCGGAAATAATCTGAGCAAATATTTGATAATATTTATTAATTTAAACTTTAAAAATTGAAAATTAATTAAAATAAACTTGTTGCTTGGTAGGAGAATGTGGAAGCTCCCAGAACTTGTCCAGCTGATGCAAAACCTCAGCTAGCTGCAACAACTAAGTTTACAGCTCCTGCAAGATCTCAACTAGCTGCTTCGACTAAAGCTCCGGCTGCCGCAAGATCCCAGCTAGCTTCTACAAATAAATCTCCGGCTGCTGCAAGACTTCAGCCAGTCGTACCAAGTGGGGTTTCTGCTGTAGAAGCCCCTACGTTTGCCGCTCCTGTGACTGCGCTTACCGTCATAACACCAACCGTAATCGCTCCGTTGATAACTGTACCGAGGCAGGTGGTCGCTGTGGATAACTTTGTGCTTCCTGAAATTAAAACCGAACCGCTGGATGACCCATTCCTGGGTGTTCAGCAGCTTGAACAGCTGCCGGTCGAACAGCCGGTTCAACAACAACAGCAGTCTGTCCAGCAAAAGCAGCCGCAACTGATGCAGAAGAGGCAGAAACAACAGCCTCTGGGCGTGCAACAACAGCTGCAACCAGCTAAGCAGCGAACTTTAACATTAAAGAAATTACTGGCTATGCAGGAGCAGCAAAACCAGATTAGACAGCAGCAGCAACAAATTGTAGCAGAACAGCAAAGGTTAAGCACTCAACAACAGCCCGAACCTAAGCGTCGTTTTCTCGAAGAGCTGCTGGTTGAAGAAAGCCAGCCGCCTCGCAAGAGGCGAAAACAGGCCAGGCCAGCAAAAAGTCCTCCACAGTTGTCTTCCTACCCGCTGGAGACGATCATCGTGGCGCCTCTGCTGCCTGAGGTGAAGATAGAACCAGTAGAGCAAGAACAGGAAAAGTGTCGCTCGATAGGCATCAACACTGACATCGACATGGAAGAGTTTGACGCCATCTTGTCGAGGTCTCTCGACAGTAGTACTTTGGGGGCTGCTGAAAAAGACAATTCTGTCATCGATACGTGTACACAGAACTCTACTATACTCGATTGCGGCATCGTTAGCGGACAGCTTGAACATGAGCGTTTGAGCGAGAACGATATCTTGAAAGAAAAAGAAAGTCTTGATACAAGAAGTGGTTGCGATTTTGTCCGAACTGCCCAGCTTGATGAAGCCGTAGATGCACTTGCTGGCGGTAAGGATGGTTCGACTGCTGTAACTATCGGTACTCTATCGGCTGACACTGTTGATGCTCTGCAGGGTGAAGCTACAGATGCTCTGCAGAGTAAAGCTATGGATGCATTAGAGAGTGAAGCTATGGATGCATTAGAGAGTGAAGCTATGAATGTCCCACAGGATGAAGGTGTAGATGCTTTACAAAAAGAAGACGCTGATGCTCCAATTACTAAAGCTGCTAGTGCTCTGCTCTCTAATGTTGCTGATGCTCTTCTTGCAGAATCAGTTGATTCTTTAGTTTCTGAAGTTCCACCTGTCGAGGCTGTTGATGCTCCACTTGATGAAGCTGCTGATGTTTCGCTTGGTAAAGCTGTTGATTCCTCACTTGCCGAAGTCATTGATTCAGCTGATGAATCACCTGAAGCAGCTGATGAATTACCTGAAGCAGCTGATGAATCACCTGAAGCAGCTATTGAATCACCTGAAACAGCTGTTGATGCCTATGAAGAAGCTATTGAATCACCTGAAACAGCTGTTGATGCCTATGAAGAAGCTAATCAGCCAATTATTGAGACCTCAGATAAAGCAAAAACTGCCGTTGTCAAAAGCAGTGAAGATTTAGATGAAAAGGGTGAGGCAGAAAACACCAGTGATGTATATCTTAGCCAGGACCCAGAAGATTTTTTAATTGATATAAACTCCGAAACCACTGAAGTAGCTGGTGCTATGAAAACAGCTGATGTGCCAAGTTCTGTTACTAATGAGACAACTGCCGTGTGTGGCTATGAAAGTAACGGAGACAGTGAGAAAGTTGTTTCAGACTGTGGAGTTAAAGACATTGTTTTCTCTGAGCTCAATGACGTTGCTTCTGGCTCTGAATCCAATAAAATGGCTGCATCTGGTTCTGAAGCTATCGAAATGTCTGTATCTTCTAGCTCCGAAGCAGCAGTAGTACGATCAGTAATTGCTGATGACGAAAAAACTTCAACGATTTCCGAATTAGTCAACGAAGCTGCTAATACAGACGAGCCTATGGAAGTAGAAAGCAACTTAAACGAAACAGTTGCTGCCATCAATGATTTTCAAAGTACTGCCATCAATGAGATGGAAGTCGAAGACCCTCTTTTGGAAACCGGGGAGAGTGGCGGAAAAGATGACGACAACTCTTCTGCTCCACACGACAGAGCCATCACCATCGAGAGCAACAGCGAAAACAGCAGCGGCCTCAGCACTCCGCTGTCGTTTGTCGAAAGCAGCGACAGTCTCGACGGAGGAGTCTACAACCTGGCGACGATCTTCAACGAAGAAACGACCGACAAGTTGGAAAACATCGAGTCGTTCCAGCTGTGCGGGGTAATGTACAGGAGGGTTCAGCCCGCAGCCGCCCTTGTGCCGCAGGGCCCTGAATCGACAGGAGGGTTAACCACCTCTGCCGGCTTTCCGAAACTTACGTCGGAATCGCGTTTTTGTCTTGCCTGTGACAAGCCGGTAGAGGAAGAAGATCGATCGATTCAATGCACGGGACCTTGTCTCGGCTTTCGTCATCTTTCCTGCCTCGGTCCTCAGGTCCTCCCGGATGTGCCGTTCAAGTGCAACCAGTGCAGTGCAGGTAGAGAGTAGTTGTTTTTTAAATTGGTCTCGGGTGTTTTTTTCTTCTCATTTTTAAATCTTTTATATAAAACTTTGCTGTTTCTTGTGTGCAGAAGGAATAAAAATTTTGGAAGTCAAAATTAACCCGCTTCCCGTTATCCGATTGAGCGGAATTTTGGCGGATAAAATTGTCGTCAATAAAAATTAAATTTTCAGATTTGATGAACAAAATTTAAATAAGATATAAAATAAAAGTAATCAAAATTTAAAAATTAGACATTTTTTTAAGGATTTAAACTATTAGTTTTAATAGTTTTTAGTTCATTCACAGAAAATCTAATAAAACTTTGTTTTTTTACACTTTCACTTAATTTTGTTGTGGGGTATGCTACCGGTTGATCTTATTATAATCAATTTTTACTTGAGTTTTGTTTATTATCAGAACCAAAAATATATAAAAAAAAAAAGTCTATAGAATCAAGCCATAAAAAAATTAATGTCTGAAAGTTATATTTTTGATGAAGAGGAGCTACATCAGGCTCCTCTATACTGACAGAAGCTGGAGGACTCGCGACTCCTAAGAGATGCGGTCCTTGAAAGCGTTTACTGTCGGGGCGTCAATTGTGTATTGCGTAAGCGCATTCCATGGAGCGACAATCCGGTTTGTGAAAAAATTGTATCGCTCTTCGCAACCTCTGACATACTGGCGCTCTAATTTGCAGTTGTGGCCACGCAGGTGGTATGCCGTGTGGCCGGCTGCTCGAGTTTGCGGAACGGAAAAGCTGACGTCGTCGATGTTGTGGGCGATTTTGAACTGCTCGATCAGGTCACCTCTCGAACGGCGGTCTTGTAGCGTTGTGATCCTAAGCTGTTGCAGACGATGTTCATAGGGCTGATGTTTTAGTGTTGCAATGATTTTTGTTGCCCGACGTTGGACCTGCTCAAGAAGGTTAATATCGCCCTTTTGATAAGGCGACCAAGATTGAACAGCAAATTCAAGATGTGGGCGGACGTAGGAGAGGTAAAGTGTACGCCACAGTATGAGGCTGCGGCTGCGGAAAGCTTTTCTGAGTCGGCTGAGCATATGATTGGCTGATGACGCTGCTTTTTCGACCTGTGCTCGGACCTTTAGATCATCTGAGACGAGAACACCAAGATCACGTTCGACTTTTGTGACTTCGAGTGGTCGCCGCGTGCCGTCAATATGTCTCATAGAGTATTGGTGGGTTATTCTGTGTGAGCGACCGACATGCATGATTTTGCATTTCTCGACATTGAACTGCATTAGCCAAGTGAATGACCACTCAACTGCACGGTCAATGTCAGCCTGGAGGGATAAAATGTCGGAAGCTGACTTGATGATGCCAATGATTTTGCTGTCGTCCGCGTACATTTTGATTTGGTGTGTGATAGTGTCCGGTAAGTCGTTAATATATAACACAAAAAGTAGTGGACCAAGAACAGAGCCTTGAGGAACGCCACTTGTCACATTCTTCCACTCGGACTCGCAGCCTTCAATCAAAACGCGCTGCTTCCTATCATTCAGCCACGCTTCGATCCATGAGAGTAGCATACCACGGATGCCGTAAGCTTTTAGTTTATGCAGTAGGCGTTTGTGAGGTACTCTGTCGAATGCTTTGGCAAAATCTGTATATACTACGTCAGCCACATAGCCGCAATGAACAGCTTCAGTGAGTATGTCGCGAGTTTCAAGTAGATTTGTCAAGCAGCTTTTTTTCTTGAGAAAACCATGTTGATGTTTGCTGATTAAGCCGTTGACGACGCAGTGCTGCATGATGTGTTCATGTAGAATGCCTTCCATTACTTTACAGGGCACAGGAGTGAGAGAGACAGGCCTGTAGTTAGAAGGCTTGAGCTTGCTGCCTTTTTTGAAGATAGGGGAAACATTTGATTTTCTCCATGTGTCCGGTATAACTCCGGACATGAAGGAGCGCTTGTAGATGAGAGCCAAGGGTGTGGCAAAGGCAGCTGCGCAATTGCTGAGAACGCGTGGGTGCAAACCGTCAAGACCCATCGATTTAGTTTTGTCTAAGCTGTGGAGTCTTTTTTGAAGAATAGCTGCAGAAAAACAACTTTCATTTACATCGCAGATTGATTCGGTGCGATCTGTAAAAGCAGGCATGTAACCCTCAGGTTCGATGACAAAAACAGATTGAAAATAGTCATTGAGGGAAGAACAGATTTTTTCACGGTCCGCAGTTATGGTGCCGTCGGCTGTCTGAATAGAGTTGATGTCGTCTTTGACAAACTGCTTGCTACGGACATGTGAATGAAGAAGTTTTGGATTGGATTTGGAAGCGCTGACTAGTTGTTCCTCATACATGAGAATTGCCGACTTGACTGTTTTAGCTACACGCTTGCAAGCCTCTCGATGAGATTCTCGTAGAATAACTGCAGAGTCGCGCCCCGATGCGATGTATTTAGCCCAGACCTCGCGCTTGACTCTAGCTGCTTTTATAACTTCGGGTGTTACCCAAGGTTCTTTTTTCCGGACAAATGGAGTTGTTGTAGATGGGATGTGTAGTGCAACCGCTTCGTTGTATCGGTCGATAAGAAGCTGATAAGTGTCAGGTACTGAAAGGCCATCAAATAAGTTTTCCCAGTCGGTGTTTGAAATACGAGAAGACAGCGCATTGTAGTCAGCTTTGCTCCATATAAAACGTTTGTGCGACGGAGAAACACGTGAATTGTTCAGACCGGCCACAGCGAACCGACCGGTTATAAAGCAATGGGATTGGCCCATGGGCGTGTATCCAAGTGAGTCAGCTTCAAGTATCTCGATAGCTCGGTCGGGGTCGTTGGTAATAATGAGGTCAAGAGTGCTGCTAGGTGTAACGTAACGATTACAGCGGTACGTGGGAAACGTGACAAGCTGTGTAAGGTGCCAGTCGTTGAGGCACTCTTGAAATCTAATGTCACTAGGATGTTCGTTACCTATATGGGCAACTGTTGCCACGCCACCACCCACGTCGATTGGAGCATATTTTGTGTGAGAGAAATTAAAATCGCCATAGAGCAACATAAATGAGCAGCTCAAGGCGGAAAGTGAGCTACGAGCTGTTGTGACTGAAGCAATACATTGCGTGAGATAGTCGTCGTTCAAGTCATGAGGGCGATATAAACAACCAACGAGGAAAGTTTCTCCACCGAAACAAATGACTCGCCAGACTTGTTCAATAGCTGGAGAGTTGAGCTGAGGAATGCCAGTCTCACTGGTCACAACTTTATCCACAACGTAAATCGCAACACCTCCTCCAGCGCTCCTCTCTCTGTCTTTACGGTGCAGTTGATAGCCAGCTATGGAGGTGTCTGAGGATTCGTTAAACCATGTTTCCACAAAAAACATGGCATGTGGTCTAAGCGATTGGTCGAGGGCTGCTATTCTTGCTGTTAGCTCATCGCGTTTATCTTTATTGAGCGAGCATGGGTTGTTGGACCAAAACCGAAAGTGATTTAGAGACGAGGTAGGTGAAGAGGATTTGAGCTGGCTTTTCTTGTTGGGGTGACGCATTCTCTGTGGCTTTTGCAAGAGTGAATTATTGGGCCTTCTTGAATTTGTGCAGTTGATTGCCACGGATGCCGTATCGAAAGGGCGAATCATTACCAAGTTGAGCATTGAGTTTGTTTCTTTCTTGCCTCAACTGGTAGTCTAATTGTCTTTCTGCCTCTGTTAAATCCGGGCTGATATAAACGGCCTTGTACGTACTGTTGCTTCTCAAACCTTTAGCTGCCAAGAGGGTCGGGTTTCTGAGACTTGCATCAGTTAGTTCCACGAGGATTGGGCCCGGTTTTGCTTGATCTTTGGATCTTAATCTCTTTATGCATACTGGTTTTACATCAGACTTGCCGATTGAACAAAAAAGATCTTTTACAAACTTTTCGTCTTCAGATCTTTTGTCAACTTGCACTGCACACGACGGTTCCGGAACTCCGTAAACGATAACATTTTTTTTCCTTTTCTCTCTATCATTCAGTTCATTCATGGAAGCATTCACAACTACTAACTGCGCAGCTGGCTGTTTTGATTTTCCGCCACCTGATTTAACTACCTGAACCCAATCGTTACCGATAGTCGGAGGTTGCAATGATGATTTTGCTGCTGTTAATTCGGTGGTCAGCTTCTTGATTACAGTTAAATTGTCTTTATCTTTGGTCTCTAGGAGCGTGACTCGCTCGGACAGCGATAAAACCAGAGAAGAAATCTTGCCGCACCACTCATGAAGAACTTTTGAGGATAATGAGTGGTTACCTTGTCCGAGACTCGGCCAGTTTTTTTCCAACAGAAATTCTGTATCCATGTTGAATATGTTGATGCGTAAAATAATCCGTTTAAATTAACGCTCTAACTAACACGTGCAAGGATTAATCTAGTATTGTAATAAGATTAAGCAATTATCACTAGAACAAAGTATAATGCTAAAAACTATTGTCTTATGTAATGGGATTAGTGATAAAGTATTGAAATAGGATTAAGTACAAAACACTAGAAAAAAAGTTATAACGCTTAAACTTATTCTCTTATGTAATAGGATTTTCTGACTAAGTTGAAATTTTGCATGCTAATTAGTTTTTCATAATATTCAATTTGATTATTATCAAAAATGAATTACTCTGAAGTTTTTTTTTTAATATACCACTGTGTCGCACATTTCTGTTCGTGTGATCCATGCAACTTTGGGCGATAAATAAATGTAGTAACTAAGTAAATAAGTTGCGTTCGTGTCTCTCGGTAGAGTTTTGTAAACTCTGTTTAAGTTTTTACTGTTTGGATCTTGTACTTATTCATTTTTCTAATAAAACAAACAATACAAATGAAAAGTCAATGAGCTAAAACTTAGCTAGCTTTTTGCTGTCATTCAAATTTGGCTATCTAGCTTGGCTTAGCTTGCAAAATTGAAAATAATTTTGATTTCAGAATTTAATGTAGAATTGAAAGTTAATTTTTCGATATAATATAAATACGACTGTTTGGCATGTAAAGTACTCGACGTAGCCATACAAAGTTAGGCGCATCTCGAAACTGTGACCCCCACAAGTACCAGTTGTTCGTAGCGGCACTGAGGCGATACACAAAAGTGTCAGATGAATCTCGTGGATTTTACCTTTATATCAAATAATCTCAAAAATATTCCTGAAAAATATTTCATCAAATTAAATTATTTGAAGTCTCTTATGATCGTGGGTTGTTTATTTATTTTTCCAGATTCCCATTCTTGTTTCATCTGCAAGAGTGCCAGCATCGAAATGATGAAGTGCGGCGTCGCGGATTGCGGAAAGTTCTACCATAGAGAGTGCCTGGCCAAGTTCCTGTTGAAACCGTGCGCCAACGCGAGCAGCACTGGCTCCTCGAATGGTTCCTCTCTCACCTGTCCTCATCACGTCTGTTTCACCTGTGCCATGGAAACCGGAAAGGTGACTGGAATATCCTCAAAAGGTAAAATAAAAAGATTTATGTTTTCATTTTGCAATGTATAATCACTCATAACTCGTTGCATATTTATTTAAATTTAAATTGCACATTTAGTTATGCTCGTAAATGTATCTTGTCATTACATTGTGTTACATCTAGTTTACAATTGTGCTAAATCATTCTGACTAACAGGCAGCATGTACAAGTGTCGTAAATGTCCCCGATCTTACCATGCCAATCAGTTCTGCCTGCCTGTCTCGTGCAAGGTCATGGACGGCAAAAGCATCAGCTGTCACGCCCACCAAGAGGGACCGAAGCTAGCTTTCAAGGTCTCTGCTAATTGGTGCTCGATCTGCAGCGAAGGTTTGTTATCGGAATCTGTTTTTAGAAGATTTTAATATATATATATATATATATATATATATATATATATATATATATATATAGAAATTATCTATCTGTTATAATCTGGTAAAAAAAAAATTATTTTTTAATTACATCACGTCATACAGGCAGCAAATACACTGGCATGCCAGACGCCGTCCGAAACCAGCCCCGACAATTGCACCGCCAGCAGAACGGCCGCCCGGGCGAAGGACTGGCTGCCTGTGCCGTCTGTCCGGCTTCTTTCCATCCCTCTTGCGACAAAATCTCACCCCTGACCGGTAGCTGGACGTGCAGGGATTGCCTTGCAGGAAAGCAAATCTGCTATGGGGATGTGGTGTGGGCCAAGTTTGCCAATTTCAGGTTTGTGATCAAAGAATAATTATATGCAACATAATAGTAATAGCTCTTGTAATGGTAATAGTATACTGAAACCTAAATTGTACAGCACAGAGATTCTGTCTCTTGTTCTGAAAAAAATGTCATTTTAGGTTTAAATTTAACGTTAAAAGTTAGTGTTAACAAGCAAACATTTCCTACTTCTTGTATGTTTTCTCCTTTGCGTGTCTGCGTATGAACGGATTTGTATACTTGATGATAGTTTATGTAATATCATTAGGGGCAGTGGTAGCAGCGAGGGGTAGTAGTTGCAAAGTAGTATATTAGTCGTAGCAGTGATTGGTCATAGCAGTTAATAGTAGTTGTAGTTGCAGTTAGAGCTAGTAATTAGTTGTAGTAGTTAGCGGTAGTTGCAGGTAGTAGTTAGTAGTACTTGCAGTTAGTAGTATTGCCAGTTATTATAAAATGTAAATAAATGTAAATGATTTATAATTTATTGATGAAATGTTTGATAATTTATAGAGCGCCTGTTCGCTTTGTTCAAAGGCGCTGTTCTTTTACATGCCCCACGGAGAGAATGATTTTACCCGCTAAGTTTTCCGTTGACATGGGCTACTAGGCAGTGAGTGGGAGTCGAACCGTGAAGCTTTCACATTCAAGGCTAACGCTCTACCAACTCAGCTAACCTAGCACCAAAGGGGTAGTAGTAGCAGCAGTTAGTAGTAGTAGTAGACGTCATAGAAATCAATTTTTTTTTCTAACAATCCAGGTGGTTGCCTGCTCGAATCGTGCAGCCGAGTGAGGCGGACGGTACCGGGGGTTATGAAAACATCAAGAAGTACAAACCGGGCTGCACCGTGGTCGTCGTCGTGGAACTGTTCGGAAGCCGACTCAGACTGGCCATCCCGTGGACGAGGTTTTAAAAAAATTATTTTTATCGGAGAATTTTATTGTTTATATTATTATAGTTTTTTTTTAATATATTGAACAATTTATTTTGGAAGGTTACTGAGGTTTGAAGATGGTCAGAATTTATCTAAGGAGTTAACTCACAAGCGTCTTAGTGCACTCTACGAAAATGGCAAGCTCATGTTTATTAATTGGCTCTTTAAATGTTTATTAATTGGCTCTTTAAATGTTTATTAATTGGCTCTTTAAATGTTTATTAATTGGCTCTTTAAATGTTTATTAATTGGCTCTTTAAATGTTTATTAATTGGCTCTTTAAATGTTTATTAATTGGCTCTTTAAATGTTTATTAATTGGCTCTTTAAATGTTTATTAATTGGCTCTTTAAATGTTTACTTTTGTGTGTTTGTTTGTGTGTGTGTATGTGTGTGCGTGTGTGTGGTAAAGGGTTTGTATTGTAGTATTGATGGTAATTTATGTAATGCAGTTAAATATGTAGCGTGACTAATATATAGCTCATATAAATTTTAATAATTAGTTGATTAAATACCTATTTATTGTTTTAAATCGAAATATTTGACACCTAGTCGTCAGCATAAGGTTATATAGTTCTTTCCGTTTGATGACCATTGGCTATTTATTACAATATTTGAATAGGACTTCAGCTAGCCTATCAGGGATTCGAGAAAAGGTCCAAACAGAAGAAGCAAGAGCTTTGCCTGGATGCCAAGTCCAGCTTGAAACCACAGCCATACAAGCACGTTAAGGTAAGTTATTTCTGTCTTTGTTGGATGAATGAAATTCTGATAGATTACAATTTGAGCGTATTTATATTCTCCTTCCCCCCTCTACCCGGGCTTGGGTTGGGGCGACTGACTCACAGAGACAAGATAAAATCATGTTACAATAATGGTACTGATGAGTAATTGTAATTTGTAATCCTGTTAGCTGTGGCATATCGTTAGAAGTAAGGGGCCACGTGTAATCATCATCATTTGTATTAATATTATAGAAATGTATTCGTGTAGTGCCATTACCTGGGCTTTACTTTGCTATTTCACTGCTTGTTAGAGTAACTGTTTATTATTATTATTATTATTATTATTATTATTATTATTATTATTATTATTATTATTATTAAACAGTTGATATTATTATTATTATTATTATTATTATTATTATTATTATTATTATTATTAAACAGTTGATAACGCAACATATGTCAGTTTATATCTATAACAACAATGTGGAGATTTCAACATGTTTATTAGCGGTTCAAAGTTGTACGAATTTAATTATTACTCTTCCTTACCTCGACAACAACAACAGGTCAACATTCCTCTCGGCGGGGTAGAAATCATCAAGGCCGCCCCCTCGGAGAATCCCACCTGCCACTGCACCCCGAACGAGGCGGGATACTGCTGCGGCCCCGACTCCGACTGCATAAACCGATTGATGCAGTACGAGTGCCACCCTCAAGTCTGCCTCGGACAGGACAAGTGCCTAAACCAGAGGCTCACGAGGAAGCAAGATGCAGACGCCAGACCGAAAAAGACTTCGGAAAAGGGGTGGGGACTTTTCTGTCGGACCCCGATCGTCAAGGTGGGATTATTTGAATAAATAATATCGCGAATAAATACTATTGCGAATAGATAATATCGCGAATAAATAATATCGCAAATAGATAATATCGCGAATAAATAATATCGCAAATAAATAATATCGCGAAGATAAATAATTATTCATTGTTCCGTCGGTAACAGGGTCAGTTCATTGGGGAGTACGTCGGAGATTTAGTGGATTCGAACGAAAGGGACAGGAGACTTCACGAGGCTCAGGTCAACGGCATCACAAATTTCTACATGCTCACGCTCGACAAGAACAGGTTTGTTTTCAAACGGAGAGTTTAAAGTTTAAATCTTCAGCTGCTGCTTTATTCCTTTGACAGTAGATTTACCTTTTATTTTATCTTATCTTTAATTTTAGTGGTTGTTTCATATCTCGTATTAGCCTTTATTTGAACTGTATTTTTTTATAGTACGGTTTAAACAGTTGTGTGATTTATTCGCTTACTTTCCTGCTGCTTTGAAGTTGTTGCTGTGTTTGTAATGCTTGGGTGTCGTTGCTGTAATTGCAGCTAATTGATCAGCAACTTGAAAAAGATGTTGGTTTTTAAGATAGCACCAGTTTATTTATAAACCATTGTATAGCTATGGAGTGATATCAGCTTTACGTCATTCATCACAGGGTAATAGATGCAGGCCCGAAAGGCAACTACACGAGATTTCTGAATCACAGCTGCGAGCCAAACTGCGAGACCCAAAAGTGGACAGTAAGTGGTGACATCAGGATCGGGCTTTTCGCCCTCAGGGACGTCGCTGCCGGTTAATATTTTAAATTAAATTAACGATCTATTTTTTTTTTGCGTGCTTGTTGTTTTTATCTACTTCTTTTCCTTTTATTTTCTTCGTGCAGGTTCCGAATTAACGTTCAATTACAATCTCGACTGCTACGGCAACGAAAAGACCAAGTGCAAGTGCGGTTCTGTCATTTGCAGTGGGTTTCTCGGAGTTAGGCCAAAGGTAAGATTTCTTTTTTTTATCGGTTCAGCTCGGTCAGGCCCAGAAGTCCTGGTACAGCTTATGGGTCATCAGCATATTTTGTATGCATACTGAGGAAAGGGTGTGTATCTCAAGTGAATGACTGGCAAATGAATATTCAATGTAAAGTGCACAAGTTGATAAATATATTTAACCAAGCAATCAAATTGAAATAGTTATGTTGCAAAAAAAATTAAAATGAGACTTGTAACAGAAGAACTGATGACAATCGAACAGGTTTTCTTGCCAAAAAATCTGTTCCAAGAATAGCGTATGGCTCATTTCAGAGAGTCTTGTTCGAGTTGATATTTCAGTTATTGAATACAAAGCCTTTGTATTTTTCACTTTGGCGATGAAGTAAAGCCATCGCGTGCATACATACATGTCTATATATAGACACGGTAGGAGTCTGAAGGACTTTGCATACATAATTTATGGATAGCCCTCTTAATCATAACAACATATCTTCTAACTAGATGGTGATCGCTATGTAATTATTATTACAAGCTCTTAATTTATTATGTGAAAAGATGATGATCATTGTGTATTTATTATTACAATCTTTTAATTTATTACATGAAAAGAATTTTTCATCCTTTTCCAGACTGCTGCCGCCGCCGAAACAGAAAAAAAGTCGCTCGAGTCTAAGTTGAAAAAAGATCAACAGCAGTCGAACCAACTGAAGAAGAGAGGACGTAAGCCGAAGCAAGTCCCACTTGAAAATACTTTGAATTGAAAAAAATTATTTCTTTTTTTTTTTTACACCTTGGACTGTTTCTCATCTCTGTCTGGAAGAATTTATAAATTTGGAAAAGTTTAATTTTCTGTTTTTATATTCTGACATTTCTTATTTGTTTAGTCACTTTGTGAAGTTCTTTTACTGTGTGTCTGTATATATATATGAGGTATTATAATTATTAATCGAGTGCAAATTATTTTTTATTTTTTTTGTTTTAATGATTATTACGTAATGCTAGTATTTTTTTATTGCTGAATTTTTTGAGAAATAAACTACTCAGAAGTCAAGTTTTTAAATATACTCCAAGTCTTCTGAGTTGGGCTCTCATGTTATTTAATTAAGCCAAGCCATCCGGGGCTAGGTATAAATCAGAAGTGAATTTAGGAGGTAGTGAATACATATTTGAATCCCTGAATATGGTGTTTACATTCATTAATGGGCGGGCGTAATGAATTTTTAGAGCCATGATTGATTGACGTCAATTAATCTTAAGACTTAATCTCTGCACAAAAAAAATGACGAATCACTCCAAAGTCCAAGATTTGACGGTACCCTTCTAAATTCTTGAAAGCGCTTTTGGCACGAATTTTCCGTGGATAGGAATGAGAGGCACCCACAAATTTTTATTTTCTAAACCCACGCAAGCAGCGATCGAGCCATTTCGCTACGCTGATCTTTTCGAGTGAAAGAGAACTCTTTCATGAGTTTTTTTTTAATTTTGCGCTTATATTAAAACTCATCTAGATAGATAAAGGTTCACGTAGGAAAACCAGCTTTTTATAAGTAACTTTTTCTTTGAATTTATCAGAGAGTCAAGTAAAAAACAAAAGATTTTTTAACTAAGAAAATACCATTATTTATGGCACTAAACACTAATAGGACACAAACGAACGGTTAAGTTTAAACTTAAACATTTTTAAAACGAGGCGTTGCCCGAACGTCACAAAGTTTTTGTGACGACGGTCACTTTTTATTGATGCCAGATTTTGTTTTTTATTTCTTTTTTATACTAACGAAACGAAAAGTTGAGTAGTTTTTTTGTAACTTTGAATATTCAACCAAAGATCAATGTTTGGAAATTCAATATGTCGTTTATGTTTCTGTTTATGACCTGTGTTTTGGTTTTGAATTTTTGATTTTATAAGCACCGAAGTACACCTGCCGATCCGCTAAAAACACGATTTTAAGAGGTTAATTTTATTGAGCTGAATGTGTACGATAAGGATCGCAAAGTTGCTGCTAACCCGTCTTTTAAACTTTTTATTTACGTTCGGAAGCCGATCACCCGATCGGGACTTATTTTGAATTTTTGAATGATTTTGCTGCAAATTTGGCTATCACACACCAGCGGCCAACTTATATAAAAATGCACTTTTGTTCATTTTGTTGTTGCTTATTTTTAGTTTTTTTTAAAAGCATCCTAAATTACATCACAATATGAGTAATTGCAGAAAATCACTAATTTCCAACATTTAATTAACACATCACTAAGTTACTAAACAAAGTAAACTGTTACTACAAAGACATACATACATACAGGCAGTAAGACGTTAAAAGACGACAAATGGCAGTGGCGACAGAAGTTATAGAAGAAAACTTGAAGAGAATACTGTGCATCAACCCAACATCGGACAGCCTCAAACCAGCTGTCACTCAAAATTTTCAAGCCAATTTCCTCCTGAATGGCATAAACAAGACTGACAGGGTGGTTTCAAGAGAACGGTCACCATTGTTACCGACTCCAGGATTGTTATCAACACCGCAACCATTGCTTCCAACACCGCAGTCGAGCAGGTTCCCAAAGGAGAAAAAAGATAAGAATTACTACGTGAACTCATCAAGAGGGGGTCAGAAAAAGAAATATTCTAGAAAGGGGGATCGCCAGGCGGATGAATACAACTCGAGGCCACCTAGTCGAAAAATTCACGAATCATCAAACGTTCAACCCATCCTCGATCTGTCCAATTCGAAAACCGATGCCGTTTCAGAGTCGTCCAGCCAAGGACCAGGCCTTACCAATGAATTGCCTAATCCGGAAAGCTCAGCGAAAAGCTTTACAGATGGACCAATCGTAGCAGATGTCAGCGAGGGTTCTAACTTGAATAATCAGGAGATGATTTTTACCGTTACCACGGTTCCAGTCTTGGAGAGAATCGCCACTGATTTTTCGAGAGCTTCAGGTAAAATTATTAAAGATGAAACTTCAAGCTATTTACTAATGAAACAAACTTTTTAATTTATTTTCTTTAATTCTGGCCATTTGTATTTGTTGCAAGTAGAGGTGTTGATTTTAGCAAAAATGCGTTCCCGGATACCCGAGCAACACCTCCAGTTGCAAAAGGTTTTCATTAACCTTTTTTAATTCTGTTCGTGGTGTAACAACTGTTTGTTGTACAGTGCTGGCGATCAATGAATCAATAATAATCAGTGTCTGTTATTAAATGGTAATTAATGTTCTTAAACAACTTTTTTGGAAGTTGATCAAGAGATGTCGCCAGAGCCGTCTCACAGCGAGACCATGATATGGGAAAGTGAGAAAGAAGATGTTAAGGTTCATTACGAAGAGTTCTTTTTTTATTAATAAATCATAAAAGAAATCAATTTCAATTAAAAAAAACATTTAATCATTTTTCGACCTTGATTCATTTTTTTCGCAATTTTTTTCGCATACTCCAGCATTGTGAACATTGCATGGAAGAGAAACCCTCGTTCAATCACGTGTGTCCCTCGACTGCTGTCATTGATGGCAAAAGGCTTCTTTTCAATCCGAGCACGGTTTGTTTTATATATATATAAAAATGAATGTTTGTATTTATGTTAATGTCCTTTATGCATTGCTACACCATTCATCCGATCGTAATGAAATTTTCACACAACCTTGAGAGTCAATGAAAATCAAAACTAAAAAAAAAATTTTTGAAATCCGTCACAAAATGAGCGGAGCGGAGCGGGTGAGCGAGCGGGAACTATATATATATATATGTATGTGCGTATGTATGTGTGTATGTATGTATGTGTATGTGCATGTATGTGTGTCTGTGTGTGTGTTTATGTATGTACTAGCGGAGATACCCGGCGTTGCCCAGGTTTTTTGAGGTTTTTCTAATGTTTGTCTCTTTCTCTCCCGTTTCCTTTCCCACCTGCTTTCCCACTCCTGTTAGCTTTTCCGTTTTCGGTCGTTTTCCCACTGCCGGTCGCTTTCCCGCTCCCGGTCGCTTTCCCGCTCCCGGTCGTTTTCCCGTCCCGGTCGCTGCCCCGTTCCCGCTCACGTTTGCTCTCCCATTCCCGCTCACGCTTGCTTTTCTGTTCCCGCTCGCTGTCCGTTCCGGGTGCTTTCCCGTTTCTATAATAGACAAACTAACCCTCAAACATTCATATATATATATATATAGTCTTAGCAAATCTATTTTGCGTTTTATAGGCTAACAGAAGTTATGAAAGAATGTAAAAGAGAAAATGAGCGGGAACGGAAACAGGAACGGGAGAGCTACCGTGACCGGGAATGGGAGAGCAAGCATGACCGGGAACGGGAGAGCAAGCGTGAGCGGGAACGGGAAAGCGACCGGGAACGGGAAAGCGACAGGGAACGGGAAAGCGACCGGGAACGGGAAAGCGACAGGGAACGGGAAAGCGACCGGGAACGGGAAAGCGACAGGGAACGGGAAAGCGACCGGGAACGGGAAAGCGACCGGGAACGGGAAAGCGACCGGGAACGGGAAAGCGACCGGGAACGCGGAAAGCGACCGGGAACGCGGAAAGCGACTGGAATCGGGAGAGCAAGCTTGGAAGGAAACGCGAGCAAGAGAGAAAATCGATAACAAAACTTCTGAGCGGGAAAGCGAACGGGAGCTGGAAAACGACCGAGAGCGGAAAAGCGACCGGGAACGCGACGAAAACGGGAAAGTGGAGAAGGAAACGGGAGCGAGAGAGACAAACATTAGAAAAACCTCTAAAAAACCCCGGGCAACGCCGGGTAACCCCGCTAGTTTATTAATATATTATAAATATAAATAATAAATATATGTACTAGCATCAAAGCCTTCTTAATATATTATAAATAATAATATCTTAGCATCAAAGCCTTCTTAATATATTTTAAATATTAATATACTAGCATCAAAGCATTCTTAATATATTATAAATATTAATATACTAGCATCAAAGCATTCTTAATATATTATAAATATTAATATACTAGCATCAAAGCATTCTTAATATATTATAAATATTAATATACTAGCATCAAAGCCTGTCATAAAAAAGAAAAAAAAATACAAAAGTCTTTGTTTTATATCGAAGGAATTTCAGCTCATTTTGACTATTGCATTAAAAAGCTTATCTTTCCTTTATTTTATAAATGATTTAAAAATAGATTAGTCAGTTCTAAAATTTAATTTTACCATTAAAAATCCGTTTTTTAAAGAAATATTTCTTGATGCTTCCGTACATTGTTATTAACAATGGGATAAATGCAAACTAAATCTCAAATATCTTTTTAAATAGCCACTGTCAGTTTTTCATTTTAATTATGTCGGTTTTATAATTTAATTTACTAATATTACTGACATCTTAAATTTATTTTATTCACGTTAAACAGTGGCGGAGAGACGAATATTTGTTTAGTACCTAGGATGCAAATAATAACATCTGAGAAAAGTTGAAAAAATCGCCTCCATTGAATAACTTTCTAATGGAAAAAATCAGAACTCTTTATGCTGTTTAGTTTTCGAGTTTATTTTTCTCACCAGCCAGCCAAAGTGTTTTATTAAGCTCTCTTTTTAGAAACAAGTCTCCAAAAATGTACTAAAAACACAAAAGTGGGAAATAATTTTATTTTCAAAATTTGCATGAAAAACTGAGTAATTATGCCAAATTTCATTAAAATCCGTCGTGCTGTAATATCAAAATTTAATTGAGTCACAGACAGATGAACTTGGCCAATTACTAGAACAGATAATTTATTGCAATATAATAAAGTTTGTGCTCTTATAAAATTTTCTGCTAAACAACCATTAACCTGAACCTTTTATTTTACCCCATCAGTTGCAGGGGGAGTCGGAGCTGCAGGCCCGAGAGGACACAGTGGAGAGGTTCCTGTGGGCGATCCACAAGGAAGAGCACATACCCTCGGATGAGTATCAGAGAAGACAAGACATCTTTAAGATGCTTTTAAACATCTTGGAATCTAACTTTCCAAGTACGTGTTAGAATATTTATAAAGCGCCCCCTATGTGTAAGAATATTTATAGAGCGCCCCCTATGTGTGAGAATATTTATAGAGCGCCCCCTACAGAGGCTTCTCAAAGAAATGATTTTACCTGCTATTATTTAGAGAACATGGACTACTAACTAAACTAGGTAGTGAGTTGGAGTTGAATCTTCAACCATTCACATTGAAGACTAACATTCTACTTAATCTGCTATCCTAGCATGACTAATATAACAGAGATCTATGCTATTTAACTAATATAGTAATTGATTTCTAAATAACCCGTTCAGTCCTAGGAATGTTATTTAGTGAGAATACACTTTTTGTCTTTAAATCGTGTAACCTTTTTATTCTCGACCATCTCATCTTTATTTTTTTTCATTCAGAGAGCGAACCCAAGATGTACGGTTCAACCGTGACCCTGGCCGGCCTTCTGACCTCCGACCTCAATATTACCGTCGTCGTGGAAAAGCCGAAGGAAGACATGAAAACCATCGCCACGCTGATCGAGACAGAATTCAGTGGTGAGTTCCACATGTCTGTCGTCCGGTGACATCGAAACCCGGACTAATACTGAATTTTTAAAACTATAATATGTTCTGTTTAAATGACTAAATTGTTAATCATCTGTGCGATGCTGGCAACCGCTACTTTTATTTACTCGTTCATTCTGTTATGTGATTGGTTGTTAAATACGAGGTCGTGCATTAATACATTGGCCTCTTTATAACAACAACAACTTGCATCATCATAAAACCAATTGAAGATTGAACACGCCGAATATTACGACAGACGATCGATCGTTCCTCCGTTTAAATTTTTAATAAACAACTCAGGTCTGGTTTCGGACGTCAACGTGGAACAGAGATCTTCCGTTCCCAGGCTGACGATGAACTGGACGGACGAGGGGGAGGAGCCGGTCCGCGTGGTCGTATCCGCCGGGTGCGAGGTCTACGCCAAGACTTCCGAGCTTCTCAGGAGATATTCGCTACTCGATCGGAGAGTCGTTCTGCTTACCGTCTGCCTCAGAGTTTGGGCCAAGGTCAGTTCTCGAATGATTTAATCGAAATTAACTTATGAAGCGCCTTTTCTTTGAATTCGAAGGCGCTCTTGTTCTCGTAACGATCGTTGATTTGCGGGCGGTACAAAATTGCGTTCTCTGGGCCGACTAGGACGGTCTCGACAACAACACGCGTGTTCTGTCGAAGTTTTTGTTCTAGAAGGTTAACACGCTATTGACCCACGTTATTCATTGTCACTTGCGCAGATGTGCGGACTGGACAATCCGGAGGAGGGAACGTTACCGGCGCACGTCTTCCACATAATGGTCATTTACTTTCTTCAGAGGCAAAACATCTTGGCCGTGTGTCACAAGGTAGGTGTTCTCATTTCTTGGCACGTTCCGTATTCAAGATGCTGGTCATTGTTATATGGCATTGTTAGCCATAAAGCATGATTGATTGTTGCTGCAGTGCTGTTTTTTTAGTGGTTGCTGTAAAGGCTACACTAGTAGCTGTAACAGCAGGCTGTCAGCAGTGGATTTGATTCAGCCAGCTAATGTTTACATGTATTACGATAGGAGAAAGAGAAGGTGGCGGGAACTGGAGAAGAAAATGATGACATCGCTGAAGACGCCGTGGAAGACAACTTCCCCGATGACGACGTGTCTACCCCTCTTGTGCCCTCGCAGGTTAATAGGGTCAAAGTTATTCGTTTTTAGGGCTCACTTCGATTGTGGCGACACAAGCTGGCATGTTTTGAAGTTAAATATTCTATTGACCGTGTCGTGTGTTGTCTTTCAATCGATTGAACCGAATTGAGCGAGTTTATTGGACAGAATTAAATTCAAATTTAACTGAAATGATAAAAATTGAATTATTTTTTAAATTATTTTATTTCTTCATTATTTAAAATTAGATAAAAATTAAATTATTTTTAAATCATTATTTTATCAATTTTTATCCTTTTTCATTTGAAACCGGTTAAATCTGCCAGTTTTCTTTTTTTTTTCTTCTTTTAAAAAACTCTCGATGAAATCAGGAAAAGTGGAACCAGAAAAAGTACGCCCCCGAGGAAACGCTCGGTCGGCTGTGGGTCAAGCTGCTCGACTTCTACGCCGAGGAGTTCAACTTCAGGGAAGACGTGATCATGATCGCCTCGAGGAAGCGCGTGCCGAAGAAATCTCTCAGCTGGAGAACCAATCACATGATTTGCATCTTAGGTGAGCTGGAACTGGTCGCTGTAATATTTTTATGATTGCGATTTCCTAATATGTTTCTCGATGATTATTTTTTTTATAAATATTCTATCAAGCAACTTCTGCTGCTGTTGTCAGGGAGGTGCGGTATCTTCGCCTGCATCCGGGTACGTAAGGTATCGGATGAAATTTGCTGTCCGGAACATCCCTAGTATATAAAAAATGTCTACGCTTGCAAAATGTTTATAAATACTAAATGCCTTTTCCATCGTCGTCGTCAGATCCGTTGAACAGCAGACGCAACTGCGCCAGGACCATGAGCCACCAGAAAGTCCACGACTATTTCTACGAGCAGCTGGCCGAGATGAACTTCCGGTTCAAGAGATACTACACGCTGTACGACAGCGATGACAGATTACAGGCGAACAACTACGTGCATTTCTTTTTAGAGAAAAAGGTTTAATTGTGATGTTATCTTCGTTATGATTTATTATCTTCTTTTTAATTCTTCGAGAATTTGTTACCTCTTATTTTCATTCGACAGCCCCCGAAAGTCTGCACGGTCTGTCAGAAGATCGGCCACTTCAGGTCATCGTGTCCCGAGGAGGTCATCGACCCGATCCAGCCGCTCAACCCCCCCGACCCGAAGCTGACGTGGGTCATGGACAAAGTCTTGAAGGCTGTCATTAGTGAGTGTTGATAGATGAAAGAATTTAGGGGTGAAGGAGATGATTTTTTATGTTGAAATTGTGAATTCTCAACAAGCGCATTGTTGTCGGTGCATCCGTCAGCTGTTGAAAGTTTATTAATCTTTAAAAGATAGTAGAACTCAAATGATTAGTTAATATCGCAGTTTCAAGTCTGTCATATAATAGCATTCATATTTAAGCTGCAAGTATCTGATAGAACAAGTTTCACGTTTGCAGCATGCGTTGAGATAAACTGTTGATATTATTATAAGTGACACAATGCAAACTTGAAGAAAGGATTCGTTCATTTGATTCAATTTTTTTTCTTTTAAATAATTCAACTTCAGGAGAGAACGAGCAGACCGAACAAGAAATAAGAGACAAAGATCACATAAAGAACGACATCGAATCCTTCATCGAGGTCGTCTTTCCGGACATGCCAAGTACGTAGAGAGACGTGCCGAGTGCCGGATTTTTAATAATAAATAGTCTTCAATAATAACGAACATTATGAATGTCATTTCTTTGTCACATACCTACTTCTTCTTTGTCACACATACATATTCCTTCTTTGTCACATACCTACTTCTTCTTTGTCACACATACATACTTCTTCTTTGTCACACATACATACTTCTTCTTTGTCACACATACCTGCCCCTTCTTTGTCACACATACCTACTTCTTCTTTGTCACACATACCTACTTCTTCTTTGTCACACATACATACTTCTTCTTTGTCACACATACCTACTTCTTCTTTGTCACACATACATACTTCTTCTTTGTCACACATACATACTTCTTCTTTGTCACACATACCTACTTCTTCTTTGTCACACATACCTACTTCTTCTTTGTCACACATACCTACTTCTTCTTTGTCACACATACATACTTCTTCTTTGTCACACATACCTACTTCTTCTTTGTCACACATACATACTTCTTCTTTGTCACACATACATACTTCTTCTTTGTCACACATACATACTTCTTCTTTGTCACACATACCTACTCTTTCTTTGTCACACTTCTTCTCTCCATTGTTAAAAATTGAAGGATAGTAACTAAAGTTAATTTTAACAGGCTGTTATATCTAGTCGTTTTAACTTATTGAAAAAAAAAAATTTTTCCGTAGAACCGATACTCACGCTCTTCGGCTCTTCCTGCAACGGTTTCGGCTTCAGGAAAAGTGACCTCGACCTTTCACTCAGTTTCGAGAACCAGGGACCCTACCAGGTGAGTGATAACCTTGTTTTCGGTTAGCCATGAAACTTGTTATAGAGATGTTGAATGGGTTCTCTTGTGAAGAATGTTTCACGATACTCGTGGACAAATAACTCGCATAGCAAACTGCAACTTGCATAGTAAGCTGCATATTTGCATAGTAAGCTGCATATTCGCTACCTGCATGCTGTATTTAAAATAAAAAACTATGAAAGATTCAATCAATATGTGTACAAGTCTTGTATCATTATAAACCAACATGTTCCTAATAGAGCTTATTAATCATTCTGTTAACTGCCGATAATCACTGGCCAGTTTCTCTCTTCTACTTTCGGTTGCATAGGCACTGACCGGTCTTTAGGTTGTACTCTTTAGTACATAAGGACTGACCGGTCTCCAGGTTGTACTCTTTAGTACATAAGCACTGGCCAATCTCTAGGTTGTACTCTCTGGCACAAATATTGTTCATTTTAATTACAAATAAAAAAAACCAACCACTTATAACTCACAGAGCCAGGCATGCATCGACATCATCAACAGACTGGCAGCTGCACTCTCCCAGGAGCGCAGGTACCAGAACGTCACTCCGATAACCACCGCCAAGGTGCCCATCGTCAAATTCTCCATGGGGGATTTCGAGTGCGACATTTGCCTCTACAACACTCTGGTGAGTATTTCCATCTCTACTACGTATACGAATCAATCTTCTCTGTTTTTTTTTCTCGGTTAGCTGAGCGATCGATTTCTGTTTTCTCTCAGGCTCAACATAACACGAAGCTGCTAGCGACTTATGCTGATCTCGACAAAAGGGTGCGACCGGTCGGATACGCCGTGAAGTTCTTGGCTAAGGTGAGATGAAAACCATTCCTAGGAGCGACCGCATTTGCTAAGTTGTTTCCATCTTCATCTTCGACTGATTGCAGGATAATTATGTTTTTAATACGATTACTCACGTCTCGATTTTATAATGCTTTCACCGACTACAGGTTTGTCAAATATGCGACGCTTCGAAAGGCAGCCTATCCAGCTATGCATACACCTTGATGGCCATTTATTTTCTTCAAAGAGTTGATCCGCCTGTTCTACCTGTACTGCAAGAAGTGAGTCTTGTTCGTCCATGGTGGCTCTCTCTCTCGTTGCTACGCCATCTTCGTGCTTCTTCACGTCATCATCATCACGATCATCGAAGATTCGCTTTTTTTTCGACTACATTTTTAATTTAATTTTTCTTTTTTCTTCATCAGGACAGTAACGACAACAACCTGATCGAGGTGGAAGGCTGGAACGTCTGGTTCAACCGGAACGTCGAACCTCCGTGGAGCAGCAAGAACAGGTGGAGTGCCGGACGTCTCTTCCTCGAGATGGTCGAGTTCTACTCCAGCTCGTTCGACTACGATTCCGACGTCGTCAGCATCCGGAAGAAGGAGCGACTCACGAAGGCGGAGAAGAACTGGGAGTGCCGGGGCGGGATAGCCATCGAGGATCCGTTCAACCTCGATCACAACCTCGGGGCTCGCCTCTCCGTAAAAAGTTTGTCGGAATTTCTTCTTTGCGGTCGAAGGGGTCGGTTCGAAAAGCCGCTCGCACAGCCCGTGGTGGGTCGAAAAATGGAATGATGTGGACACCGTTCACATCAGCCAGCGGGTACTTGTAATAAATAAAAAATAAAATCTTTTCATCCAGTGAGCATCTACATACGGAGAGTATTTCGAGAGGCCAGATTGGTTTTCAGGCAGAAGGAGTTCATAGACGCAGTCGTGCGATTGGACGTCGTCAGGTGCTGCTACATTGAGGTCGGTTGAATGGAATGGTTATCAATTAATTATTAAGGAAAGTCGTATTTATAATGTTGACGTTGTTGACTCTATGGGTGGAATAATTTCTGCATAGAGGAGCGAAAATGAATGAACGGAAGCGTGCTGCTATGCATGCACGTGTTTCTATGGATACTGCCATGCATACTGCTCTGAGAAATTTTTCTTTTTAGAGAGCACGTTAAATAAATAAATAATAATAATAATAATGCACGTGTTTCTATGGATACTGCCATGCATGCACGTGTTTCTATGGATACTGCTATGCATGCATGTGTTTCTATGATGCAGCATCTTCTAAATGTATGAGGCAGTGTTTATCAACCAACAAATTACAGAATCTTTATTAAATGCTTACTGGAATGAGTATGTTTGTCGTTATATATATATATATATATATATATATATATATATATATATATATATATATATATATATATATATATATATATAATCCATCATTTTTTTTCCACAGGACCTTCTCTTCCAAAGGAAGTTGATATACAACGGCCCTCCCGCCAACAGCCACGGTTGCAGGTACTGCTGGAAGATCGGTCACTTTATAAACGACTGTCCAACCCTGTTAGTGCCGTGCGATTTCCTTTTTTATCTATTTTTAGCTGTTCAATTTTGTTTATTAAATAATAATATACGGTAGATTGTCGGCGTGGCATAATTGAATATAGTTAATACGTTAATTATACGCAGGCCCAAAAACAGAAAAAAGGAGATGGCTGCAAAGGAGAGGGCCAACAGCGAGTCAGCAGCCAATAGCGAGCCATGTGACAGAGGTAAGCATTTCCAGATCATCTTTAGTGGTTGAGTTAGGGAGAAAAGATTTACGTTTGTTTTATAGAGAGAGTGCTTGAGACATAGAAATATGACATTTTGTTGTCTTCCGAACAGACTCTTCTACGAGCCAAGACCTGGCTTCGCCGGTTAAGAAAAACGGTCCGAAGGCGGAAAAGATCGCGTCTTCGGATGGAAACTTTCGTAAAAGGAACAACAAAAACAACAGTAACAGCTCTGAAGAGAAAGTCCTCAGCCAACAACAACTTATACTACAAGCCCTGAAGCAGTCCTTGAGGATGCCGCAAGAACAGCAGCAACGCCAGGGTCCGGTGCAGCACCAGCATCAAGCCCAGCGGAGTTTTTATAGGCAGCAACACCATCTTCAACAGAATCCAGCCCTCGCATCGCAACACCCTCAGAAAAATCAGCCCCCCCAGCAAAACCACCCGGCCATGTCCAAGCCGATGGTGATCTACCCGTCCCAGCAGAGGATGGAATTCCCGCAAAGCATGCTGGCC
Source organism: Erpobdella octoculata (assembly GCA_963978895.1). Taxonomy (NCBI): domain Eukaryota; kingdom Metazoa; phylum Annelida; class Clitellata; order Hirudinida; family Erpobdellidae; genus Erpobdella; species Erpobdella octoculata. Next base: position 1,232,792 of record OZ022241.1, on the reverse strand, counting down.
AGGCCGAACTTTCCCTACCAGCAGAACCCCATGTCGCAATTTCCGCTGTTCCATCAGCAGCAGCAGCGGCCGGCGCAAATCGCTTCGGCTCAACATCCGTTCAGACCTCCTCAGGGCCCCGCACACCAGACCACGGCTGCGGGTCTCACCATACCGTCCTCGAACGCCGTCTACCACGAGGCCGACTACGGCAAACGGGACCCGCGTTTCATGAATTCGTTTTTTCCCAAATTTTCGTAGACGGAAAAAACCGCCCGAGTCGGTTTTGCATCGTTCGTGACTGTCTCACAAGGCGATAGTTTACCATTTTATTTGTTGTTTTGAATTCCATCTTTTATGAACGAGAGAGGCTTGCGTTACGTGGCACGTGGCTCTCTCCACGCGACGGATTCTTAACAACGTATATATATATATATATATATATATTTATTTATTAATTTTAATAATCATTATTTTATTGTTCATAGATATCTCATTTGTTAATAGAGATGCAAATTTCAAGTTATAGAGTTATTTTTCTTATTGAATTTCGCATTTTAATTTAAACTTAAACTGAACTTTCTCGATTAGCGTTCGCGAGTGACTTTTTTCTTTTCTTTTTTTTTTTCGTAGCCAGTCCTACTTTATACGGTGGTTGACCTCAACAGTAAATGCACTCAACTCAGGTTCCACGTGTCATCGCCTCCACCCCCCCCCCCGACCTCCACCCTCCCCCCCCCCGTAGTAATAAATGCGAGGTGCTGTTCATTTTCATGATTTTCAGATTCAATCAGTCGTCACTTGATCGCCGGCGAAACCTCTAGTTGATGTATATTATTTTTATCAGTAGTATTATTATTATTATTATTGTTATTGTTGTTGTTGTTGTTATTATTATTCTCATTATTCTTATTACTATTATTAGAAAGCTGGTTGCATGTTTTAAATTAAGTTTCGTTAAGGAATATTGTTTAGTTGTATTTCAATTCGTAATTGATGAGACCTTGAAATGAATTCTTCTCCATAGAGCGAATATTTATGGGTTTTTTTTCTGTCACCCGTTTGTTTGTTTGTTTGTTTGTTTGTTTGTTTGTTTGTTTGTTTGTTTGCGTATTTTTTTCTGAACCCATGGAAAAGCGTATTTTTTTCTAAGAGAGAGAGAGAGAGAGAGAGAGAGAGAGAGAGAGAGAGAGAGAGAGAGAGAGAGAGAGAGAGAGAGAGAGAGAGAGTGAGTTGATGAACGGTTAAAATGCATTTTAGACTTCAAAGCTGTTAATAATTAATTAAATGATTTTTTGAAACGGTTGACATTAGATGTTGAGATGTTGTCTTTTTTCATCCTTTAAATCCGTATTACGCATTCATCCGCGCTCTACGTTCCGTCAATCAATCAATCAATCAATTGATGTTGATATTCAATTCAGGATGGATGGGGTGCAATTGAAGGTGATGTCGAAACTGAATTTAGAATTACTTCGTGAGTCATCCATGGAGGAGTGGTGGGGGGGGGTAAAGAAGGTCATTTGTTTCGTTGTGGGTCGTCTGTCCTGGTTGCATGAATCACCCACAACCCGCGACTGTCTACTATACTAAGGCTTTTAGAAATAATTCTGAATCTCAATATCAATATTTTGTTTCAAATACCGTCCTAGGTTCGACTACCTAAATCCTGTCGTTGGCTAAAATACAAAACCCCTATGGTTGGAGGGAATTATTCTCGCCATACTCGGTCCTTCTACTTGAGAGAGTGATAAGTGTACCTATTGGTCATGGCTGAGGAGAAGTCGGCTGCCACCAAACTAGACCATCAAGGGTTAAAATTGTCCTCTGGGTCCGGGCTGGCTCCGTATCGGCAGGGTAAACCAGCTAAATATACGTAGGAGGTTCTCTCTCCTATCATGTAGGGAGAGGGAAACAAGTGTACGTATGCCCTGTACTGTGTACATATATGCGCTGTACTGTGTACATACGCCCTGTACTGTGTACATATGTGCGCTGTAGGTACTGTGGCCTATCCAAGAACCCTGTCGTGTGGCAACTTATATACAAGTAGATTAGAGGGCTGATTCAATCCAAAGGCTGTGTGTATATTAAAGGCCGTTCACAGAACGAAAGAATAACTTGCGTTCTGAGCTGAGATGACGTTTGTAAATTGTTTCATATAATCATGATGATGATGATGATGATGATAATGATGTTGTCTTTTTAGTTTCCTCCTGTGCTATTCTTCTTTGTTTTCGGGTTTGAAATTTTTTTATTAGAATGCTAGAAGCCAAGAAAATTTTTGGGAAAAGAGCCTACGACTACCCAAAACGACGCACCTGTACTCCCCCCCACCCAAGAATTCTGGATGCGCCACTCCGATCATACAGATAGATGCATCAAAACTCAAAACAACGACTAATGGATATTTATAAAAAAAATTCCCGTGTATAGGCAAAAAAAAATTACAAACTAACATGAGAAAGTAACAAGAATGCACCCGGCGACAAGCACATCTCTCTCTTGCTTTTTAAATTTATTTCCCGCCATGTTTTCTGACGCTGTCTGTCAAACAGAGAGAGAGAGAGGGAGGGAGGGAGGGAGAGAGAGTGGGGGGAGAAAACAATTGAAAAAGAACAGAGAGGGACTTAAAACGTCAGAATTGAAACAACAAGGTCAACGTACCGGCGATGCGCCATTAGCTTTTTATTCGTATTTGTTTCCTTCTTCTGTTCCTTCATCTTCGTCTTCTGTCCTTCTTCTGTCTACGTACGTTCTGTCACTCTCTCGATCGATGCCGGAGAATGAGTGCCACTCCTGAGGTAGCATTTAATAGGATAACGATGGTGGTGGTGGTGATGATGATGTTTATGAAGGTGATGATGATGATGGTGGTGGTGGTGGTGATGATGATGTTTATGAAGGTGATGATGATGATGGTGGTGGTGGTGGTGATGATGATGGTGGTGGTGGTGATGATGTTGTTTATGAAGGTGATGATGATGATGGTGGTGGTGGTGGTGGTGGTGATGATGATGGTGGTGGTGGTGGTGATGATGATGATGGTGATTGTGGTGATGATGATGATGATGATGGTGGTGGTGGTGATGATGATGATGGTGGTGGTGATGATGTTGTTTATGAAGGTGATGATTATGATGGTGGTGGTGGTGATGATGATGATGGTGGTGATGATGGTGGTGGTGATGATGATGATGGTGATGATAATGCTGTTTATGAAGGAGATGATGATGATGGAGAGTGCAGTAATAGTTATTTATCGTCTTCCACCATGACTTGTTATCACTATAAATATCAAGATGGCTATAACCAGCACCACAACTACTAGCACCACCACTACTATCATGATCGTCATCGTCGTCACGTCATCATCATCAACATCATCATCATCAACATTATCATTATCATCATCAACATCAACATCAACATCAACATCATCATCATCATCACAAGTTTATCCATCACGTCTTTCGTCTTCACTTTCACCATATATCTATGGAGATGTTCTTCAATATTTATTTCGTTACGTTACGATGGTAACGATTGCAGGCGAATGAAAGAGATGACGGCATTGAAACTCATAAAGCGCTTTCTATTTATCGCTCATTCTTGTTGTCTTTCTTTCTTTCTTTCTTTCTCTCTCTCTCAACATCGTCATCATCGTCACCATCACCATCATCATTATATTTATCACCATCATCATCGTCGTCATCATCATCACCACCATTACCATTATCAGATTGCTTCCATTACGACTACCACCACCATAATCGCTATCACTCTATCACCACCGCCCTATTACTACAACCAGAGAGGGTTCAGCAAGAGCATCCACCCCGACGCCGGTGGCTAGGGTACACCAAGAAGGGGGGCCAAATCAGTGGAAATTTTGTAAAAAGTACCCACCCCCTTTCCATTAGCTATTTTTGGACGAAAAGTTGAAAAACTTAATTTTTTTTAGGGCGCTTTCTGTAGACTTTGCCCTGGGTGCCAAAAACCAGCTATGCCACTTTCTACTACCACCATAATATAATAACTATCACCCACACTATCAACACCACCACCACCACCACCACTACTACTACTACTACTACTACTACTACTACCACCACCACCACCACCACTACTACTACCACCATACCATAAACATCGATGTAGACGCCAACGTCATCGTCGTCGTCGTCATCGTCGCATTTTGATTTATCGTTATTTAATGTCTTTGTGCAGTTTCGGTTATTATTCATCCGCCCCGTGTGTGGTGATTTATTTATATTTATTTATATTTTTATTTATTATTGGAACTGTTTTTTTTATTAACTCCTATTTATTGTCTTTTCCTCGAGTTAATTGTGCTTTAAATGATAGGAGAGAGAGGGAAAGAGAGAGGGAAAGAGAGAGAGAGAGAGAGAGAGAGAGAGAGAGAGAGAGAGAGAGAGAGAGAGAGGGAAAGAGAGAGAGAGAGAGAGAGGGGGGTGAAGAAGTGGGTGGGGGAAAGGTAGAAAAAAGAAGATATAATACAGAGATGCAAAGAGCTAACAGGCAAACATACGGACAGACATGCCGACAAACAAAGAGACATCCAGGAGCATACGACAGTCACGTGCCAGCATAAAGAAAAATTATGTAAATTTTCTTTAGCGCAGCTTTTCCTGCCACTTCCTCTTTCATTATCTTCTTCTCTCTTTCCTCTTTCTCCCCTCTCTCTCCCCTTTTCTCTCCTTCTCTCCCTTTCTCTCTCCTTCTCTCTCTCTTTCTCGCTCTTCCTCTCCATATATATATATATTTTTTTTGTCGTCGTTGCTGTCTTGGTGGCTGTCTGGGTGGCTGTCTTGGTGGCTGTCTTGGTGGCTGTCTTGGTGGCTGTCTGGGTGGCTTTCTGGGTGGCCTCTGTGAGTATTTTTTTTATTATTATTTTCTTGTGAGACCCACCAGCTATGTCATGTCGTCTTTCTTCAAAGATGAACACATGTGAGTTGAATGAAAAAAAGAAAGAAAGAAAAAGTGAGAGAGAGAGAGAGAGAGAGAAAGAGAGTGGAATGAAAAAAAAAGAGAGAGGAGAAAGAGAGAGGGGTGGAAATAGGGTAAAAGGCACTTTGGTCAAATGTTATTGGTCGTAGATGGAGAAGTTCTCCATCGTCGCTAGCGAAGAACGCACAACAATTATTTAAACACGCACACACAGACTTATCCATCTGCACACGCGGAGACATATGCACACACGCTGGTGCCAGTATAGTAGACAGTAAGACACATTGCGACATGCACGAGCGCGGACATGTGATCACACCGTGTTCACACATGGACACGTTATCACACACGTATTCACAAAGGACTCGCGTCAAATGATCACACACGCAAAAAAAGCAAAGGTATTAAAGTTGGAGCTTCTGTTAAAACACATTTTTGCAAAGATAATTCTAAAATAACTATTAATAACCCCAAACAGAGAGACGTACAGAGAGAGGTACGCACACAAACAGAGAGAGATTTATAAAAGCAGACAAGCAAGCATACGATGAAACTTAAAAATATTAATATATAAAAGAACAGAGTAATATAGAGACATACCGGACAATACCGGACATGCACGTTCAACTAAATTTACTTAACTAGACATACATGCACGCAAACAGAGAAATATAAAGACGCACACACACACACACACACACTAACAGAATATGATAAAGAGCCGCACAAGCACACGCACACATACACGCACACAGAGGCACAAAGACAAAGAGGCTTATCAGTAGATTAGGCTTGACTGCCCGGACTTTTTAAAGTCGACTTTCTTTAAAAAACGATCATTCGGATCCGGAAGAAGAAGAAGAAAAAAGAAAAAAGAAAGAAAAGACAGAGAAAAAATGAATTTTTAATTTCATATTTTTCAAAACTCACAACTACGAAACAGATGAATAATTTAATATCTTAATAAAAATCTAACTATAAAAGATTTTATATAAATAAATATCTACCTATTTAGTAAAACAATAAATAGGCTGTAGTAGTAATAAAGAAGAGTATATTTGGGAGAAATAGCAAAGCTGGATGCGGCATTCTTAAGTCAAAATGCGATTTCCTTTAACACTTCTAGTATATCTGAAGTTATATCTTTGTCTCTTTCATTTGATCTCTTCATTTCTATTTCTGTTTGTCTGTATATCTCTGTGTGTGTGCTTCTCTTTTGAAGAATCTTTTTGTCTGTTTGTTTGCTTTTCAGTTAAACTCAGTTTCTGTTTTTCTCTCTCCCACTGAATATGCCTCAAATTTGTTCCTCTATTACTGATTCTCCATCTCCCTCTGTTTCACTCTTTATCTCTTTCTCTTTCTCTCTGCCTCTGTCTGTCTGTCTCTTTCTTTCCCCCCCCTCTCTCTCTCTCTTTCTCTCTCTCTCTCTCTCTCTTTCTATCTCTTTCTCTCTCTCTGTCTCGCTATCTGTCCCTCTTGTTTACTACCTCCTGTCTCTCTATTTACCTTTCTAACAGTTTATTTCAACATCTCTCTCTCTCTGCCTCTCATTGAATATCTGCCACTACTTGTTTTCTTTTCATTTGGTTTCCATTTCCGTCTGTTTATCCGAAGTTCTATTGTTATTATTATTATTATTATTATTATTATTATTATTATTATTATTATTATTATTATTATTATTATTATTATTATTATTATTATTATTATTATTATTATTATTATTATTATTATTATTATTATTATTATTATTATTATTATTATTATTATTATTATTATTATTATTATTATTATTATTGTTATTATTATTATTATTATTATTATTATTATTATTATTATTATTATTATTATTATTGTTATTATTATTATTATTATTATTATTATTATTATTATTATTATTATTATTATTATTATTATTATTATTATTATTATTGCTAACATCTTCTTCCTTATTATTATTATTATTTTTATTATTTTTATTATGATTATTATCCTTAAATTATTATTACTATTATAGTTATTCCGTGGCATTGTATTGCATTTCACTATATTTCTCGAAGAAAAACGAATGGCTATAATTATTAATTACTAGCAGTGCCCGTAGCGGCTTCGCTCGCATGAAATTAGAGAATTTGAACCGTGCTTACATAGTAGAGTACTGCACGGATCAATTTTTTAGGTCTCGGCTTGGCCCGTCGACAACTTGGCCCAGTCCGTTTCAAAAACCGAAATTCCTGGCACGGCACGGCCCGTCTAATATGGGCCCGGCCCGTTTTTACAGGCCTAGAAGTTCTATATACTTGATGAAAAACTTCGGCCCGTCCCACCTTGACTTCAGGTTTAGCCCGGCCCGTCTGAACACCCTAAAATCACTAAAATGTCTATATACTTGGTTAAAAATCTCGGCCCGTCCCACCTTGATTTAAGGTTTGGGAAGAGCCGTATGAAGACCCTAAAATAACGGCTTGGCCCGTCCGTCCGGTGATAAACTGAACTCATCTACTTTTAACCGGCACAAAACCTCAAAATACTAATTTTCACATCTGTAGCACTTATAGTTTTTGAGTAGCAGTTATTTTAAAATCAAATAACCCTTTTTCCACTTCACATTTGAGGTCCTGGAAACCAAATTTTCAAAAAATGGTGAAATACGTATAGCATTATTTTTAGAGTAGAAACTAAATACTAATTTTACTTTTGTAGGACTTACAGTTTTTGAGTAGCAGTTACTTTAAAAACCAAGTAACCCTATTTTCCACCCCATATTTGAAGTCCTGGAAACCAAATTTTCAAAAAATGGTAAAACACGTATAATTATTCCTGGGTTTTTACTCTTTTAATTTTTACTCCTGTAGCATCTACAGTTTTCGAGTAGCAGTTACATTAAAAACCAAATAACCTTATTTTCCACCCCACATTTGATGTCCTGGAAACCAAATTTTAAACAAATGGTAAAACACGTATATCTTTATTTTTAGAATAGAAACTAAATACTAATTTTTACATCTGTGGTATTTACAGTTTTTGAGTAGCAGTTACTTTAAAAGACAACCCTATTTTCCACCCCACCTTTGAAGTCCTGGAAACCAAATTTTCAAAAAATGCTTAAACACGTATTTCATTATTTTTAGAGTAGAAACTAAATACTAATCTTTACTTTTGTAGCATTAACAGTTTTCGAGTAGAAGCTACTTTAAAAACCAAATAACCCAATTTTCCAACCCACATTTGAGGTCCGGGAAACCAAATTTGTAAAAAATGGTGAAACACGTATATCTTTATTTTTAGAAAGAAACTAAATAATAATTTTTACATCTGTGGTATTTACTGTTTTTGAGTAGCAGTTACTATAAAAGACAATTTGCCCTAAATTCCACCCCACATTTGAAGTCCTGGAAACCAAATTTTCAAAAAATGCAAAACACGTATTTTATTATTTTTGGAGTAGAAACTAAATGCTAATTTTTACTCCTGTAGCATTAACAGTTTTTGAGTAGCAGCTACTTTAAAAACCAAATAACCCAATTTTCCAACCCACATTTGAGGTCCGGAAAACCGAATTTTTAAAAAATGGTGAAACACGTATCTTTTTAATTTTCAAAAAGAATCTATATACCAAATTTCAAAATCTCCTCATTTTTGGTTTTCGAGATATACAATTGTTTTAGAAAAAAGTTTGTTTTCCAGTTTTTTCCCCTCAGGAGCAAAATTTTTCAAAAATCCTTTCTTAGCGGATGTTTACGCTATAAAAGTAATATAAGTTCCAAATTTCACGTTCCTAGGATAGAGGCGTTTGAGCTCGGCGTTGATTATCAGTCAGTCAGTCAGTCAGTCAGTCAGTCCAGTCAGTCAGGACATGTTCCTTTATATATATAGATAGTTATAATAAAAAGCGAACAATCAAATAAACAATGCATGTGGTGATGATGATGACGATGATGTTGATGATGATGGTGATGATGATAATGATGATGATGATGATGATGATGATGATGATGATGATGATGATGATGATGATGATGATGATGATGATGATGATGATGAAGATGATGATGATGATGATGATGGTGATGGTGATGGTGGTGATGGTGATGGGGATGAATGTATGTGATGATTAATATTTTTCTTCTTCTTGTGATGATGATGATGATT
>OZ022241.1:1214572-1219572 GCA_963978895.1 Erpobdella octoculata | reverse complement strand
ACCATCATTATTATCGACACCCTCATAATCACCATCATCGTTTTTTATACTACCACCATCATCATCACCAGCACCATCATCATCATCATCACCAGCATCATCATCATCATCACCAGCATCATCACCAGCATCACCAGCATCATCATCATCATCACCAGCATCATCACCAGCATCATCATCATCAGTACATCCACGGATTCTTTATCATTTGAATAATAGCCGCTCCATTCATTTCGATCCTTTCAATCGTCCTATCATAAACGACCCACGCCCACACATAAAAGAAGAAAGAGAAAATAAAAGAAAGAGACTGACAGACAGAGAGAGAGAGAGAGAGAGAGAGAGAGAGAGAGAGAGAGAGAGAGAGAGATTGGTAGTTGCGACGGATGTTAAACAGAACGGGCAAACAAATTGATTAAATGGAAAACAATACGCAATGAGTGGACAATGGAAAACATTGTATCGAAGAAAAACCAGAGATGCAACTGGAGAACTAGAGAGAGAGAAGAAAAAAGAGAGAGAGGGATGGGTGGGGTGGGGTGGGGTGTATTGAGGGATGTTTTGGGAGAGACGGGGAGGAGGGGAAGGGAGAGAGATTGGGTGACAAGGAGATCATTCATTAGCGGCTGGGGGAGTGCTGTTCATCAGCTGTGAAGATTAAAAATCGTCAGATATGACAGGGACTGTGGTAATGATGATGATGATGATCATTATTATTATATGGATGACGATGATAATGCTGATACTGATGATGATGATGATGCTGCTGATGGCGATGACGATGACGACGACGACGATGATGATGAGGAGGACGATGATGATGATGATGATGAGATCACTACGAGGGTAGGAATGAAAGAGCGGTTGGTCCTGCTGATGACGACGACGACGATGACGATGATGATTCTGGATGACAATGTACATGACGAGTATGACAGCGTCAATGATGACGACGACGACGACGACGACGAAGTTGCAGCGAGGGAAAATGAGGGAATTAGTGGCCGGTATGATGAATCGTTCTCTTGTTAAACATAAATTTAACTCATCTTTGGGGATCAGCATACTCTTGAATATCTCCCTTTTTTTTCCTTCGCATACCTTCCATCTTTTTTTTCTCTTTTACCCATCTTTCTCTCTCTCTCTCTTTCTCTCTGCCATTATCGTAACTTGACTTTTTTTCCCCCCTTCTCGACCTATCTATGCATCTGTCTGTTGATCTTCTTCTCTTTCTCTCTTTCTCTCTTCTTCTCTGTTTGTCTGTTTGTCTGTTTGTCGGTTTGTCTGTTTCATTCCTTCTCTCTATTTCTCTTTCTGCTTCCATGATTCCTTTTTCGTCATTTTCCATAATGTTATATTATATTATATTATTATTATTATTATTATTATTATTATTATTATTATCGTTTAATGTTTTCGATCTTATTTCATTTCAGCAGAAGTTGCGTGATAAGAGAGCCTTTTTTTTATTCAATCCTTTTCTCTCGTCATTAAGATTCGTTAGTTTGCTTCAGTGAGTCTCTTATAAACGTGTTTTCCCTTTCTGTCTCTCTCCTCTCTCTCTCTCTCTCTCTCTCTCTCTCTCTCTCTCTCTCTCTCTCTCTCTCTCTCTCTCTCTCTCTCTCTCTCTCTCTCTCTCTCTTTCTCTCTCTTTCCCTCTCTTCATGTGCACATCTTACTATCGAAACTCAAACTACCGACAAATCGAAGAAATATACGGAAATAGATGCGATCAAACGAAAACAAATTTTTTCGTCAAAAATTTCTGTACGATATTTAAGATTTGAAATGGCAATCAGGTTGATATATATATATATATATATATATATATATATATATATATATATATATATATATATATATATATATATATATATATATATATATATATATATATATATATATATATATATATATATGTGTGTGTGTGTGTGTATATGTATATATATATATATATATATATATATATATATATATATATATATATATATATATATATATATATTTCAAATTAATCCTTGTTTTCTTTGAAAAATACTTCTTTTCAAAACAAAATGTCAACATTTCAAAGAAAAGATAAAATGTATCTTTGGTGACGGTTGAGCTGGTCGGAGAGATGAAGATCGGCGAATGAGTGAAAGAAGGATGAAGCGGTAAAAAAAAAGATAACAAAAATGGAAAGAAAGAAAGAAAGAAAGAAAGAAAAAAGAAAGAGAAAACGCAGCAGCAGGCGATAGCAATCTTAAAATACGGGATGATTTTTTGAAATATAATTTTTCATCCCAAGCACATTATACTTCGTATTTCTCTCTCTTTCTCTCTTAATCTTACTCTTTCTTTTTCCGTCCCTTTCTCATTTCTCTCTATGTAACTTTGTTTTCCACAGCCATAATTACAAAAGCAATAATTAGGGCTCATAAGCTCATATAAGCTGTTGCAATGGCCAAAAAATGACTAATGATACGAACTTCGCTAATATCGCTGAAGAGCATCAAAACTTCGGCTGTGTGAGATGGAAATTCAGCTAGGCAATGAAGTTCTATGCCAAGAGGTTATCACCAGTCGTTTTGCAAAACTTTTAGTTGAGAGTTCTTTCCTTCTACCTGGAGTAGACCTCCTAGCCGCCGCCGGCCGCCGCCGCCGCCGAACTTTTTACAGCCGCCGTAAATCAGCCGAAACAAAATTACGGTTAGCCGGCGGCCAGCCGAAAACGGTACGCCGAAAATCCGCTATAAGATTTCCGAACGCCAGCTAAACCTAGACCTTTTTTTACGTTTGACTCATTATAAAACTAATTTTCAATGTAAAAGTGCAAAATCAACTATTATGTATACATTGGTGTGCAATGTTTAATTTCCTGAATTTCTTTCTGAAATCAATTACGTTGTCTAATTTTCATTATATTATCTTTGCTTTACTTATTATCGCTACTGACAGCCGCTTTAAAATAGGAATAAATTTAAGTATCACAATTCTTTTCTCATGTTAATAGTTAATAATTAGATATTATAGATAATTAACATGTGGATTAGTTATGAACAGCCGCAGATCAGCCTTAAGTGCTTCGATAAATTAAATCAGATTGTTTTTATACATGACAATTTTAAATTTGCAATGTAAAAAAATTTTTTCATATTATTTTTTATGATGTAATTTTGTTTATCATATGACATTTTTGATGATTCAATTATTTTTATGACAATTGCTATTAATTTGATAATTTATATATTGGTAATACATTTTGAACTTTATTAACTTTAGTATTTAATTTTATATTAAATTTTAGCCTAATTTAAAATAATTATCAGCCACAAATTTGAATCAGGAGCCGAATAATTTAAAATTCAAGCCGAATAATAATTTTACGCGTAAATTCGGCTAATCCGGATATCAGCCGAAATATTTGTTCAGCCAGCCACAAACATAAAAAAATTCGGCTAGGAGGTCTAACCTGGAGAGAAACTGTTCCAGACTTCCAACATCATCGTCATGACCAACACCATTAAAATCATCACCATCGTTTTCATCCTCATCATCACCACCACAATCACCATCGTTGTCGTCGTCGTCATTATCGCTGTCACGATTCCAGTTAATTCCTATTAGCGATCGGTATCGAATAGATTCCCCGTCGCTGATCCGTCACGAGACATTATATATATATATATAATTATATAATACATATATAATTAATCATTATATATATAATCATAATATTTTAATCAGTTAGTTGACCAGCATAAATAACCACCGATAAAATCAATACAACACTAGTTATCCGCTATGCCGTGAGTTTTTTAACACTAACATAATTTCAGGGGGTAGACTTGAGGGGAAACGCCTCAAACGCCGCTAAAGCCTGACCCCCTCTCCCCCTGGCGTCCTAGTGGGACCGTCTTCTCATTTTGAAAATGTATGTATTAACTTATTTCACGATCTGTAGATGCTTGATATATATATATAAGCAAAAATGAAATAAAGCTTGTTTGTAGAGCCCTAAGCGGTTTGAAATTTTAACGCCCGCAAACCGCACAACAAACGCATGCGGTTCAGCCGCAATTTCCAATCGTTTCTTATTCTTTATCATTTATAATACCCTAACTTCTTATATACATAGCCTAAGTTTTGTTTCTATTGAAAGAAAATGTTTTGTATATTTGTTTCAGCAAAAACACAAAGATAGTTTATTTACAACAACTATTTCAGATCATTATTGCTTTTTCATAAAAGCATCTTCTAAATTTCATCAGAGTCTATCCTCTTTTGTGAAGTACAATTATGTGATGATCCCAATTTTTTTTTGTAATGAAATACTTGAAACTAGTATTGAAAAAATCAGGTTTCCGTAATTTTGCTCAGCAGTACCTATTCCAAAAAGTCAAGGTGAGGGCTGTCTTTAGGTGGAAATTATTTGTGTCCAATCAACATAAGCTTCCGGGCAATTTTCTTAAGTCCTTCATCGGTACGAATTTGAATGCTTTGAAATTCAACGAGTACCACTCATTCACATCTTCATTCATCTCAAATTTCACCTTTAGTGGAAGATTTTTTGTCAAAAAAACTTATTGATTTTTTTGGCTTTCATCATTTGTAGGTTGTAGATGCACGTTTGTGGTTTTTTCGTATGGAAATTCATGTATTCCTGAATTGCTTGAAAATGCATCCCTTTTGTTTGCCCAGCATTTCTTGCAGCAAAGGAGTTAGGCAAATCTTTGTAAACTGTTTGGTAAAACAATTGCCAGCCTTCACTTTTAGAATTGTTCTTAGCCCAAGTTTTATTAAATCTGTGCTCTTTTCTAGAATAAGCTTGCCCAGAAAGTCTTTATTGTTGGCTGCAGCTAAATCGCCAATTTCCACGTCGTTTAATACACAAATCGCTACTTTCACATCGCTATTGAAATGCATTTTGTAAACAACAACAAAAGTTATTTCCAAAAATTAGAGAGCAAACTAACCGAACAACTTAAAAATCGGAAAAGAAAAATATAACTGTTTCCTTA
>OZ022241.1:1182072-1204572 GCA_963978895.1 Erpobdella octoculata | reverse complement strand
GAAAAATCGGGTACGTGTGGTAGTTGTTAGTTTTCACACGAGTGGGGTAGAGTAGGGGGTCGTTTTATTTTTGAGGTGGATGTAGGACAGCCACCACCGTCAGGAAAACCCTCTTCAAAATTTTTTTTAAAAACATTTTTAATTTTTAACATCATTTCAAAAATTTCGACTTACCTATAAAACGCTCCAAATACCTGACGATACTTAATTTTCCATCGATTAACCTTAAACTGACCGAAAATTAAAGAACTTAAATAGTTAGTAAAGACCTAGTTAGTTAGTTAGAGTGAGTTACAGTATATTTTACGTCCAAACTTTCCCGTTAACGGTATCTCGTTCCGTATTTTCGGAATGTTTAGAAACTGCCGTGGAATGCATCCGGGACTTCCGTGGGATTAGTCTGATAAGAGTCAAATTGTAATTTAGTAGAAAAATGGTCACGCATGAAAATAGACGTTTTTTCATAAGAAAAAAAATTGTTTTATGCGAAGAATATCCGTGTCTGGAATTTTATGAATAAAAAAATACTTTTTTTATGCGTTTGATTAAGCTGAATAATTTGTGATTAAGCTGAATAATTTGTGATTAGGTTGAATATTTCGGTGATTAAGTTGAATTTTTTAGTAAAATGTAATAAATTTTAGATAAAATGTAATATCTGTTAGATAAAATGGAATATTTATGGGATAAAATGGAATATTTATGGGATAAAATGGAATATTTATGGGATAAAATGGAATATTTATGGGATAAAATGGAATATTTTGGCTTAAATGGATTTTTTTAGATAAACTAGATTTTTTTCGTGATAAAATAGACTTTTTGTGATAAAATAGATTTTTTTGGGATAAAATAGAATAAAATATTTATGTAAGTAGGTCAGATTTTTCTGTGATAATGTGGTAAAATTTATTCTGTGATAATGTGGTAAAATTTATTCTGTGATTAAATTGAAATAGTTGTGTGATTGAGCTAAAAATTTATATTTTTTTCTTCTCTCAGGAGTCACCGATTACAAATTAAATCAAACATTGAACCAGTCATCGAGCGATGCTGAAATCTTTTTCGGTTATTAGATTGACTATTCGTTTGTCTGTTTGTTTGTCTGTTTGCTTATATAAATATTTAATTTGCATTTCGTTCAATAATTAATCATCATAAAAACAACAAATAAATCTGAATATTATAGATAATCTGGTGATCAAGGGCGAACCCAACGGGGGTTTAAGGGTTAGAATTCCTCCCAAAAATTACTCCGAAATTTTCTTACTGCATGAAGATATAATTATAACCTCGAGGCAAAAGTGTATAGGGTTTCAGAAAATTTTGTAGAAAACGTACCCCCCAACAATCAGCTATTTTTTAAGAAAATGTTATGCAAAAAGTACCTCCACGCACCACAGCCGGTCATCAGCTGTTTTAAAGGTAACTTTAAGCATTTAATAGAAAAAGAAATTGTTACTGTTTGGATATTTAAAAAACGTTGCCCCCCCCCCCAAAGTTTAAAAATTTAAGCTGGAAAAAATATAAAAAAAACTTTCGAAATTTTTTCAAACCCCCCCCCTTTCCGAAAAAAATCCTGGGTGCGCCACTGCTGGTGGTGGTGGTGATGACGATGATGATGATGATGACGACGATGATGATGATGATGATGATGATGATGATGATGATGATGATGATGATGATGATGATGATGATGATGATGATGATGATGATGATGATGATGATGATGATGATGATGATGATGATGATGATGATGATGATGATGATGATGATGATGATGATGATGATGATGATGATGATGATGACGACGAGGACGACGATGGTGATGATGACGATGATGATGATGATGATGATGATGGTGATTATGATGATGATGATGATGATGATGATGATGATGATGATGATGATGATGATGATGATGATGATGATGATGATGACTATGCCGATGATATTCAAATTGTCAAATTGGGAGAACTCCTTCTTGCATTCTTCAGGCATTCTGTTCGTCATTGCTCTTGGGATCATAGTGGGCATTATCGTAGGAATGTTCCTACTGGTCAGTGTGCTCCTCTATCAAAGGAAGTGAGCTAATCTAATGTCACTTCTCCAGCTGCATCCGTCTCTCTCTCTCTCCCTCTCTCTCTCACTCTCTCTCTCACTCTCTTTTTCTCGCTCTCTCTTTCTTTCTCTCTATTCTCTCTATTTCTCTCTTTTGCTTTTTGTCTTTTCTGTACACGTAGACATGAACTAATAAATTTATTAATAAATAGCCGATAATTTATTCATCAATTAAATATTCATTAATTGAACATGCACTAATTAATTAATTATTCAACAGCTAAACAACTCGTTGCAAAGTATAAATAAATATTATTTGGCTTTTATTTTATTTTTATTGCTCAGACTTTATTATCAGTGATATAACGTGATATATATATATACATATATATATATATATATATATATATATATATATATATATATATATATATATATATATATATATATATATATATATATATATATATATATATATATATATATATATATATATATATATCGATAACGTCATCACTATCATCACCGCCAGATTCCTCTTCGGAAAGCTGAGGAGGAGGCGCACGTCCTATCGCGGATCGGCTGAGCACGATTTAGTATCTTCGGCTACATCCGGCTTCATCGACGAAGAGGCTGCGACGGCGGAAGGCGTCCTCGGCAATCAGCACGTTCACCACACGCTGCTGGCCGGCGGAAGCAAGCAAGCCCAGCAGTACTGCCTTCAGCACCAGCAGCATCCCCAGTCGCTTCTTCACCATCGCCAGTACCAGACGCACTGCGCGCTCCAGCCGCGCCAGCAGCCGCAGTTCTATCCCTTGGACGACGCCCAGCTGGCGGCGCTGCTGGCCGACGGCAAGACGTCGGAAGCGCCGTCCGCGAAAGCGGAAAACAACGGCAAAGACGCTCTGACGAAATCCGATGATGATCAGCACATTAATCATCATCACCACCACCAGCTGCAATGCGCGCTCGCTCCAGACGATGGTCTCGGAGATAAATTCACACAACGGGACCACCACCATCATCATCATCACCTCCACTACCAGCAACACCAACAACAACAACATCATCATCATCATCACCAGCTCCCTCCTCATCTCATTCATTCGTCATACCAGCGTCTGCAACTGAATTCTTCGCACCACGACCTCAAAATGCCATCGTCCGACTGCGACAAGAACCACCCTAACCACCCTCACGGGCTCGACCGCCAGCAACAGTTCCACCCTCGTCTCGACCAGTACCCCCACCAACAGGGCAACGACATTCCAGCTAGCGACAGTGACGACGACGCCACTCGAATGGATGATGACTACCACCACCATCATCTCCATCATCACGACCTCCCGCCACCGCCACCGCTGGGCAACCCAAATAACCCCCATCAGTTTCTTCGTTGTCTGGAAGTCACTCAAATCGAGTCTTCATCGTCTCCCAGGTCCTCCCCGTCTGATCTCGTCCGATCTACGATGAGGGGCGCCGACAGAACGTCAACAACAGATCGCTCAAAAGAACAGCTGTTCGGGCGGTCAGCTGATGGCTTGAGGGAAGTCGATGTTTCTTTCGAGTCGAAGCAGAACCTAGCCGATCGTGCAGTCGCTCGTAGCGACTGTAGCGTTAGCGGCGGCGGCGCTGAAGAACCCGGTGAAGAGGCCGTCTTGTACAAAACGTTTCGCTTGGGCGGTGCCGAATTGGGGAGATCTTTCAAGTGCGCCCCATGCCTGGGGGGTCAGAGGTACAAGTCTGCCACGCCGCCTACGTTGTAGAGACTGCGCGTAGTTGTTCATTCCTTGTGATGATTATTATTACAGCGTTTAATTGTGAGTTGCTAGTCGTAAAGAAAGAAAAAAAATTTTTTTATTTACATTCCTACTGATCGGGTCATCGTGTGTGTGTGTAAATGTCTCATTGCGTCGGCTAATGTGACTTTCTCTCTCTATATTTTGCGTCATCGTAAACACCGTTAACATCATCGTTGTCGTCATCATTATCATCGTCGTTGTCATCATCATCATTATCATCGTCGTCGTCGTCATCATCATCATAATCATCATCATCACCACTACTACTACAGAAATATGACTCCGTGTTGTTTCAATTTCTGAAGAATTTATTCTCGACTCTTTTTTTTCAGATTGAAAAAAAAAACTGAAATTAAAATAAAAATAAAAATGAACGCACGAAAACTAAAACAAAAAAAAACAAAAAAAAACAAGAAACCGTACAAATTAAATTCAACGCTTCCTCCTTCCTTTCAACCCGCTCAATGACTTTTCCCGCTCAACGACTTTTCCCGCTCAATGACTTCTCCCGCTGAACTCAACGACTTCTTCGACCGCTCCGAATACACAACGAGCAGACGAAAACTTCTTTCCAACAAATGAAAACAAAAATAAAATAATTAAATTCAAATTCTATTCGATAAAAATTAGCACTACGTGGTCAGCGACGAACTAAAATTAAAAACAAATTTAAGAAGAAGAACGAAAACTGAAATGAGAACAGAAACCGAAACCGAAGAAAAGACACACCGCAAGAAAACAACCAAATTGAACTTTTCCAACCGCTCCATCGATATTCGTAAGTTTTTCTAATGGCGGGAAGCAGACGCGTTGACCTTGCGGGGGCGTGAAAGAAACCGCAGCATAAATAATAAAAATAATAATAATAATAATAATAATAATAATAATAATAATAATAATAATAATAATAATAATAATAATAATAATAATAATGATAATAATAATAATAATAATGATAATAATAATAATGATGATAATGATAATAATAATAATAATAATGATAATGATAATGATAATAATAATAATAATAATAATAATAATAATAATAATAATAATAATAATAATAATAATAATAATAATAATAATAATAATAATAATAATTATTATTATTAATAACAGATATAATTTATAAATTCAAATCTATAATTATTTATTATCTATTCAAGACTCAAAATAACAAAACAAAATCCGGTAGCGCTCATTATTAACCACATAATTGAGAGAGAGATGAAAATAAACACGTGATCGAAGCTACTTATATCTTCCTTTCTATGTGAGCATTCAGTTTCTTAGTGTTTTACATTATCGCCATCATCATCCTCTACTGCGTCATCATTATCATCATCTACTGTGTCATCATCATTATCATCAACAACAACAACGAAACATCGTATACGACAGCAACAACAACCTTGGAGTTGTGCTAATAAAACTATGATTCTTGGGAACATTAGCCGGGCCTAAATGTACGAATTACATTCGCTTGGTTCAGATGGCGCTGTAATATTTCCGAGTTAGTCGCTAGGTAGCATTTTGCAATCGCTGACGCAGCAGTTTCGAAATCAAATTCCTATCAAGAAATAAACAACCGACTGAAACTCTTGAATTAGATGAGTTATGCTGGAAGTCATTTGAGATTTTTATGAAATTTTGCCAAGTCGACTTTAGCTGATAGCTTTATCATTAGCTAGCTGTCAACCAGCTATCTCGTATATGTGATCGCTCTGATTCTGAAAGCATTCGACAAACTTCCTAGCCGGTTTATCACCGTTCGGCTGAGCCGCAAACTGAGACGAGCCGTTCGGCTTGACAGAAGAAGTGACCGGCTGAAAGCCCGACTGTCCTTTGCCTCCTTGCTGTTGATCTTTGCCCCCCGCGGGATAGGGTGGAAAAACTCCGTCGAAACTGTCATCACCGTAGACATCGGGAACGGAACGATTCGTGGCAGGGTCGTGGACGTGGTGGTGATGGAGGTGGTGGTGGTGGTAGTAACACTCGCCGGCCGTCGTCATGGTGTCGCTAATAAGCAGCGGAGTCATGTCCAATGCAGCCGGAGCCGCTAAGCCGGGCGGCTGGTGCGGCAAGAGCGACGTTTGACGGCTAGCCGACGTAGCCGTGCAACTGCTGACGATGGTGTTGCCCAGTTTGCTGTTCAACGTCTGTCCGAGGAGCGGCGTCTGAACATTAGACGGCAGCCTCCTGGATCCTTTCGGACTCTTAAAGTCCTGCTGCATGTGGAGCGGATGTCCGGATACCGAGTCCGGCTGAAAACCGATTTTCTCGCCGGCTAGAAAGAACTGGCTGAAGTTCTTGGCGGGATAATTTTCTTGAAACTGCTGTTGTTGCTGCTGCTGCTGCTGTAGAATCTGATGCTGTTGCTGCAAGTCGTAAGTTCGTAGCTTGTCGCCGTCTTGCTGCTGAGGATACAAAAAAGGCGCGTAAGCCGTCTGAGTTGGCGGCGTTGGCGACATCGGACCTCCGTTTGAGCGCCTGAGGATGAAGTTAATTAACGAATTATGAAATAAATATACATCTGAACAGGATCTCATAGATAATTTTTTTTCTTCAAAAAATAGATTTTACGGTTTTAAACAAGTAATAAAGAAATGAGATCAATTTGGAAATATTATGAGAAATAATTTAAGAAGTGAATAAAATTTCCAACCTTTTGTAAATGCACACAGCCACTGCTAGCAGAGAACAGCCAACGATGACACCTAGCGAGACGCCGAGAATCAAAATAAACGCGACACCTGGCGAATAAAAAATAAACATAAATTATTTTATTATATTATAATTTATTATGTTATTATTTAATTATAATTGCTATAAAACTTTAATTATTATTTTTATCATCATTATTATAATTATTGTTATTGTTGTCATAAAAAAAACCGATAATTTTAAATTACCTAAAAATAAAAAAATCAAAATTCAATATACCGTGGAACGTGGAAAGGTCCGGCGAGAAACCTGCCCAGGTGTGGTGAGAAAGAGCTGGAAATTATTGCATTGTACAACAACAAAAATTCATAATAAACGTATTTAATTCGAAGCTCATTAAAATCTCATTAACATAATAAATACAGAAATATTATAATATGCAGATTTGTTAAGCTAAATTATCTTATCTTCTTAAAAAAGCCATGATTAACTACATTTAATAGATTCTAATGATCGTTAAATAAATGGATAAATTTAGTGCATTGCACAACTACAAAATTCATAATAATTTGAAGCTCATTAAAACCTCATTAACATAATAAGTATAAAAATCATATAATATGCAGATTTGCCAAGTTAAATTATCTTATCACTGATCTTATAAAAAAAACTATCATTACCTACATTTAATACATTCTAATGAAAGTTAAATAAATGCATAAAAACGGATAGACTACCTGGACTACAGACGACTCTACCAACAGGCTCCCAGCGCTGACCGGCTACGCACGTCAGCCGTCGGACCTCTCGGCTAGCCTCGCAGATGACGGTCGCCTCGTTGTGGCCCAGCCGCTGTAGCGAGCCGTTGATCACTTCGGGGTCGGCGCAGCCGAAAGCTGGCGCGCGCGGTGAAAGTAAATTAAAAATGAAATTAGGTCGGGTTATCCCACGGCTAGGTCAAAGGGGGAACGACGATATATGATTGGAAGGTCAGTTGTCGCGATAGGTCAGTCGGCGTAAAGTGATTGGGTATATTTTCAGGGTAATAAAATTGAATATGCATGAGCATAAGCACATCGGCATGCGTTAATATATCTGCAAGCCATTATTTTTATTCGCTCCTTGTCTTTTATAGTTGCTCGTAATATTATTATAATTACCGTAATATATTCATTAATAAATGTCGGAAGCTGGAAGACCCTTTCCCCATGTGATAGACCAGCCTCCCCCCCCCTATGTGGGGTGGGGGGTATGTTAGTGACTTCATGCAGAAGACGGTTGTGTGTGGAATAGAAGAGATTGTAGACAATGAGCAATGCTAATTTTTTACGACCGATGGAACCACAGTAATAATCGTAAGCCCGATAAAAACGATGATGATGATGATGATGATGATGATGATGATGATGATGATGATGATGATGATCATGATTATAGTTAGTGACAACTCTGCAACCATCAGCGTATACAATCCAGCAAAACACGGACAAACAGACACACACACACACAGACACACAAGCACACATGGAAACAAACGAACACCGACAAACAGACCACACACAAGCGCGCGTGTCGGCAGAAAAGAGGAATGTTTTTAATATTAGAGAAGTTTCGATTGAATAAATAAATAAATAAATACATTGCTTTTCTAATTCGCATTTTGACAACACGTAGAAGAGCCTGAATGAACATGATGCTCAGCCATACAGAGAGGGAGAGAGGCAAGGAGACAACCAGTATGACAGAGTGAGTGAGTGAGTGAGTGAGTGAGTGAGTGAGTGAGTGAGTGAGTGAGTGAGTGAGTGAGTGAGTGAGTGAGTGAGTGAGTGAGTGAGTGAGTGAGTGAGTGAGAGAGTGAGTGAGTGAGAGAGAGAGAGAGAGAGAGAGAGAGAGAGAGAGAGAGAGAGAGAAAGAGAAAGAAAGAAACAGACAGACAGAGAGGGAGAGAGAGAGAGGACGATAGAGAATAAGACAAGTAGATGCTTGCAGGGCAGCTCCCGGGGCGACCAAGGACGAGTCCAATTTAATGGCAGCAGCAGCGGAAATAAAGTCGGAATGAAATCGTCCTATCAGATTGCTCATTTCAGAGGCAGGGGGAGGGGAACTCCTTCGTGACGACAGGAGAGACAATGGGCGAGACGCTGTGACGAATACATTTGCATATTATGCACGACTGATGCTTTCAAAAAGGAAAAAGGAGGGGGGAACTACGAAAAATTATCCCATTTATGAGCGGGTGCGTTCGAGTTTTCTTGTGTATGTGTGGGTTTGTTTAGGTGTTCTTGTGTATGTTTGGGTTCGTTTAGGTGTTCTTGTGTATTTTTGGGTTTGTTTAGGTGTTCTTGTGTATGTTTGGGTTTGTTTAGGTGTTCTTGTGTATGCCTGGGTTTGTTTAGGTGTTCTTGTGTATGCCTGGGTTTTTTTAGGTGTTCTTGTGTATGCCTGGTTTTTTTTAGGTGTTCTTGTGTATGCCTGGGTTTTTTTTCGAGTGTGCTTGCTTATATCCGTGTGTGTCCGACTGGCACTGCGCTTGCGTTGTTAGCCTTAATAGTATCCTAATATGATGTATGTTACTGCCGAGAGTTCTGCCCAGATAGATAGGCGCCATCTATCTGTCCGCTTCTTTTACTCGTTTCCTTCTTTTAGGTCTGTCTGTGTTTCACTGCAGATCCGCCTGTCTCTCTCTCTCTCTTCTCTCTCTCTCTCTCTCTCTCTCTCTCTCTCTCTCTCTCTCTCTCTCTCTCTCTCTCTCTCTCTTTCTTTATTTCTTCTTTCTTTCCTTCTTACTTACTCACTATAAAAAAAACTAAACTAAAACATTCATCAGCCGATTCCTATTCATTCTCATATTTCGACTACGGTCACATTCCAGAAATCGCTAACTCACCTCCACCGATTAACCACGCCACCCACCCACCACCCACTCACGTGCCATTACACCATCTACTACACTGGCCATCCCATCCTATCCATCTCCAATCCACTACACTCACCAACCCCCAATCAACGTAACACAACTCTGACCACCTCATCCACCACTAACCTACAACACTGACCACCCCATCAACAACCGACTACCCCATCCACCACTGATCTACAACACTGACAACCCAAGAAACCACCGACCACCACCACTACACCACCAACCAACCACCATATCCACTGCAACACAGACCACCCTATCCACAGCTCGACAACCACCCTATGCACTGCTCGACAACCACCCCATCCACAGCCCGACAACCAACCAATCTTCATTTCATTCACCCGCCTTTTTTATTAACTCGCCACTCACCCAATCCACTCGCTCTTCCAATCCATCTCTCATCGCAGCCGTAGTCACTCGAGCGTGGACGGAAATCAGTGGCGTGCTCGTGCGACCGCAGCAAGCGGCGTCGTCTACTACACGGCGCGTCGGCGTCGGCGGCGCGAGCGAGCGAGCGACACCGGCGACACAGTTCAGTGTCGTCGTGATGAATCGCCTCCTGTCGTCGAGGCGCGCAACGTCGCTGATTAATTCCGGGGATGTGCCGGATCGAATAAATCACACCGTTGCCACTGGAGAGAGGAGACGCCGGGAGGACACCGGAAGTGCCGGATGCAAACAAAGATGGCCGCCGACAGTGTGCGATTGTGTGTGTGTGTGTTTGAGGTGATACTTTCTATATGAGAATAAATAAATGATAAACTGACAAATTGCTGGGAGAAGAATAGACCGGTAGAGATGTTGGATAAAGATGGCGCATGAAGAAAGATCGAGGAGAGAGAGAGAGAGAGAGAGAGAGAGAGAGAGAGAGAGAGAGAGAGAGAGAGAGAGAGAGAGAAAGGAAAAAGTCCGGCCGCAGCAGTGGCGACAAAAGGATGATAAATTACGACATCGCATCCATGGAAACGAGCGTCGGCGTCCTGATAATGATGACGTGCTGGTGCTGAAAATAATGGACGCTCTGATAATGGCGACGACCGTGTTGACGGCCCTGCGCTGTACGGCTGCTGGTGGTGGTGATGATGATGATGATGATGATGATGGTGATGATGATGATGATGATGGTGATGATGATGATGATGATGATGATGATGATGACGATGATGATGGTGGTGATGATGATGATGATACCAGTCTTATCAATTCTTATCATCGACGAAAACAAACTGAAATAAAGTATATATTTACAGCTGAGATAAGTTATCTTGCCTACCTTTGAAGTTCAGCAGGTAAGTCGGAGTCGTCTGGTAGGCACCGCTGCTACCATCGGCCTGCTTAGACGCTTGCCCGTTTTGCCCCTGCTGCTGCTGCTGATGATGATGATACTCTGAGAAGATGAACTCTATTTTTAGCCGGTGACCCTCAGACAGGTAGACGACCTTCTCCCTGACCCAGTTGTCGCACGAGGTCACCAGCATGCCCTCCATTTTGAATCCCCGGCCGCTAATTTTAGACTGGACGGCCTGTATCGATTTATGGTTTTTGGCAACCGAGTCGGAAGCCACTGCGTCCGGAAGTTCTGAGATGCTGAAAAGTTTCCTGCAGACGTTATTCAGGTTTCCGTTTCCTCCCTTCTCGGATTTCGAACTCGGGCTAGCGTTGACCGATGACATTTCGGGCGACGAGCCGTGCTGATTGGACGACTGCGACCCAGGTGTCGATAGAGGTGCGTGAAAGTTGACCAATGAGAGATTCCATCGCATGCCCGGGCTGGCACGAAGTTCAAGGGCGCAGGAAGTCAGCATGGCTATAAATAGTAACACCCCACTAGCAAGTTTAAACTAACAAATACAGACATCTGAAGTAATAATCATAATGGTTACAGTACGACAGTAATAGTAATAGTATTATTAACATACATCATAACAATCAGAGATGTGCGGGTTTATGGCTTTTTGGCGCCCGGGGAACGAGGTCCTAAAAATGCACCCCTTGATCGTCTTTCGAAACCCTCTTAAAATTTTGTCTCCAAAAAATAGCTGATGACCAGGGGTGGGGGATAGTCTTAGGTACTTTTTCCAAAAAAAAATTTCCATCAGGCGCCCCCTCCAAAACGCTTTTGGCACCCCCGTCCAAATGGCCCCGGGAGACAATTGTTTCCCTGTCCCCTCTTGCTAGTCCTCTGATAACCATAGATAAGTTGATGGAGTTGGAGTAAATATAAAAAAAATGTCCCTTAAAATGAGTGTCTACCTCTTTCTTCGAGCTTGCCACTTTTAGCGGCGCCGTCTGGAATTCCCGACGAGCCTGGTTTCGATTTCATTTGTAGGTTGAGAACGTCCTGGATGAAATAGCTGGACAGCGAGCCGTACGCATGGGTGATTGCGTGGGAGTTCGAGCCCAGCTGCTGCTGCGTCTGCTGGCTGGGTCGGCACTGCTGGGGAGTGACCTCTGTGACTGTTGATTTATTTTCTTTTAAGATGGAGCGTCACAAATGATAGCAAACGATAATTACTGAATAATGCCGACAACTTAAGAAAAGAAACACATCAACAATGCATAATCAGCAGATCAAATCTTTAAAAAAATAGAAGAATTTATAATGCATGCAGATCACATCGTAATGAATGCATAATTTATGCAGATGGCATCGTAATGAATGCATAATTTATGCAGACCGCATCGTAATGAATGCATAATTTATGTAGATCGCATCGTAATGAATGCAAAA
The DNA here is from genome assembly GCA_963978895.1 of Erpobdella octoculata. Lineage (NCBI taxonomy): Eukaryota > Metazoa > Annelida > Clitellata > Hirudinida > Erpobdellidae > Erpobdella > Erpobdella octoculata. Next base: position 1,192,388 of record OZ022241.1, on the reverse strand, counting down.
TTTATGCAGATCGCATCGTAATTCACAATAAATGGCTTAACTAAATTAAGAAAATTCGTACACAGGTCAATTACATCTGGAAAACTCCAAAGATTCCAATAAAAATCACCGGAGACCATAAAACGGGACTTCGATGAGCCGGATTACATATAGGAAATCTGCTTTTATTATTTTCATAAAGTTTTAGCCGATAAATGACGGTTCGCGCGTCATAATTGTTTCAAAATGTGGCCGATCGGACAGGTAAGGCAAACTCAATTATTACCTGGAATGCAGGTGTACTCAAGCTCCAGGTACGACTCGAGTTCGGGGCAGGGCTGTAGCCGGGCGAAGGCAGCCAGGACGTCGACGGAGCATCTTTGGCGACCCGAGCAGAGGGCGGCCATGTTGTCTGTGACGTCAAAGTAGCAGCCGAGGTGGTCGAAGATTTTGGTGATACATCTGCCAGTTCTCAGCCGACCGAATCTTATTGGTGAGTAGGTGAGTGAGTGAGTGAGTGAGTGAGTGAGTGAGTGAGTGAGTGAGTGAGTGAGTGAGTGAGTGAGTGAGTGAGTGAGCGAGTGAGTGGAGTGAAGGAGTGAATGGTTTACGGGCTGACGGATATTCGAATGGGTGAGTATTAAAAGTCATCTTATGACAAATGACAAGCGACGCGACAATCTCCGTCGCGGAAACTGCACACACACACACACACACATACACACACACACATACATGCATACATACATACATACATACATACGAGCGCACGGACACTGAGGGACACCCGCTTGGTGATTAATGGTGATGTTCGGTGATAAATGGCGAGATTTATTTATAAGGAAGGAGAGGCTCGCGAAAGCGCGACGGTTGAGAAGCCAGATTGATGGGAATTAAGAAGAAGGTGGATGTGATGTCCTCGTTTGATGTTGCGATGACGATGACGATGATGATGATGATGATGATGATGATGATGATGATGACGACGACGATGCTAATGATGATGATGATGATGATAATAGTGGTGATGATGATGGTGATGATGCTGGTGATTATGATGATGACGATGGTGATGGTGATGACGACGATGGTTATGACGACGATGACGATGATAATGATGATAATGATGATGATGATGATGATGATGATGATGACGATGATAATAGTGGTGATGATGATGGTGGTGTTGATGGACAACTAATTACGTATTCAAGAACCTGGCAAGTTTGACGTCGATCACGTGATTAGGTGGGCAGGTGTCGTTGAATCTTTCCCTAAGACAGATCTCCTGGGGTTCTATAATGTGTATAAATGTATATAATGATTATTACAAGTACATAAATTAGTATTCAAATGATGATGATGATGATGATGAGGAGGAGGATGACGATGATTGTGGTGATCATTTTATCCACAACGATGTCCAACACGTGCAACACCTGGTCTCCTGATTTGACATAAACGTAATTAATATCATTGGACTGAATGACTATCCATCCATCCATCCATCCATCCATCCATCCATCCATCCATCCATCCATCCATCTTTTCCATCACGTACAGTCATTATAATCACCATTAAACTCGTTATTAGAAGTCGTCTATATCAGCCGCAAGCCATCACAACGAGATTCGTTAGCGTACAGCAACATCGTCATCATCATCATCATCATCACCACCACCATATATCATCCACATCAACATCATCATCATCATCATCATCATCATCATCATCATCATCATCATCATCATCCTTATCATCACCATCACCATCATCACCGCCGCCGCCGCCATCTTCTCCAGCAAATGAATTCTTTTCGTTAAACTGATAGGTGCATAAGTCATTCCATAAAACCGTCAAATGGCGCATTACGTCGGACGTCTATACCTGCTTGTCGTGTCATCACACGCACGCACATACACACACAGATGAAAAGAAAAAGAGAAAGATAGACAGAGAGAGAAATTGAAACAGACAGAGAGAGATAGAGAGAAAGTGAGAGAGGGGGGGGGTTAGTTAATAGATTTTACGCGGCCAGGCACGTTTCATAGGGGCTCATAGGGGAAAAATTTCAAACCCGTTCCAGTTGGTTTTTACAGGGGCTCAAAATCCCCACCCTGTCCGTTTGAAACCCCCTAAAATCAATGCCAGGCCCGTGCATACATATGTAATACGACAAGCACACATAGGAAGACATGCGCTGACGCAGGCAGTGAAATAAATAGAAATAATTGAAGGGAAAGACGATACAACATAGAAGGGGGGGCATACGTTCGCCGTCCATCACCTGTCTCGTGTGCGTGTTAAACTCAGTGCAAACTGCCTGTAGGTACGTGTGAACGGAGGTGTGTGTGTATGTGTGTGTGTGTGTGTGTGTTCATGGGTGTAAGGATGTGTGAAAATAATTGTAGTAATTTTTTTTAAATTTTAATACAAGTACTTCAGTATGTTTGTTTGTTTGTTTGTGTGAGTCAGTGTGCATGTATGTGAATAGGTTTGTACGTGCGTTTAAGTGGAACTGTTGTGTGTGTGCTTGTGTTTTTATGCGCGAATGTCCGCATTTTACACACAAACGCGAATTGCCACTGCTTCGCCATGGCAATGAAATCTTGTATCGTCCCCATCGTATCACCATTAATATACGATTAATAATCATTAAAACGCCTCCTGTTACTACTCCACCATTCCTACTCTCTCCCTCTCTCTCTCTCTCTGCCCAACCGCGTAGCCGGCCAAATTTCCTGGGGGAAGGGGGCTCAGAACTTGCAGGGGGTAGTCATAAGGTAGTTTTACCGAAATTGTTCAGGGCGCCATGTACAATTTAAAAATTTCAGTGGAGGGACCGCTCCGGGCCAGAGAGGCCCCCATGTCGACGGCTGCCTCTCTCTCTCTCTCCATCCCTATCTCCCTCTCTCTCGCTCCCTCCCTATTTCCCTCTCCTCTCTCTCTCCCCCTTTCCCTCTTATCAGCTACGATGACGTCATAACAACCTCAACGGCGATCGTTATCATCATCATCATCATCACAACAACGGCGATCATTATCGCTTTCACGCCACCAATCATCATCGACTCTTTCGGCTATCATAAGCAGAAGAAATATCGAACGCAACGCCATAAAACGCTGACAAACATTTGCCGTATCCCCCTCCCCCTTCCCCTCCCTCCCACCGCCCCCTCACCCTCCCTCTCTCTATCCCGCCTACTCTCTCTCTCTCTCTCTATATATATATATATATCACGCTTCATCTATCTCTTTTTATCACATAACCTTCCACGACGAAGAACATCATGATGATGATGATGATGATGATGATGATGATGATGATGAATGATGATGATTATAAATTAGGTGGTAACGATATGAAAGTTTAAATTTTTCATGGTAATTAAAACAACTGTAATGTTACTATGGTGAGAGAAAGAGAGAGAGAGAGAGAGAGAGAGAGAGAGAGAGAGAGAGAGAGAGAGAGAGAGAGAGAGAGAGAGAGAGAGAGAGAGAGAGAGAGAGTGGAAGAGGAAAAGGAGAGAGACATGCAATACGAGGCTCGGTAATGGTTCATTAGGATGGGGCAACAGATGGAACAGCTTGGCTTTTAATTAAAATGCATCCATAACGAAAAGAAAATACATAACAAATACTATCTCTGTCTCTCTATCTCTCTCTCTCTGTCTACATATCTCTCATACTCGTTCTCCGTCCACTTACTGGGTACTACTAGATAGATCACCCAACAAATTGTCTCCTGCGAAAACCAATAAGAAACAAGAAATTGCATTTCGTCTTCTTCCTCTAATAATTTTATAATAATAATAATAATAAGTTTTTTTTTCTAATCATCAACATCAACATCATCATCACCAACACCATCCATCACATCATCAACATATTCCTCATCATCACCATCATGATCATCATCATAATCAGCATCATGATCATCATCATCATCACCACTACCACCACCAATTATACATTGTTCCTGTTTACTGATATTCCTTCCTTATCTGCATGACAGTTGTCATCAGTTATCGTATGGCGTATGAATGCAATAAATAAATAAATACATTCCCGCTATTCCAAATATATAAATAAATATTATATATAAAAATATAAACCGCCATCTTTATATGCAACAACAACAATATAATTTAACGAACTCATTTCATACCACGTGCTGTGTAGCAGTAGTTTACAAGACATACAACTCAACTAAATAGTAAAAGTAGTGATGGTGGTGATGGTGATGATGGGGATGAAGATGATGATGATGATGATGATGATGGTGATGATAATGATAACGATGGTGATGATGATGATCATGTGACCTAGCAAGACGTAAGACAGGTGTTTAATATCAATGATTGGATTGCATAATAAATAAGCGAAGTAGTTCTACAGGTACATCTGAACGATCCGTTTTGAAATGTTTAGATATCTTCAAATCACAACTTATATATCGTGTCCGTACGTAGTCCGTTGGGATCGTTTTACAAGAGATGAGGTGGGTGCCCGGTTGTGTGTGTGTGTCGCTGGTGTAGCGGCTGCTGCTGCGGCAGGTGTCGTCGGTGAAGTTGATGATGTTCCGTTAAGGATTGAAAGAGATGAAAAACTAATGAACGAACGATTGAATGATTGATTGAACGAACGGAATGAACGAACGTAATGAATGAATGAATGAATGAATGAATGAATGAATGAATGAATGAATGAACGAACGAACGAACGAATGAATGAATGAATCAGAATTCCACTAAAACCACCCTCCAACTCCTACAACTCATGTTCAAATTGTAGAGCAAGTTACACTGCTTATTCGTTTGCCCTGCCATACGAGATGTCAACGCTAGAACCAGAAAAAACCATCATCATCACCACCATTTTTATCGTCATCATCACCATTTTTATCATCATCATCACCATTTTTATCATCATCATCATTGTATTCATTATCATACCCATCAACAGAATCATCATCTTCACATTCAACTTCACCATCATCATCACCACCATTTTTATCATAATCACCATTTTTATCAACATCATTGTATTCATTATCATACTCATCAACAGAATCATCATCATCATCATCATCATCACCACCACAACGGCTAATGTACCCCCCCCTCCCCGTACCCCTCATTGTCCACTCGCACATTAAGGATCTGATAAATTGCTTCGTCCTGAGCAGTATAAGGACTGTTGACAATGGAAAATAAGCCACTGCATCAATCCATGACTGGCTTCTCCCCCACCCCCTCAGTACAACTGGAGACTGGCTTGTGAGTGAGTAAGTGAGTGAGTGTGAGTGAGTGAGTGAGTAGTGAGTGAGTGTGTGAGTGTGAGTGAGTGAGTGAGTGAGTGAGTGAGTGAGTGAGTGAGTGAGTGAGTGAGTGAGTGAGTGAGTGAGTGAGTGAGTGAGTGAGTGTGAGTGAAGCACAGAAGTGACACAGCATCACAGCATCAAAGACCGGATACAACCTCAAAATTACAGATCCTGCGGTTGAACGCGGATGAAAAATTCCGGCACAAAATCCCGGTGCATAATTACCGGAGCACGCCAGCAGCGGACTATCTGACATGATTAATTTACTTGGGGGAAATTTTCTTTGCCGTTTGCCAGGCTCGCTTTCGATCCTTTAAATATATGGAAAGTGAAGTGAGTTGAGTTGTGGAGTGTAAATAAGTGAATGAGTGAGTGAGTGAGTGAGTGAGTGAGTGAGTTAGTGGAAAATAGATACTATTGCAGACAGACCAGTAGAGAAAGAGAGAGAAATAAATAAATAGAGACAGAGACAAACAAAGGCATAGAGACAGAAAATCGGTACGTCTATTAGCATAGGACAGGAGAGACCATTATTATTATACACACGATGTGGAAAAGTTCAATAATCACGGAGCTATGATTAAGCGTAATAACTTTAATTATTGCAGACATTAAAATCGATCTTGTGTAATTGTCGCGTGGGGGGTATGATGACGGACGAGAAGGGGGCTGTGGAGAGACCGAGGGAGAGTGAATGGATGGGGGAGAGTGAAGAAACTTCTACTACTACTACTACTACTACTTCTTCTGCAGAGGCTACTACTACTACCACTAACAAAACATCTACCACCACCACCACACCGACCACCACTACTATCAGCACCACCAACCACCACACCGACCACCACTACTACCAGCACCACCGCGACAGTAGAAGCGTCGACCGCAATGGTATTTTTTTATAGTTATTGGCTTTTTATATTCCGTTATATTTCTGCGTTATCATTTCCATATGGTCCCAGAGCGCGTCGGCAGTCCCAATAAGTCGAATGGCTCGGCTGCTTTATGGTCCCTGGAAGAAATGGGGAGATAATATTCGGGAGAATGCGGGTTGAATTGAGGGTTGAGGGGGGATCAGAAGTTCAGGTTGGATGGTCGTGTGAACTGAGAGGTCATTGGGCGAGCTAATGAACGAATGATTGTATGGGTGAATGAATGATGGAATTGGCTGGTGGACGGTTGAGTGGATGGATGGATGGATGGGTGGATGGATGGATGGATGGTTGGATGGATGGGACAGTTGACGGACATCTGACTGAACAAGAGAACGGAGGGACAAATATGAAATAACGATTGAATGATTGCAAGCTGACACATTCACATCACCGTACGAAATCAAACCGTCAAACATCAATCGTCCAACCATTATTCGATTATTCATTATTAATTACTAATTCAATACTTCGATCCACTTTTAACTAAAATTAAATAGTATATTAAAATGATAATTATGAAATAATCAAATAGTAACGGAGAAGCTATATAACAACCTGATGTAGTTATTGACAGGCAGTATCCGACAATCAATATAGTTGGAATGCAAATCAACTTCCCGGCCAACATTGTTTCTAGAATTCAATTTTTCGAAGAATTGCAAAACTTCTTTAAATGGCAAACCGAAATGCGTTTTAAATACCGTTTATACGTGTCCAGATTAATTTTAATGCTAGTTCTCCGTAATGACTGTTGTCAGAATTCTTTATTATATAAAAAAAAAGCAGAAACCTCATTACCGATAACCACGTTTGTAAACAATGTCAACAACTTGTAGGATGCATCTAACCACCCCAGAGCTTTTAATACGACAGTCCGTTTAAAATTTAATTAAAATCTGTTTTTAATAAATAAAAATGTTTAAATAAACTTTTGTTGCTTCGGACAAATTCGAAAATAAAACTTTCTCCAAGTTCCTGTTTGTCAACATAATCCCTGAGCCGTTTCGGGATAACACGCGCCCGTCCAAAGAGAGGCCAGGATTTATATGGCTCCACTTTTCAGTGTGTGTTTGTGTGTGTGTGCGTGCGTACGTGGGTGCAAGTGAGCGTGTGAGCGTGTGAGCGTGTGTAATTGTGTATTGCGTGTGTGCGTCTGCTGATGGGATGTGTGTATTTTTATGCGATTTTTACCGTCTCGTTTCATCTTCATTATCACTTGTTCGATTTATTTTTCTCTCTCTCTCATTCGGTTTGTCTCGTGTGTGGCTCTCTCCGTCAGTTTCCGTCAGTCTCTCTCTCCGCTTGACTGTGGGTGATTGACTGCTTCAATCCCTGAAGAGCGGACCTCGAATGATAGCATGTCCCCAGAAAGGACTACAACGTGGAAAAGGAGATAAGGAATTGATATTTTCAGTCTTTCCATAACTCTCTCTGTTTCTCTCTCTCTCTCTCACTCTCTCTCTCACTCACTCACTCACTCACTCACTCACTCACTCACTCACTCACTCACTCACTCACTCACTCACTCACTCACTCACTCACTCACTCACTCACTCACTCACTCACTCACTCACTCACTCACTCACTCACTCACTCACTCACTCACTCACTCACTCACTCACTCACTCACTCACTCACTCACTCACTCACTCACTCACTCACTCACTCACTCACTCACTCACTCACTCACTCACTCACTCACTCACTCACTCACTCACTCACTCACTCACTCACTCACTCACTCACTCACTCACTCACTCACTCACTCACTCACTCACTCACTCACTCACTCACTCACTCACTCACTCACTCACTCACTCACTCACTCACTCACTCACTCACTCACTCACTCACTCACTCACTCACTCACTCACTCACTCACTCACTCACTCACTCACTCACTCACTCACTCACTCACTCACTCACTCACTCACTCACTCACTCACTCACTCACTCACTCACTCACTCACTCACTCACTCACTCACTCACTCACTCACTCACTCACTCACTCACTCACTCACTCACTCACTCACTCACTCACTCACTCACTCACTCACTCACTCACTCACTCACACACTCACTTTCTCTTTCTTCCTTCCTGTGTACTTTCTTCTATTCTTTTATTCCCACTTTAGCCATCTCTCTCTCACTCAAAATGTAATTCTATAGCAGCGAGCGTATCAAAGATTTCTTTTTATGCCCCATTGAACGCACAAACACGAGAGCCTTTGATGAACAAATATCAACAGAGACAGGGGAGCGATAGAGAGGCAGAGAACGGAGAAGAGAAGAGAGAGAAAGGGATTATGCAAAAACTGAGAATTACGAGACAAAAATAAAAAGGAAGAAAATTACAGACATCAAAAAGAAAGATTCAAATTCACGACAAATTACGAAACGAAATATAAACAAGCAATTCGAAATTCTGAAATATCAGCCAGCAAATCTACATCCACAATTGCATTGTTACACAAACAGACAAACAAACAAACAGACGCATATGTAAGTACACAAAACTACTTCTACCACTCACATACGTCCAGAACGGACGCATGTGAGTGGGAGCAGTGGCAGAAGATCGTTTGGAGACCACAAAGGACGTCAAAGTCATTATAAAACCATAAGTCAAAGGTCCACTAGATCGACATAACCTTCATCTGTTTCTACGACCTCACTTTCCCCCTCCCCCTCCCCCCCCTCTCTCTCTCTCTCTCTCTCTCTTTCTTTCTCTCTCTCTCTCTTTCTTTCTCTCACTCTCCCTCCGGGTTCAATATCTCTCCCATTTCTTAGCTCCCTGGTCTCTCCCATTTCTTAGCTCCCTGGTCTCTCCCATTTCTTAGCTCCCTGGTCTCGCCCATATCTGTCAATCCGTCCGTGGTTATTCGTCCATCTGTCCGAAGCCACGTTGTATGTAAGTTATTTCGAAACAGCTTGCGAGTGTTACAGCGCAGGCGTGTACGAATTAGCGGAAGCGTCAAAAATACGGCTATTCGCACTTCCAGGCATCATCGTCACCTTACTAACTAGACCTTCTTGCACCAGTGTCTAGTTCCGGCCCGCCCACGCATGACCTTTGACCTCTCGTTAGCTTCTTAGCTCATTCGTTCGTTCGTTCATTCCCTCACTCGCCAATTAACCTTGTGATGGTGGGGGGATGTGTCGCGGTGACATTTGAAAGGAAGAAGAAGAAGAAGAAGGTCGACAGAGCGCTTTGTCAACAACTGGGTCAACATCAGCTCAAACAAACAAGAGAAGGAAGATAAAAAGAGATAGAAATAGACAGATTGAGAGAGTAAAAGATAGATAGAGAGAGAAAGATACAAGGACGGAGATATAAGGACGGAGAGATATAAGAGAAAGAAAAAAAGATAAAAAAAAAGAGATGAAGAGAGAGAGAGAGAGAGAGAGAGAGAGAGAGAGAGAGAGAGAGAAAGAGAGAGAGAGAGAGAGAGAGAGAGAGAGAGAGAGAGAGAGAGAGAGAGAGAGAGAGAGAGAGAGAGAGAGAGAGAGAGCATAGTATCGATTGTTCTTTTCCCCGTTCATTAGTTGAGTCTCCTTTGTGTCAGACTTTCCGTCTTTGATCTATTGTTGCTGCTCTTCTCTCTTCTTAAATAGCTCACACATGCACAGTAATGTACACTCAGACACACACATACACACGTGTACACTCAGACACACGTACACACATACATACATAACTACATACTTTAACAAGAAAGAAAATTTAACAAAAGAGGTTGTTAGAATAAAGAACAATATGTATGTGACAGAAAAACCGAGAAAGAGTTAGAGAGACAAAGAGACAAAGAGAGGGAGGAAAGGGAAAAGAATTTATACTTCAGCTGATCCTAGAGGATAAAACTTTAGCGAAAACTGATGTAATGCTAAACATACAGAGTAGAAGATAGAGAGATACAGACACATAGAGATACAGACACATAGAGATACAGACACATAGAGATACAGACACATAGAGATACAGACACATAGAGATACAGACACATAGAGATACAGACACATAGAGATACAGACACATAGAGATACAGACACATAGAGATACAGACACATAGAGATACA
>OZ022241.1:1102334-1181872 GCA_963978895.1 Erpobdella octoculata | reverse complement strand
GAGAGGAGAGAGAAAAGGAAGACTGAGAGAGAAGAGAGAGAGGGGAGATTATGTGTGCAGGGTGGAGAAAGTAGGGGAGCGTGGACGTTACAGGTAAATCATAAAAGGTAATAATTAATGCCCCATTACAGGGACAACAAGAGCGATAATGATTTATCGTCTGCCGATAGATTGCCTCCGAGATGTTTATATGTTAATATTAACACCAGTCCAACAGAGCAGCACATTTTTAAATGAAATACAACGTAAAATCATACAAGACGGTGATTAACTTCCATCAAAAAAAAGAGCAATCATGAAGCACGAGTCAATTCACCTCGCACTTGTTGTTGATTACTGCGAATTTCAAAGGAACAGAGGATCTCCTGATAAATGTCTTCGATCACGAATTAACGCTTGAGACAATACAAAGGACCATTCATGCTTCCGAGACGCACGACGCCGCCGACGCATGAAACACTGAAGTCCGTTGTGGCAGCTCTGGTACTACTGGTAGTGGCTGCACCGGTGACCAGGCACCGGCTCCGCTGCTACTTTGATCGCTGCCATTGCGCCGGTGCAGGCATCAAAAGTTCTGATTCTGACACCGCTATCACCGTACCACAATTTGAATGTTTATGTTCGTGGGGTTCAGGGTCTTTTACTAAATGATAGGGGGCAGTGGTTGGGGCAAAGTGGATGGGTGCTTGGTAGAACTAAAGCTCCGTCTATATTCTAACAAAACACTAAAAAAGTCTTTCTGTGTTTTTTATCTTGTTCCAGATCAATATTTGAGTATGCCGATAATTTTGCAAATAATAATGACATGTTAATCCCGCCGGTAACTTGCACACGAGCGCAATAAGCAGCGTAGGTGACTTTTACTGCATTTCCGCCGATGTCATTCAGAACGTTCATTCAAAAGAAATTGAGAATTAACGAGTTAGTTTTAAAAAGAACTTCGGGTGGGAGAGCGAGAGATAAATAATAAAAGATTATAATAAATTAGAGAGGAGCGAGAGAAAAAAAAGCAAAAACGATAATAACAGATTCAGCTAGAGCTCTGAATGGAGCTTGAAAGAGTTCAAATAAATCAAAAAAAAAATATCAGAAACTGCCAGCAAAGCCTAACAATGGACTGCTGACGGTCGAAGGAGTTCGAGCACGTAGAGCTGCGTCACGGCAGTCAAATGTGTGACATCAGGCTTCTCAGTAGTTGGGCTGAGTCAGCGAGAGAGAGGACTTGAGTATAAAAGCACTGTTGCTGCCTGACTTTCAGGACAACTAAAAAATAACGTTTAAGAGACGAGTAAAGAATAGGCTCGATCGGTTCAAAGTGAAGGCTTGTAGAGAGTAATAATAACTATCGTTAATACCTGTCTGAATTGCTTTAGATTCACCTGTCACTTGTAAGAAATCAACTGAGGTACTTTTGAAATTGGATTGATTTTTTAATCTGTTCTCTCTTGAAGTTTATTGCGGGAGATAATTGAAATTAAACTTTAATAAATCGTCGCTGGATCGAATGTCGATATCGATTGCGGCTTAAAGATTGCACAATGAAAGTATAATAAGTATTTCATACTTTAATGCAAGAAAGTAGATGCGTACTTATTGTTGGAAAAAAGTATTTCTCATCGCTGGCGCCGCATTTATACGCTTCCTCTACGATTATTCAAATTCCAGGAAGCCATCTTTTCCGTATTCCGAGGCATTTATTGCTCTGGAAAAATAAGCGAAAGCTTTTGTCATGTTGATTATTTGTGCTTTTTTCATTCATTCGTTTGTTTAAAAATTTTCTATTATTTTCTCAGATTTACTGAAAAGAGAAAAAAAGAAAAACTAAGTTTTTTTACAGTTATTTCTGTGAAATTAGAACGGCAAAAGAATCGTGGAAATGTTATTAAGAAAAATGATTTTGAAGATCGCCATTTTCCTATCGCTGGTTTGTTCATCATCTAGAGCCAGTACGGTGTTCTTCAGCAGTGTACTTTACAGGACGACGACGACACCAACTGCGACCGTTCAAGCGACAACAGCCGAAACTTCAACAGCCGAAACTTCAACAGCCGCTACATCGACTCCGGCAACGACCACAACCGACAAAAATTCAACAATCACCAGCTCCGCTAAGCAGTCAGCTATGCCCGTGAAATTAAGATGCTGGGACAAGTCCAACCTTAACTTTGTGATGCCTTCTTACTGTGAGTATACCCAGAGCACTGGACAGCTGATTGTTAGAAGGGGCTCCTCAGACGCTGGCTTTGATGAGATTTTGCCCGGCGCGTTTGACGGTATGCAACTCAAACAGCTGGTCTTAAGTGGCTTATCGCTCAAGACGCTCCACGCCGACTCGCTGTCGGGCCTCGGAGAGCTAAACCACCTGAACATCAGCAACAACCAGCTGACTAGCTTACCAGATGTTGTTTTTTCTGGTCTTTATAAGCTGGCCTATCTCTATTTAGATTCTAACCAGCTGAGTGAAATCAGAGCCGATCTCTTGAAAGACCAGTATTCTCTTTCGGAATGCCTGTTTTCGAATAATCAGATTTCGACCATCGCAGACGGAGCTTTCAAGAGCCAAAACTCGCTAAATCATCTCACCCTGGACGGAAACAACTTAACTTCTCTTAATAAATCCACTTTCGAAGGCCTCGACCAGCTCACCATACTAAACCTGGCCGGAAACAAGCTAAGAGTTCTCGATCAAGAGATGTTTCAATACTTAACGTCGTTGAAAGAATTGAACGTCACCCGCAATCTCGTTCAACAGGTTCCAGACAACGCCATAAATTTTTCGGATCGTCTGGAAATACTCGATTTGTCTTTCAACAACATCGATGATCTCAGCGAGAAAGCTTTCGGCAATAGCAGAAGATTGTCTCACATTTATCTAAACGACAACCAGTTGACGACCCTGAAAGTCACAACTTTTGGGAAGCTGGAGTTTGCGAATTCGCTGTTTCTCCAGAATAACCAAATTTCTGGCATAACATCGAACACCTTCGCTGGATTGAGCCAACTTCAGCGTTTGATCTTGAGGAACAACAACATCAGCTACTTACCCGCTGGATGGTTGGATGCAGTCGGCAGTCTAAAAGAAGTCGATCTGAGCCAAAACGTCATCGACAAGGTTGATGATGGTCCTTTTGAGACTCCAAAGAGAATGGTTAAACTGGACATGAGCTTCAACAAGTTGAAAAAGATTGATCCCAAATGGTTTCAGGAGCTGCCGCAATTAACAGAACTGAGACTAAGAGAAAACGGCTTGGCGAATATTTCTTCTGAAACATTCAATAATTTATTGTCTCAGTTAACCGTCCTTGATCTTGGTAAAAATGAATTAAAGCAAGATATAATCTACCAATTGTTCAAAAACTTGAAAAATTTAAAGGTTCTTTACCTAGACGGCAATCCTCTGACGGCTTTCGATGCTGACAATGTCGGCTGTCAGGCTCTACTTGAAGAACTGTACTTGAATAAGACCTGCCTCGAATACGTCAGAGTTCAAGAGTTCAAATACTTGAAACAGCTTGATCTAGAACAGAATTATCTACAATACATGACGACAAACGAACTCTCGGGTTTAGATCGATTGGAAAGAATGGATCTGAGCGACAACCACATCACGCGATTTGATTTCGGTTCCTTATCTGCCAGTACCGGTTTCAAGTTTCTCAACTTATCAATGAACATGATCCAGAGTATTAAATCGGACAACGCGTTTCCGGCATTTCTCCGGCAGTCAACGGTTGATTTGTCCTGGAATATGCTGGTTGACTTGTCAAACTTTCCGATGTTTGGTAAATTTTACCTGGCCGGAAACCCTATCAAATGTTCCTGCTCCCAGTTGCCCAACTGGAACAATCTCGATTCGTTTGCCGATTACACTAAGACTGTTTGCTTTAGCCAAACAGCGCCGCAGTTCTTGGCTTGTCTGCTAAATTCTGCAACCTGTACAGCCAGCTCAAAACCGACCTTACCGGCTAACTGGTGCGCCCAAGCTAGTCCTACAAACGATCTCGCCAAACGACCGATTGTCTACAAAAACTCGTGTAAATATCCCAAGCCGACGATACTCGACTTCAACGTCAACACAACTCAGTCGGGATTTACCGTGAAATGGAATTCAACTAATAAAAACAGTTTAAAATGGTTCGTCATCAGTTGGGGTCAACGAACGAACGCCACCACCTCATTCAACTCGACCTCCAACGACAACGTTACCGACGAAACATTCCCGATGGTTTTCCAAACAATCGTCTGGGACAAAACGAAAGACAGCAGCCTCTCCATGCAGCTGGATAAATCAGGACCAACCGTCGTCTGCGTGGAGACGGTTCCAGTTTATCTATCCATACCTGTGGATAAAAAGTGCTCAACCGTCGAGTTCACCGCTCCACTCCCAGAAGCTGCACCGAATAAACTCTTTCCGATGTTAACCTACATACTCATCGCCGTCGGGATTTTCATCATATTACTCATTCTGATCATCCTCATTGCCGTCTGCCTCAGACGCAGGAAGTCCAAGCGTCTGGAACGGGAGCAAAAGGAAGAAGAGAAAAGAAAAGCGTTGGAAAGAAATGTCTCCTATGGATCCGTAAAACTGGATCCGGATCTGCCGAAAGACGCCGTCGAGCACAGCGACGTCTCTATAAACATGTACGAATCGTCCGGATGAATATTTTTGTTTTTTTTTATTGTTTACATCCGATTGTTTATTATATTTATATTTATTTCTAAAATCTGTGCGCCTGAGGAAACAGTATTCTCTTGACTTGACTTTTGCAACTACGGTGATGATCTAATTTAAATTGTATGCTTATATGTATAGCGACATTTCACGTATTTTGTTACGCGTTGGTGTTATATTTTGAACTACTTTTTTTGTAAATCTTAATGTTGTGGCTTGTTTAACTTATATACTATTTATTGATATTTGTTATTTAGAACTGTCTATTTATAGTTCAGTGATGACCGGAATGTTACAATGATAATTATATTATGAATTACTTATTTATTAATGGTTTATTGTATGTATATATAAAAACAAATTTTGTATTTAAACATTATTTATATTGATCGTTGATTTTTGCACGATTATGAATTATGAATAATAATAATAATAAAATCTTTTATAAATTGGAACTTGGTTTCAGTGCGAATGCATTTTCACTGTAGACACGCAAACCTGAAGCTTCTAAAAAAGAATAGTAAGGACAGGTTCGTACAACATACAATACCCGTTCTTCCTGCGTAGATTATGTATTTAACCGACGTCATACGACTAATCGGTTATTACTCACCGCGATCGTGACAATAGAGCACGAAATAGCTGATAAATTACAATTATATCAACAACCACGATCAAGACCGCCACCTCTCCCCTCACTGCCCTCACAATAAGCCATTCGAAAATCATTCATCGGATTTTTATGGACTCAGACGAAACTTTTTTGAGTTACGGTACCGATTTGTGACTATCCGAACGCCATCTTTTTCGGTTTTACGGCCACCGCCAACTGACAACGTTTATGGTAGTTTTGACACGAGCTTCAACCATCTCGACTCGATTATGGTTATTTTCTGACGCGATTATGACCATTCTATTGCGGCCGCTCTCGATCGCAAATTAGACCTGGGTCACTATTTCGTTTTTTTTTTGGTTATGTAGACAGGCCTGGAGAGGGCATAATAAAGCCACGAGGTTATTGTTTCACAGGGAATGCGTGGGGGAGGGAGGGAGAAGGGTCAGATAGGAAAGAAAGAAATTAAAGAATAATTTTGCGACCAGGATGTTCTTTTCTTAAAAGAATTTTATTGTTATTGCTGTAGAATTTTTTTTAACGACGCCTGCAAGCAATCGTGCGTGTGAATTTTTAAACTTTCCACGCTCTTAAAAACAAAAACAAACAAACAAGCAATTCACTTTTCAACTGTTTTGTTTAAAACTTTGCAGTCATCCGAAAAATAGACGAGGGAGAAGTTGGCTGCGCAGCTGGATCCCCGAACTATAGTGCAAAAAAAAGTTCGTGCATTGGGGTTGTGCTATAGATCGTTGGAAAGGTATTTAAAAAAGAAATATAATGGTGTAAAAATAAATTTAATATTGCAAAAAATAAAAAAGTTATAGGCGAAAAACCGTCGCCGTCCCTATGTAAATGTATGGAGACGATTGTTCATACCCTGATCTATATTTTGCTTCATAACTTTTTTATTTGTTGGACTATTTTCCAAAAATTAGTTTCTATGTTTAGCTAATATATTTGTCTTTCTTATGCATTAAGCTAGAACCCCAATGCAGTCGAAAATTTTAATCTACATGGCTCCAAACGCAAGTGAAAAATCGTCCCTATGTAAATGTATGGAGACGATTTTTCACTTGCGTTTGGAGCCATGTAGATTAATATTTTCGACTGCATTGGGGTTCTAGCTTAATGCATTAGAAAGACAAATATATTAGCTAAACATAAAAACTATTTTTTGGAAAATAGTCCAACAAATAAAAAAGTTATGAAGCAAAATATAGATCAGGGTATGAACAATCGTCTCCATACATTTACATAGGGACGGCGACGGTTTTTCGCCTATGACTTTTTTATTTTTTGCAATATTAAATTTATTTTTACACCATTATATTTCTTTTTTAAATACCTTTCCAACGATCTATAGCACAACCCCAATGCACGAACTTTTTTTTGCACTATAGTTCGGGGATCCAGCTGCGCAGCCAACTTCTGCCTCATGAAAAATAGGAGCCTTCCCACGATTGACTAAAATAAAAGTCGAGCAAATGTCACTCTGATGATTTGCAATAAAACGTTTTTAAATAATTCAGAAAGCTCACCTGCCGAGAGACGCATTTACGTTTGCGGATATTTATAGAGCGACGAGTTCGGTGGCGATGTCTGATCATTCGGATGCCAAGCGGAGTAGGAGAGGAGATGATCTCTCGCTCATTGAATTATTTTATCAAATTTCCGGAATCGACCCGAATTCCTTCTACCTTGAAGCATAGCACTTTACCACAGTTCAACTTGATCAGGCGCGTAGCCATGGGCGGGGGTACTCGCCCTCTCACAAACCCATCGCGGGCCCCCAAGTTAATTTCAGAATGAAAAATGTATATGGCAGCTTATGAGTGTTTGAAATTTTTTTTTTAAAGTAGCAAGTATCCCTCACCCCGGGTTATCAGGTTTTTGAAAAGAGTAAGTGTAGAAGTGCGACAAGTTTAATTATTATATTAGAAAAAAACTAGCGTAGGGTTTATTAACGCGTACAAAATTACAGTTTTATCTTCGTTCGTTGCGAGGAAATACCGTGTGAAAAAGTACTGGTTATGCAAACGTCCTATAAATGGAGGACACCTAGCGAAAAGTATATAACCAACCACAACACAACGGATCTAAAACAACCAATTATGCTCGCATGAGGGAATTTTGAGTCTAAATGGAGAGTGGACACCTAGCGAAAAGTATATAACCAACCACCACAACTGGTCTAAAACAAGCATTTCTGTGCTCGTTTGCGGGAGATTTGCTTCGACGAAATATTTTACTCTTCGTGACTCGACGCTACAAGAACAGCTGACCACCTTCGTACAGTAGAGCTGACTCTCGTCCACTTTTCCACTTGCGGCTTCAGAGCACCTTAGACCCCACCACCACCATCAACGGCTCACGTAACCCCGATAAAATTAACACCTCCATGGAATGATAAATCCGCCACTCCTAAGTACATAAATTTATTTTCAGTAATTCATCGCTAACGAACATGTATATTTAAGTAACGAGTAAGCTTGAAAGAAAAATATGCGCGACGTCAGCACAACAAAAACTCCACCAACACAAGAAATCAACAAGAGCTACACAAGTTAACAAAAAAATCTATTAATAGCTATACATTTATGTTTAAATAAAGTGAATTTTGTTTGTCAACATTTGATGTTCCGATTGTTCACTGGACGCGAAAACACATCAACAAATAAAATAAAAAAAAACTAAATTTCTCTCATGTGAGTTCTTAAATTGACGAGTGAAGTGCTAAAAAAAGTATAAAAAATAGAATAGAAAAAAAAAACAAAGTTGAATAAATCATTTATAGAGCGATTTGATGACTTGAAAACGAGTTTTATCGACGTGATGCACGAGTCGCTATTCCGAAAGAGTCATTGTGGATGATGGAAAGAAAAGAAAAATCAATCTCTTGTGGAGTACAATTCATAGAAAATTTTCAAAGTTCTTCTATTCAATGTCACTTTCTGAACCCACAAACTTGGGAGAATGGAACGCTACCATTTGTGACATCACTTGTCTCCGTTTGCCATCGTGTGCTGAGAAATGTGCTTCTCAAAGCTCTTCTTGTATCGGAACGGTGGTCTCTCGGGACAGTACGGGCAGCTGTAGCTGGGAGAAGATGTAGAAAGTGGTGTAGCAGGAACAACTGCAACAGGAGTAGAACTGAGAACAGTATGGGCATAGCCGGGAAAAGACATCCTGCTGTGGCTCAGTGATTCTGAACATTGTTTAACAGTATCCTCGTGCCTTGGACTCGGATCTTCATCACCAGTTTCGCCAGCTTCGACTTCAAGGTGCAAACTGAGTTCTGTCTTCACAGGAGTGACAGACAAAACCACTTGGCCGTGCTTGCCGTTCGCCATTGCAGCGCTGCTCTCCGCCAGCTGATCGATGTATTCCATCATCGAGTTTTTGTCATCGCCTGAATGGTGCATGTACTTAAGGTGCTGCTCCATGGAGACGTCCAGGTAGCAGCGAAAGGGGCAGCCGCTTTCCGAGCACTCGCGCACGGTTGGAAAGTGGGTAGCCACGTGAGCCACCGCCTCGCTTCTGCCCGACTCGCCGTGCCCGCACTCCGAGCAGATCCACGTCTGGCTCCAGTCGGAGTCGTAGTTGAGATGCTTGTCGCTGCAGTGACGCGCAAAAGCCTCGTCTCCATCTGCAACCACGCTGCAGATCCTGCAGACACGATCCTCCCAGACGTGCAAGCCAAGGTGGGCCTGAAGTTCTTTGCTCGACTCAGTAAAGAATTGACACTTAGGGCAGTTGACGAGCAGATCACTGTGTTCAGTTGAAACGTGGGCCTTATAAGATGCAAAGTCTTCAAAATCCCTGGGGCAGATGGAGCACTTGGTCGTCTTTTGAACGACGGCGCACACCTGGATGTGCAGCTTGTAAATCTCCGGGTTGACAGAAGAGAAGTCACAGCCACTGCAAAACAGCTCGCCGTGCTTGAGCATGTGCAGGAAAAGCCTGTGCTGTCGACTGGTGGCGTAGTGGCACACTTTGCAGTTGTGCTCCTTGTCAGCCGAATGAACGTCGACTACGTGACGCCTCAAGTGCCAGAGATCGCGACACGAGTAGTCGCACTTAAGGCATACAAAGGAGTTGTTCCTGGCCTTTGTCTTCTTTTTCATAGTCCACGGGGCGTCATCATTACCAAGGCCCTCGGACTCATCGCAGGCCTGCTCGTCCGACGAGTTCATGGCCGCAACTGCCAAAGACTTTCGGGCGCCCGAGCCTTTTGGACGTCCTCTGAACGAGCTGAATAGCTTTTCGCTGTTTTGATAGAGCTGTCGGATTTTTTCCATCTTGTCGTGACTTGACGGCTTTCCGGTTTCGGTGTCCATTATCAGCGGAGCAGGCTTGCGCATGTTTCTGATATCGAAAGATTTTTCCGGGTGGAAGGTGTAATGATGCTCCTTGGCTTTTTCCGATCGGGAGAACTCGATATTACACATCGAGCAGTGGTAGAGCTTGTCCTTGCAGTGAACACTGCCCTGGTGGCGGCGCAAATGCGACTTGCAGTCCGTCTGGTAGCTACACATGTCACACTGGTGTTTTCTCTTTCCTTCAATCGGCGGTGTTTTTTTCTGAGGACTGAAAAATTGGGGATCAGTTACAATCTTCAGATCGCATTCTTTGTGCATGGCTTTGTGATGTCTATGCAAGTGGGACTTACTGTCTGTATTGTAACTGCACCAGCCGCAGCCAAATCTCTTTTTACTTTTCATGTCAGAAAAGAAGTCCCTCGAGAGATCCATATCCAAACTCGGAGTTTCAGCGATGATGCTATCTCCTTCATCTCCGTTTAAATTTCTAGGAAAGCTTGCCTCTAGCTGGCGGTATTTTTCATTTATTTCCAGAAGGACTTTCTTGGCAGACGGCTCGATGCCACAATATAGATCGGAGACATCTTTCACGTCTGTGCTGTCCGTTTCAATCAAGCTGCCCCTTTCCAACAACTTCTTTTCTCTTCCATAGACTCTTGTTTCAGCCTCTTTCAGCTTGAAGGTCAAATCAAGTAAGCTCATCTCTGGCATTTTGTACCACGGTGTCTGGTTGTAGATGGAGCTGGATGACATGACAGGAGGGTTGTAACTGGTATTGTCATCTTCGAGGGTGTCGACCGATTGTGAGTTGTCCGATGTAACTTCAGATCCTCCAACAGAAAACATATCTCTCAGGCTGCATGTATAAGATGTTATTTACAGTTATTTATAAAATAAGATAAAAGACTATTGGGAAAATAATAATAACAATAAAAGTATGAATAAATAGTAATATTTAAAAAAACACAGGTAAACAAAATAAATCAACATCAACGTCATCCCACTTTAACAGTACATTTATTTATAGACTGATTACCTGGATGCCTTCCGTAACATATTTTTATATGGCACCAATGATGAGCCATATTCGAAATCGAACCTATGTCGCGGCATGTAGTAGCCAGACAGTCGTATTTAAAATAAAATACCAAGAACAAAACAAAAACAAAAAATAGAAAAACAAAACCTTTAAGCGTCGCTTAGACGACAAAAAAAAATCTCTGGTTAACAACACTATACAGCTAATAGAAACAAGCCGAAGTAATAAAAAATGTCGGTGCGACTAAACACCCAGCAAGTTATTTTAATATGGGCCACTTGTCAATATAAAATGTTAAATTTTATAGATTAAGATAGTAAAATTAAAAAAAAAAATTTTTTAATAAATTCTGAACAATGAAATCAGATATCGTAAGCAAAAATATTAAAATCATTGATAAACATAACATAACATAACATAACGTTTATTTTAAAGTGAATCAGAACAATTAATAATAATCGTGTGTGAGATCCACCATCAAACATTTAAAAACCATATTTACATAATTTAATTTTAAATTCTTCAACAGTTTCAGCATTCACAACTTCATTCTCCAATTTATTCCATTCATTCGTCACTTGCACTGTTATAAATATATCAATGATTAAAACTGCGATCGCCCTATTCTTTCGAAACTACAATCATAGATATTAGAATCTTATATGCATTTAGAGTCTAAATTTTAGACATCGTTAGCGGAACCAGCTTTTACCTCCTTGTTCATGTCTCCAATCAGCGGCGGATCCAGAGAAAGGGCCCGGGGGTCCGGGCCCCATTAGACGTTTCAACAAAACATTCTAACTTTAATTTTTTACTTGGCTTGCAACTTCATTTTTGTTTAACTAAAACATGAGGCCTTATCTTTACTAAATTTACCCCTCGACTATCTATAGTTCTGATATTTGGCAGACATTAAAAAATTTCAAATAATATCTCAAAAAACATTTAGACCTCCACCGACAGGTCCAGCAAAAAAACGTTGAAAGGGAAATTTTATTTGTCTAAATAAGCTACGATGATTTAACAAAAAGTTCAGCAGTTATTATTTGTAATACGAATGAAAGCCGAAACAAAAATAAAAATGTTTCTGGATTTTTTCATGCCGCGGATTTAGCAAATAACCCAGCTATTGATAATTTTGGAGCGGGGGGTTAAAACCTATTGAACTTTTCCTCCAAAAAATCAATGACCTGAGACTGAATATATATATATATATATA
Source organism: Erpobdella octoculata (assembly GCA_963978895.1). NCBI lineage: Eukaryota > Metazoa > Annelida > Clitellata > Hirudinida > Erpobdellidae > Erpobdella > Erpobdella octoculata. The sequence continues at coordinate 1,170,007 of OZ022241.1, read as the reverse complement.
TATATATATATATATATATATATATATATATATATATATATATATATATATATATATATATATATATATATATATATATATATATATATATATATATATATATATATATATATATATATATATATATATATATATATATATATATATATATATATATATATATATATATATATATATATATATATATATATATATATATATATATATATATATATATATATATATATATATATATATATATATATATATATATATATATATATATATATATATATATATATATATATATATATATATATATATATATATATATATATATACTAGCGGGGTTACCCGGCGTTGCCCGGGGTTTTTAGAGGTTTTTCTAATGTTTGTCTCTCTCGCTCCCGTTTCCTTCTCCACTTTCCCGTTTTCGTCGCGTTCCCGGTCGCTTTTCCGCTCTCGGTCGTTTTCCAGCTCCCGGTCGCTTTCCCGCTCAGAAGTTTTGTTATCGATTTTCTCTCTTGCTCGCGTTTCCTTCCAAGCTTGCTTTCCCGATTCCAGTCTCCTTCCACGTTCCCGATCGCTTTCCGCGTTCCCGGTCGCTTTCCCATTCCCGTTCCCGGTCGCTTTCCCGTTCCCGGCCTCTTTCCCGTTCCCGGTCGCTTTCCCGTTCCCGCTTGCCCTCCCGTTCCCGGTCATGCTTGCTCTCCCATTCCCGGTCACGGTTGCTCTCCCGTTCCCGTTCACGCTCATTTTCTCTTTTACATTCTTTCATAACTTCTGTTAGCCTATAAAACGTAAAATAGATTTGCTAAGACTATATATATATGAATGTTTGTGGGTTAGTTTGTCTATTATAGAAACGGGAAAGCGACCCGGAACGGACAGCGAGCGGGAACGGAAAAGCAAGCGTGAGCGGGAATGGGAAAGCAAACGTGAGCGGGAACGGGACAGCGACCGGGAACGGGAAAACGACCGGGAGCGGGAAAACAACCGGGAGCGGGAAAACGACCGGCAGCGGGAAAACGACCGGCAGCGGGAAAACGACCGGCAGCGGGAAAACGGGAAAGCGAACAGGAGTGGGAGAGCAGGTGGGAAATGAAACGGGAGAGAAAGAGACAAACATTAGAAAAACCTCTAAAAAACCCGGGCAACGCCGGGTATCTCCGCTAGTACATACATAAACACACACACAGACACACATACATGCACATACACATACATACATACACACATACATACGCACATACATATATATATAGTTCCCGCTCGCTCACCCGCTCCGCTCCGCTCATTTTGTGACGGATTTCAAAAAAATTTTCTCTATATTTGATTCCCCTTGACTCTAAAGGTTGTGTGAAAATTTCATTACGATCGGATGAATGGTGTAGCAATGCATAAAGGACATGAATATATACATATATACATACAAACATTCATTTTTATATATATACTAGCGGGGTTACCCGGGGTTTTTAGAGGTTTTTCTAATGTTTGTCCCTCTCGCTCCCGTTTCCTTCTCCACTTTCCCGTTTTCGTCGCGTTCCCGGTCGCTTTTCCGCTCTCGGTCGTTTTTCAGCTCCCGGTCGCTTTCCCGCTCAGAAGTTTTGTTATCGATTTTCTCTCTTGCTCGCGTTTCCTTCCAAGCTTGCTCTCCCGATTCCAGTCGCTTTCCGCGTTCCCGGTCGCTTTCCGCGTTCCCGGTCGCTTTCCGCGTTCCCGGTCGCTTTCCCGTTCCCGGTCGCTTTCCCGTTCCCGGTCGCTTTCCCGTTCCCGGTCGCTTTCCCGTTCCCGGTCGCTTTCCCGTTCCCGCTTGCTCTCCCGTTCCCGGTCATGCTTGCTCTCCCATTCCCGGTCACGGTTGCTCTCCCGTTCCCGTCCCCGTCCCCGTTCACGCTCATTTTCTCTTTTCCATTCTTTCATAACTTCTGTTAGCCTATAAAACGTAAAATAGATTTGCTAAGACTATATATATATATGAATGTTTGTGGGTTAGTTTGTCTATTATAGAAACGGGAAAGCGACCCGGAACGGACAGCGAGTGGGAGCGGGAATGCGACACGGAACGGACAGCGAGCGGGAGCGGGAATGCGACCGGCAGCGGGATAACGACCGAAAACGGGAAAGCGAACAGGAGTGGGAAAGCAGGTGGGAAAGGAAACGGGAGAGAAAGAGACAAACATTAGAAAAACCTCTAAAAAACCCGGGCAACGCCGGGTATCTCCGCTAGTACATACAGTGGCTTCTATCCTTATACAGCCGGGCGCAGCTTCGCCCGGCAAAAAACAGGGGGGGAAGAAAAAAATAAAAGGGGGTAAGGAAAAAAGTTTAAAAATCCATCCATTTCGAAATTTCGATTGAACCTAAAGAATATATCTAAATGACGTGAGAGTCGTGAGACGTCGTGTGGCTTCTCAACGTTGACTCGAGATTCGTTAATTACCATTTAATGTCCATCTTATCTTTCATATAGCTCATCTAATACGCTTCACGATGTAGCCGCAACCGAATGGACATGGAACATAATTTATGCTGAAGCCCATGAATGCTGATAAGTTCTACGACTGATGACGGCTATATAAAATAAACTTGACTCTTTTTTACTCCTTCTTGTTCACAATTTGTTTACTTTGTTAAAGAAAAGAGTATGCCGCGAGAAAAATCCAAGTTTAAGTTACGTTGTTGCGAGTTAGCCTGCGGGAACCTGGTTCGATCTGATAAATGGATGGAGCATTGTCGAAAGCATCACGCTTTTAAATGCACTAGGTTAGCTTACCTTATCATTGTAAAAGAAATAATTTTGAACAATTGAGACGGATTTTTACACATCAACGCATATTTTTGTGGTTTTGCGATTTCTGCGCCAACTTACAGAGTTACGAAAAGTTTTAGCATTTACACAAACATATATACATACATACATACACAGCCGTATTGAATGTAGGACATTTTCCATTCCATCTCGGAAATTCCATTAAAACTATTTTTTACTGATAATTATAGTTAATAGTTAAAAATTAAGTCTAGTAGTTCTTATTATATTTTGCAAATTTTCACATGGGGAACGTCCGGCGGATAATGTTCGTTCCCCGGACGTTTATATAACCATTAAAATTGTTAAGGACCTCAATGTTGGATGATTGGTTCTCTTCATTATTAATACTTGCCTCAGAAAAAGACATTTTGGAAAACATTCCTGTAGATAAAATCATTGATAGATTTGCTGCAACATCAAAACCGCTAAAGAAACTTTTAATTAAATAAATTTAAATTTAGATTTATAGTTTTAAATGATTTTTTCAATATTAACGTGTGTTGTTTTTCTGTGTTTGGGTATTATACCGAAATTAGACGAATTGTTGAGGAAAATGTGTATAGAAAGAACAAAAAAGTGTGCTAAAACTCAAATTATATGTATTTCACCTTATATATATATATATATATATATATATATATATATATATATATATATATATATATATATATATATATATATATATATATATATATATATATATATATATATATATATATATATCTATATATATAAAAATGAATGTTTGTATATATGTTAATGTCCTTTATGCATTGCTACACCATTCATCCGATCGTAATGAAATTTTCACACAACCTTGAGAGTCAAGGGGAAAGTCAAATAAAAAAAAAAATTTGAAATCCGTCACAAAATGAGCGGAGCGGAGCGGGTGAGCGAGCGGGAACTATATATATATGTATGTGCGTATGTATGTGTGTATGTATGTATGTGTATGTATGTGCATGTATGTGTGTCTGTGTGTGTGTTTATGTATGTACTAGCGGAGATACCCGGCGTTGCCCGGGTTTTTTAGAGGTTTTTCTAATGTTTGTCTCTTTCTCTCCCGTTTCCTTTCCCACCTGCTTTCCCACTCCCGTTCGCTTTCCCGTTTTCGGTCGTTTTCCCGCTCCCGGTCGCTTTCCCGCTCCCGGTCGCTTTCCCGCTCCCGGTCGCTTTCCCGCTCCCGGTCGCTTTCCCGCTCCCGGTCGCTTTCCCGCTCCCGGTCGCTTTACCACTCCCGGTCGCTTTCCCGCTCACGTTTGCTCTCCCATTCCCGCTCACGCTTGCTTTTCCGTTCCCGCTCGCTGTCCGTTCCGGGTCGCTTTCCCGTTTCTATAATAGACAAACTAACCCACAAACATTCATATATATATATATATAGTCTTAGCAAATCTATTTTACGTTTTATAGGCTAACAGAAGTTATGAAAGAATGGAAAAGAAAAAATGAGCGTGAACGGGAGAGCAACCGTGACCGGGAATGGGAGAGCAAGCATGACCGGGAACGGGAGAGCAAGCGTGAGCGGGAACGGGAAAGCGACCGGGAACGGGAAAGCGACCGGGAACGGGAAAGCGACCGGGAACGGGAAAGCGACCGGGAACGGAAAAGCCACCGGGAACGGGAAAGCGACCGGGAACGGGAAAGCGACCGGGAACGGGAAAGCGACCGGGAACGCGGAAAGCGACCGGGAACGCGGAAAGCGACTGGAATCGGGAGAGCAAGCTTGGAAGGAAACGCGAGCAAGAGAGAAAATCGATAACAAAACTTCTGAGCGGGAAAGCGACCGGGAGCTGGAAAACGACCGAGAGCGGAAAAGCGACCGGGAACGCGACGAAAACGGGAAAGTGGAGAAGGAAACGGGAGCGAGAGGGACAAACATTAGAAAAACCTCTAAAAACCCCGGGCAACGCCGGGTAACCCCGCTAGTATATATATATAAAAGGTGAAATACTAAAAATAATGGCGGTCGCAACCTGGAGGAGGGGGGGGAAAGCTTAGCTACATAGGGGGGGAATTGAGCCCGGCCACTTGGGGGGGATAGAAGCCACTGAGTACATACATAAACACAGACACAGACACACATACATGCACATACACATACATACATACACACATACATACGCACATACATATATATATAGTTCCTGCTCGCTCACCCGCTCCGCTCCGCTCATTTTGTGACGGATTTCAAAATTTTTTTCTCTATATTTGATTCCCCTTGACTCTCAAGATTGTGTGAAAATTTCATTACGATCGGATGAATGGTGTAGCAATGCATAAACGCCATTAACATATATACATATATACAAACATTCATTTATATATATATATATATATATATATATAAGTCCGACGTCGATCCCGCAGAGAGAGAGAGAGAGAGAGAGAGAGAGAGAGAGAGAGAGAGAGAGAGAGAGAGAGAGAGAGAGAGAGAGAGAGAGAAAGAGAGAGAGAGAAGTTGCGTAGATTGCTAGTTATGTTTGTATATTAGGTTGGGAAAGTCAGCCTTCACGTGGCACTTCCTCTTATTAACCAGTCCAACCAGTCATTTGAATACATTTATTCTAAAAGCTCAAGTTTTTAAATTTCACCCATCAAAAACGAAAAAGTAGAAAATAATTTTTACATAATAAAAAATACATTTGTTAAAAAACAACGTTTTTCTTGCGCCCTAAAAAGTATAAAATAATATTCCTATAATTCATATATAACGAAAAATGTTGCAGCGCATTATTTTTTATAACCATTTGTTTTATTAAAGTTGTTGATGTTGTAGCCGTAGCCTATAATATGCTCTTAATGTTGTTCACTTTAATATAATAAAAGAGCTCATCAAACAACGTAGATGTGTACAAATCATTCGTACCACAATATCGTTGTCTTTTCGAAGCAGTTGGCTGCATGGACGAATCATTAATTTGATCTGCTGATCTTTTCTGGCACACAGTAGACTGGATTAATAGATGATTGTCATGAATGTCGGTTGGAGTTATGTTCAATTTGGTAGCATTCTTGTACTTTTCAACAATTTTACAATAAGAGTCATCTTTTTCACAGATTTTTTCAATTAAACTATTGAAATCTGAAGCAAATCTTTCGCTCTGTTTATGCCTTGTTGGCAAAGCGGCTTTCAAAAACTGATCAAAAAATGGTGGAGGTTCATTATGTGTTTCAAAGTATCTCTGGCAAGTCCCTGTGACAAACGGAATTAACCTTTCATCATGGTTTATATAATCAAAAGCTAACTCAGCCCAGCGAGTATCATTTTTCAAAAGGTGCATAACTCTCGCAGACTCATTAGCTAAATTCAATTCTTTTATCGTATATTCATCATGTTCATCCATCGTATATAAATATAAAAGACTTCTAATTTGGAGCAACATTTGTGACAGATCTTCACAGAAATATGTATTTAAAAACAATTGCACATAATTTTCCGACAGGCCCCAATCAGATAAATTTTTAAAACACAAAACATAAGTTTGACAATCTTCGAAATCAATTTGACGATGATTTATAAATTTGCAAATAAAATCTACAATGATGGAAAAATTTCCAGGAGTATTAGATGCACTCTCGGGCAGTTTAAATACAAAATATTTTGGCATCAAATTTGATGTTGCTTCAATATGTCTCATCATATTCCAAAGTCTATCAATACGATCATCATCATCTACATCATCATCATCATCTACGAAAAATTCATCCTCCTCATAATCGCTATCGTAATTGTCCAATTCAATTCCTAAATATGAAAATGTTCTAATATCTTGCCATGACTGCATCCCATCGAAATCATCTAGATCTGCTAGAACAGTCATGTTGACATCAACGTGAACCAAATGGGGCAAGAAATTTAGCAATTTTATCATTTGTTTATTCATGCCAATCTCGTACTTCTTAACACATTCGTTATCACTGAAGTTCAACCATTTCAGTTGTGTCAAACAACATATTGCTTCAATTGCTTCATCAAATCTTCCTCCTAGCATTTGAGTTAAAACTAATTTTTTAAGATGTTTAAAAGTTTTGAGATGATTCAAGAATGATGAACTCAAAGGAAATTTCATCAGAGATAATTCTTCAAGATTTTCATGAGAAAATGAAATACTGAAAAAGAAAGATAAACAATAATCTTTTCCACACACACTTTCTTCTTCAGGTTTCAAATTAGTTTTGCATGATAAAGAAAGCTGTTTTAAATTTGGACAGTTACATGAAAACTCAAATCTTCTGTTACAAGAACTACAGGTGCCATTATTGTCGTTGTGTTTGCTTGAGTCAAACAAAATGTCCAATTCCAGTTTGGTGATATTGGCTGATATGTTTGGAAGTCTTGAAATGATGTTATTGGATAATTGTGCAGATAAGTCACTGTAATAAAGAAAAGTTACTGAAACTGTAGATGGACTTTTATTGTTCATGATGTCATCAACAAACTTGTCCATTTTGTATCTTCCGCACTCTCTGACGATGATATCTTGAAAATTAGATCTTTTTGAATCGATCATGCAAGGCAACAAATACAGCATCAATATCGGACGATTAATTTCGTCACCTCTCTCTACAATATTCTTTATCAACCGAGGAAACAAATGTAAATCTTTTTTAAACTTGTATTTAAGACCTGCTGATTGATAATGTTTATCATCAGTTTTCTCAAGAAAAACATCTTTAAAATCTCTTATAATAAAATTTGAACAAATTTCCTTGAGAGATTGTAATGTTTCTAATTGAAGCATGATAATCAGGATTGTTGTGCAAAGTTATCTGAAACACAAAATGTTTCCCACTATGACAAGTTGACAAGAAATAATATTTACTTACCAAACAATAATTTTGTATGGATATGACATCCAAAGCAGCATGGACTGACAATAATTTTAATTTTTTATAGCTTAGAAATAACTCTATAAATTAGTATAAACTAAATGATTTATGAAGATTCGAAAAATGGCCTTTTAAATGATACTTGATATGATTTATCAAAAATAAATTATTTAGTAAATATTACTTCCTATTTATAAATATAAATAGGAAGTAATACTTAACTAAATAATTTATTTCTGACAAATTTTAAAACGACAAAACTTTTGACGGAACGAAAATAAGTCTTAACTTTACCCAAATTAGCTTAATGTTTTTATTTTATTGAAAAACAGAAATGATAAGTCAAAGTCCGGGATGAGGCAGTAGTTATCTGCGCAGCTGGATCGGCTGGATCCCCGAACTATGGTGCGTGCAAAAACAATTTCGTGCATTGGGGTTGTGCTATAGATTGTTAGAAAGGTATTTAAGAAGGAAATATAATGGTGCAAAAATAAATTTAATATTGCAAATAATAAAAAAGTTATAGACCATGGACCAGATTTGCCAAAAAATAGAACCTAAGGTTATCTCCATACATTTAGATACGGAAAACATACCCTGATCTATATTTTGCTTCATAACTTTTTTATTTGTTGGACTATTTTGAAAAAATTAGTTTTTATGTTTAGCTAATATATTTGTCTTTCTAATGTATTAAGTTACAAACCCAATGCAGTTGAAAATTATAATCTACAGTCAGTGGCTTCTATCCTTATACAGCCGGGCGCAGCTTCGCCCGGCAAAAAACAGGGGGGGAAGAAAAAAATAAAAGGGGGTAAGGAAAAAAGTTTAAAAATCCATCCATTTCGAAATTTCGATTGAACCTAAAGAATATATCTAAATGACGTGAGAGTCGTGAGACGTCGTGTGGCTTCTCAACGTTGACTCGAGATTCGTTAATTACCATTTAATGTCCATCTTATCTTTCATATAGCTCATCTAATACGCTTCACGATGTAGCCGCAACCGAATGGACATGGAACATAATTTATGCTGAAGCCCATGAATGCTGATAAGTTCTACGACTGATGACGGCTATATAAAATAAACTTGACTCTTTTTGACTCCTTCTTGTTCACAATTTGTTTACTTTGTTAAAGAAAAGAGTATGCCGCGAGAAAAATCCAAGTTTAAGTTACGTTGTTGCGAGTTAGCCTGCGGGAACCTGGTTCGATCTGATAAATGGATGGAGCATTGTCGAAAGCATCACGCTTTTAAATGCACTAGGTTAGCTTACCTTATCATTGTAAAAGAAATAATTTTGAACAATTGAGACGGATTTTTACACATCAACGCATATTTTTGTGGTTTTGCGATTTCTGCGCCAACTTACAGAGTTACGAAAAGTTTTAGCATTTACACAAACATATATACATACATACATACACAGCCGTATTGAATGTAGGACATTTTCCATTCCATCTCGGAAATTCCATTAAAACTATTTTTTACTGATAATTATAGTTAATAGTTAAAAATTAAGTCTAGTAGTTCTTATTATATTTTGCAAATTTTCACATGGGGAACGTCCGGCGGATAATGTTCGTTCCCCGGACGTTTATATAACCATTAAAATTGTTAAGGACCTCAATGTTGGATGATTGGTTAACGAGAGAACATATCAATTTTGATGACTGCACAGCATTCCACTACAGCCCATCTAAGCCACATTGGGAAGGCTCTAAAATTTAATGGAGGAACGGAAGAGCGAAAAGAAGAGCAAGCTGGAGCGTAAAAGCAACCGGGATCGGGAAAAGTAAAAGAGACCGAGGCCGGAAAAGCGACCGTGAGCAGAAATGCGACCAGGAGTGAGAAAGCGACCTGGAACGGGAAAGCAAGCAGTTAAGGAAACGGGAGCCAGAGAGAAAACGATACAAAGCCTTTAAAATCCCCGGGCAACGCAGTCGGGGTTTGTGTTACGTCACTTATAACTCAAGAACGGCTGAACCGATTTTAGAGATTTTTGATTTATTGGATTTCTCTCAGCTCCTATTAACAGAATAACTAAAAAAATTTGACATTGAATCATGGAGTGGCCCATGGGGACCGCAGTATGTACCCCGGTAGCTATACAGCCTTAACAGTGCGTCCTAGAAAAAAACTTCAAATGGCAAAGTTGTAGAGCACCCTCTATACTCTTTAAGGTGAGAAAGCGACCTGGAACGGGAAAGCAAGCAGTTAAGGAAACGGGAGCCAGAGAGAAAACGATAAAAAGCCTTTAAAATCCCCGGGCAACGCAGTCGGGGTTTGTGTTACGACACTTATAACTCAAGAACGGCTGAACCGATTTTAGAGATTTTTGATTTATTGAATTTCTCTCAGCTCCTATTAACAGAATAACTAAAAAAAATTGACATTTTATATATATAGATATATATATATATATATATATAATCATTAAACTTTTAATAAAAAAACCAAAATAATTTCAAAAGCAAAACAACGTTTGCTGGGTCAGCTAGTATATCTATATATATAAAAATGAATGTTTGTATATATGTTAATGTCCTTTATGCATTGCTACACCATTCATCCGATCGTAATGAAATTTTCACACAACCTTGAGAGTCAAGGGGAAAGTCAAATAAAAAAAAAATTTGAAATCCGTCACAAAATGAGCGGAGCGGAGCGGGTGAGCGAGCGGGAACTATATATATATGTATGTGCGTATGTATGTGTGTATGTATGTATGTGTATGTGCATGTATGTGTGTCTGTGTGTGTGTTTATGTATGTACTAGCGGAGATACCCGGCGTTGCCCGGGTTTTTTAGAGGTTTTTCTAATGTTTGTCTCTTTCTCTCCCGTTTCCTTTCCCACCTGCTTTCCCACTCCCGTTCGCTTTCCCGTTTTCGGTCGTTTTCCCGCTCCCGGTCGCTTTCCCGCTCCCGGTCGCTTTCCCGCTCCCGGTCGCTTTCCCGCTCCCGGTCGCTTTACCACTCCCGGTCGCTTTCCCGCTCACGTTTGCTCTCCCATTCCCGCTCACGCTTGCTTTTCCGTTCCCGCTCGCTGTCCGTTCCGGGTCGCTTTCCCGTTTCTATAATAGACAAACTAACCCACAAACATTCATATATATATATATATATAGTCTTAGCAAATCTATTTTACGTTTTATAGGCTAACAGAAGTTATGAAAGAATGGAAAAGAAAAAATGAGCGTGAACGGGAGAGCAACCGTGACCGGGAATGGGAGAGCAAGCATGACCGGGAACGGGAGAGCAAGCGTGAGCGGGAACGGGAAAGCGACCGGGAACGGGAAAGCGACCGGGAACGGGAAAGCGACCGGGAACGGGAAAGCGACCGGGAACGGAAAAGCCACCGGGAACGGGAAAGCGACCGGGAACGGGAAAGCGACCGGGAACGGGAAAGCGACCGGGAACGCGGAAAGCGACCGGGAACGCGGAAAGCGACTGGAATCGGGAGAGCAAGCTTGGAAGGAAACGCAAGCAAGAGAGAAAATCGATAACAAAACTTCTGAGCGGGAAAGCGACCGGGAGCTGGAAAACGACCGAGAGCGGAAAAGCGACCGGGAACGCGACGAAAACGGGAAAGTGGAGAAGGAAACGGGAGCGAGAGGGACAAACATTAGAAAAACCTCTAAAAACCCCGGGCAACGCCGGGTAACCCCGCTAGTATATATATATAAAAGGTGAAATACTAAAAATAATGGCGGTCGCAACCTGGAGGAGGGGGGGGGAAAGCTTAGCTACATAGGGGGGGAATTGAGCCCGGCCACTTGGCAGTCTACATGGCCCCAAACGGAAGTGAAAAATCCTTTCCATACATTTACGTAGGGATGCCGACGGTTTTTCGCCTAATGGTTTCCACATAGATCTATGGGTTTCCGGGACCTCAAATCAGGGGCGTCATTTCAGCAAAACCTTAAGGGGGGGGGGGCAAATTAATTTGTCAAACCACACAATCTTTGTAACAATTTAAGTTTAATGATAGACTTGATATATAATCTAATCTTCTATTTAGATTGTTTAGAAACTGATGACAAGTTTTATGTGTAACACATGAATGTTTAGTAACTTAAAATGAGAAAGTAAACTAAACAGTACATTTTATTATAATGTGGTTTGATCTTTGTCAAAACAAATATTTAAATCCGATTTTATGTAATTGATTTCTTGGCATTTGATACAGATGTACAAGTTTTTATCAAAAATAAAATAAGCAAGTTATTGTATTGTGGACTATAACGGTTGTCTTAATGTCTTAATCAGTAATTAAATTTGGACAATTTGATTCAGTGCTGTCATCCCAGTGGTGAGCCATGCACGCATCAAAAATCAAGATTGTGGATAAAAACAAGCATACTTAGCATACTGTTATTTGACAAAATTGCCTGTGGAAATTGTTAATTTTTGTTATTACGAGCACCATATTACAGAACTCTGCAAACCAGTTAGGTCAAACGACGGTCGACGCAACCTTCGTTCTGCATCCCGCGGTTCCACCTTGAAAGGTTCGGTCGACGTTTCTTTGCTGTCGCCGGCCCTCTCTCTCTGGAATTCCCTACACATGAATGTCCGAATGACAAACGAACTTGATAAGTTTAAAAAGGACCTCAAGACTTACTTGATGCGGCAGGAGTAACGGCGCCTCTGAGGTTTCACATTAAAAGACTGCGCCCTATAAATTTTCTACAACTACTACTACCAACACCATTACCACCACCACCACCACTACTACTACTCCTACTACTACTAGATTACTACTGCTATACATTTCTCACCCACTCAGTAAAAAAAGCTTAAGTTTTAAAATCATGTGAGTGGTTCCTTTTTCAAGCCAAACAGAGGTCTTGATACTCTACTCCCTCATAGTTTCACTCTCCACGATGGAATTACTGGATCACCAGTCCTCTCGCCAAAAAAACACTTTTAATTCAGAAAACAAGAGTAATTTAAAAATGGTTGTAATTTTAATCGTCAACAAACTAATAAGAAAAAAACTAGCTTATATTAATACTTAAAGATGAAGATGACTAATAATCTCATTAATAAGAACATTATCATCGTCATCAACTACATCACTGTCATCGTCATCAACTTCATCAAAATCACCATCATCTTCATTGTCATTGTCATCATATGGAACCCTCCACGATGATATTACTTGCATAACCTCGTTCCACAAGTCAGCTATGTAAAAATCAGTAGTATCAAGATATTGCAGTTTTTTCGTAGTAGGTGGCTGCAAGTACAGATAAACCATTTGCCTTTCTGTTTTTTTCTGGCGCATAGATAAATCGGACCAATTTTGTAGATCTTTACAATACAATGGAGTTATACTCAAGTAGTTGGCACTCTCGAATGCTTCAACAACTGCATTAACATTTTTATCCAGATCACACAGGATTTCAATAAAATCATTTAACACATGATCAAATGGTTCGTCATATTGGTCTCTCAGTGGTAAAACTGCTTTTAAGAACTGATCAAAAAATGGCGGAACTCGACCAAAATTATGAACGTACACTCTGCAAATACACGTAACGAATGGAATCAACTTATCCTCGAGGTTTAAAAATTCAAAAATAAATTTTGCCCATCGGCTGTCACGGTGTAAAAGACTCATAATGATAGCCGGCTCCACTTTATGAATCGGATCTTCCAGAAGGGAATATAAAAATATTAAACTTCTAATTTGGAGCAGCCTTTCTGGCAAATCTTCACAGAAAAATGCATCCAAAAACAACACTTGGTGAACGTCAGGCAGGCCGCGTCTCATCAAATATTCAAATATAAGAAGATAACTCGCGCATTCGTCCAAATCAATTCGTCGACTATTCATTAGAGTGCAAAGAATCTTAGTGTAAGAGAAAAATTCTTCATTGGTGATAGATTCAGATTCATCATCAGTAAAGAAATATTGATCAAGATATTCTGGGATTAACGCTGAATTTACTTCAGCTTGTCCAAGCATGAACATGTATTCGCGAGCGTCTACATTTTCTCGATTTTGATAGTTAACACCTAAATACGAAAATTCTCTTACATCCTGCCATGCTCTAGAGTTATCCTCAAAATGTAATTCTGTCAGTGCAGTCATGGTTACATCAATATAGTCCAAGAATGGCAAGCAATTAATCAATTTTATCATTAGCTCATTCATACCAATTTCATGCTTTTCAGTGCATTCGTTTTCAGAGAAGTTCAGCAATTCGAGTTGTGTCAAACAACACATTGCTTCAATTGCTTCTTCAAATCTTCCTCCCAGCATCTGAGTTAAAACTAATTTCTTAAGATGTTTAAAGGTTTTGAGACGATTCAAGAGCAACGTAGTCAAAGGAAATTTCATCAGAAATAATTCTTTAAGATTTTCAGGAGGAAATGAAATACTAAAAAATAAAGATAAACAATAATCTTTTCCACACATATTTTCTTCTTCAAGATGCAAATTAGGTTTGTATGATAGAGAAAGCTGTCTTAAATTTGGACACTTCCATTTTGATTTGAATATTCTGTTACAAGAACTACAAGTGCCGTTATTGTCTTCGTGTTTACTTGAATCAAACAAGATGTCCAATTCCAGTGTGGTGATATTGGCTGAAATGTTTGGAAGCCTTGAAATAAGATTATTGGATAACGCTGCAGAAGACTTACTGTAAAACGGAAACTTTACTGAAACTGTAGATGGTCTTTTGTGTCTTGTAATGTCATCTACAAACTTGTCGATTTTGTATCTTCCGCATTCTCTGACGATGATATCTTGAAAATTAGATCTGTTTGATCTGACCATGCAAGGCAACAAATACAGCATTAATATCGGACGTTTCGCTTCGTTACCTCTCTCTACAATATTTTTTATCAACTGAGTTGGCAAATGTAGATCTTTTTTAAACTTGTATTTGAGACCTGCTGATCGATAATCTTCAATGTCAGTTTCTTCAAGAAAGGCATCTTTGAAACTTCCCAATGAAGTATCTTCACAAATTTGTTTGAGAGTTCGCGATACTTTTGATTGATGCATTGCGATCAGGATCTTTGTTTAAAATTTCCTTTAACATAAAATTGTTTTAAATAATTTATTATAAAAATTGTTTGTGTAACAAAACGGGCTGATAAAAATAAGCAAAAAATGATCCAAGAGTATTAAATTAAGAAAACAAAAATATTTTATCCCTCGTGTACAAAAGTCATCCAAATTCATAATAATTTTACATTTTACTATGCGAAACTAATAATAAAACTAAGTCCTATATTTATTCATAAGACAAACATAGCTAGCTTCTTGATTAAGATACAAACAGGAAGATTTCTACAAAGTTTAAAAAAGTCAGTCAAAATAAAAATTATCAACTGAGGCTGACTTACAAGAATTCTTGTTACAATTGAAAAAACTCTTCAATAAACTAAACATTCACCTATTCACTTACTGCATAATATACAGATTCAAGCAAAAATTGATGAACTACATCCAAATTTTAAAGTCGAGGGTGAAAATTATCAGGCTTGGTAAGTAATGATTGATAGAAATTAGAAATGACAATTAAAATTACCCTTCAACGTAATCGGCTAAAATAAACAAAATAATAATTAAAAGTTATTCAATTTCTTTAATTAATTTAAGAATAACTAATTTTATCAGTATTATAATATAATGATACAATATTATATATGAATGCAGAAAAATAAACTCACACAAGATCTAAATTAATATATAATATTATTTTACTAGAAAAAAACTATACGGCTTCTTTGAACTAGAAAGTTTAAGCAAGTAATTAACTATTACTGAACTTTAAAACATGTGTGCGACATCGACAACGATAACGAACGATAGCTAGCGTTAACGGGTTTTCCCCGGAAATAAAAGTTTCATAACATAACATAAAGGAAATGATGGGCGCAAACTATATGTCTCTATGCCCATATCTAGAATTATATAAAATATTGTTCATATATATGTTCTATAAATAAATGTATGTATATATTATTAAAAATCCTTTTTATAGTTGTACATAATGTTGCTTATTTCGAAATGACAGTCGATTAATCTTTTAAATTCATTAACTTGATCGGCTTCTATGATTTTCGAAGGGAGGTTGTTCCAAATTGCAGTCGATCTGGTCAGGAAGAAATATTTTCTGCAGTTGCCGTTGAATCTTTGTGTTTCCAGTTTGAACTTGTGACCTCTTGTTCTTCTTTCTTCTGACATCTTTATATTAGGAAAACACAAACGTCCTTCTTTGTCTTGAATAAAATTGTAGAGCGTGATCAGGTCCCCTCTCAGTCTTCTGTACTTTAAACAAGGAAGCTTCAAAATTCTCAACCTGTCTTCATATTTCAATCCCTTGCATGCCTTGACCATTTTTGTTGCTCTCTTCTGGACTCTTTCAATGGCTTCTATGTCTTTTTTCTTCCATGGTGACCACACACTGACTGCATACTCCAATCTGGATCTAACCAAAGCTTTATAAATCAATATAAAAGAATCTTTTGTCAAATCTTTAAAATTTCGTGAAATTATACCTAACAGTGAAAAACATTTTTTAATTGTTTCATAAATGTGATCTACAAATGTTAGTGAACTCTGGAATGTAACACCTAAATCTTTTATTTTGTCAAGAAAATTAAGTTCCACTCCTTCTATATTATATAGCCGACGATCATCTAATTGGCGTCCATATCTCACCGCAACACATTTACCAGCATTTAGCTTAATTTCCCATTTTTTACTCCAATCTCCTAATGAATTTAAACAGCTCTGCAATATCAATCGATCATCGCTGCTTTTTATAGTTTTAAATATTTTGGCGTCGTCTGCGTACATAAACAGCTCCGCCGAGTTATTCTTAACTATTTCAAACATATCATTGACATAAATTATGTAAAGTAGTGGCCCTAAAACACTACCTTGAGGTACCCCACTTGTAACTTTAAATCTATTAGATGTGCTATTATTAACCCTAACACTACTTGTTCTGTTTGTTAAATAATCTTTAATCCAATTAATTAAGCCTCCATTGATGCCATAATTTTCTAGTTTATCAATTAACTTTGCATGAGATACACGATCAAACGCTTTTTCAAAATCCGTATATACCACGTCTATTGTTTCCCCTTTATCTAATGCACTGCTCCACATATCCATCAATTTTAACAACTGAATTGTAGTTGACTTTCCTCTCGTAAAGCCGTATTGCCTATAATCTAGAAGCTTATTTCTATCAAAATGTATTATTAATTTATCCTTAATCAATGATTCTAACAGTTTACAGCAGATACAACTTAAAGAGACTGGCCTATAATTACTTGCAGTATTCTTATCACCTTTCTTATAAACTGGGGTAATGATGGTATACTTCCAATCATCAGGGACCATTTGAGCTTGCAGTGATTTGTTGTATAAATTGCTTAAATAGCTAGAAATAGAATTTTTACATTCTATCAGAACCCTTGAAAAAATATTATCTGGTCCTGCCGATTTGTATTTATTTAATTTATTAATTTTATTTTCGACCGCGTATTTGTTTATTATTACATCCTCCATTATGTGGACAATAATATTATTGTTAATTGTGGGACTTATTTCTAGACTATCATTGCTTATATAAACGCTTTTAAAAAATTCAGCTAAACAATTTGCCATATCAACGTCACAAGTTATAGTTGTTGCAGACCCGTTTATATCAGTTTTTATCATATATTCTAACTTAGTTTGACAGTTTCTGCTTTTATTTATATGTTGCCAAAAAACATGGGTAATTTAAAACGCGCAAAGGCTAGCAATGCCTTTATTATTATTAAATTAACTATTTTACTATATTTTAGCAGCCATTTAAAATCAACAGCCACACAAAATTTGTGTTGAACGTTTTCCTAAAGACACCACTAATAAATATTCATAACTCACAGTCAGCGAACGGGCTGTGGTAAAGCGTTCGCCTGTCGGCCTATAAGTCGTCGGTTCAAACTTAACTGGCGTCACCAGTGTGGGTAGGTAGTAGGCACCATGAAAGACTGACAGTTAAATGTGCCTGTAGTTAAATGTAAATAAAAAATGTAAATTAAAATATGGGTAATTTAACTGGCGTCACCAGTGAGGGAAGGTAGTAGGCATATATATATATATATATAGAATAGATCTATTCTATATATATGGTAGTAGGCACCATGAAAGACTGACTGCCTGTAGTTGCTGTTGATGAAGTGGTTGTACCTACACAGACAAAATAAGTTTTCTAAATCACTATAATAAATTTAGATTTAAAAATTAAACGAGGACGTAAACTATTTTTTTTCCGTTTTGCGGACTTATGAACTTATGATAGTGGACTGAAGTCAACTTTTTTCTGTAATGTTCCCATGAAATCAGTGCTTCGTAATCTACTAATTGAATCCTGGACCCGTAGAGTTCAAAGAAAACTAGAAAAGCCATGAAATTTTGTTTTTCAACTTTTACAAATAATCTATATATATAAAAATGACTTATGCATTTGCTACTTGCTACACCATTCATTCGATCTTAATAAAATTTCACACAATTTTGAGAGTACTATAGTTTTTTTTAGTACTCTATGCCTTACCATATTCTATAAGACGCAAATGCCGTGGAGTTAAAAAAAAACTGACTTTTAGAATGTATTTAAATGCCAAAAATGTTTGTTTGTCTTCACATATTAGTCTAAATTTTTCAATAACTTATTGACAATAAGAAATTTAAAAAATTATTGACTAAGAAACATTATTCTAAGTTGATATTTAAAGAAGAAAAATCTAAAAATATTAGAAAATTATAGAAAAATCTATAAATATTAATATATGTACTCAACGTTCTGTGAACAAGCGTCTTAAAACACATGGTGTAAAAGACTATAAACTATAACAAAAAAAAGAAGTTCTGTGAACAGAAGGTTATAAGAAAAAACCAGAAAATAAAAACACTTGTTTTATTTATTATAAAATTTTGTTGATAATTTATTGTTTTCGTTAAAAAATTTAACAAATTGAATTATAATTTAAAAAATGTAAATCTTTTTTTTTTGGGAAAAACGCGGCTTCCTTGATCAACGACCTACCTGTTTATTTTTGTTTTAAATCAATTTGATAAAGTCAAATTTATTCAAAATACGTTCTACAAGGTAAATATAAAAATTTATTTTTATTTCGTTATGACAACGGTTTTATATTTGTCTTATAGATTAAGGTTAATATTACTTCCTTGTTTAAACTTTTTTCGGTCTTTCAAATTAGTCACTCTACTGAATCTGCTCTCCTTAAACTCTATGAAGTTTTTATTATTTTTTCTGATTCTAAACTTTCTACTCTTCTTCTCTTCTTTGATTTTTTTTTCATCTGCGCTTGATACAGTTGATGTTAGACGTAGGTACTTGGTACCTAAATATTTAAATGTAGCTGACTCATGTCTCTCAAGAGGTTCAATCATATCTTTTTAATAGGCACTCAAAAACTGTTTGAATGCATTTTTTAGTGTCTAGTTAACTGATCAAATCTAAAAGTGACGGTCTAGCAAAGAAAAAGTTTTGTGAATCTTGGTCGCCCTATCAAAAGGGCGATATCAACCTTCTTGAGCAGGTCCAACGCCGGACAACTAAAATTATTGCAACACAAAGACCAGCCCTATGAACATCGTCTGCAACAGCTTGGAATCACGACGCTACAAGACCGCCGTTTGAGAAGTGACCTGATCGAGCAGTTCAAGATTGTCCTGAACATTGATGATGTCAGCTTTTTTTTCGAAAAGTCGAGCAGCCGGTCACTCGGCATAAAACCTGCGTGGCCACAACTGCAAATTAGAGCGCCACTATGTCAGAGGTTGCGAGAGAGATACAATTTCTTCACAAACCGGATTGTCGCTCCATGGAATGCGCTTACGCAATACACAATTGACGCCCCGACAGTAAACGCCTTCAAGGATTGCATTTCTTAGGAGTCGCGAGTCCTCCAGCCTCTGTCAGCCTGATGTAGCTCTTTTTCATTAAAAATATAACTCTTTTGACTTTTCAACTTATTTATTGCTGGATCCTATAGAATTTTTATAATTCTGATTCTGACAATAAACAAATTCAAATTCATAAGAAATTTGACAAAAAGGATAATTTTAATAACCTCTAAACCTTTGTTGATTTTCTTTATAAGTTTATTCATATTAACCAATCAAATTTTTTACTCTTTTTGATAGTTTAACGTATCTAAAAAATAAAATTTAATTATCGTCACAAGATAGAATAATTTTCTAATAGTTTGAAAATAAAAACTGATATTTTGAAATATAAAATACAAATACTTTCAATTCAGGAAAAAAATTATTCTTCTTGAAATGAATTATAAAGTACAATCTCTTGAAGAAATTTGTGAACAAGTTTTAATAGACAACTTTGAAAAAATCTTCCTCGAAGAAACTGATGATGAAGATAATCTATCAGCAGGTCTAACATACAAATTTAAAAGAGACCTTCACATGCCTTTTCGATGGATGAAAAATATAACAGAGAAAGAGAATAAAAACCGTCCAATATTAATGAAGCATTTATTGCCTTGCATCATTGAATCAAGTAGATCTAATGTTCGAGATATTATAATCAGAGAATATGGAAGATACAAATTGGACAAGTATATTGATGACATAACAAGAAACAAAAAGCCATTTATTGTTTCAATAACCTGTCCTTACTACAGTGAATCATCTGCAACATTAACACATGATATCATCTCAAGAATTCCTAACATTTCAGCCAATATAACAAAACTAGAACTTGACATTTTGTTCGATTCTACTTATCATGCTTACAGAAAAACTTCATCTTCTTGTTCTTTGTGTGAACGAGCTAAAACTTCAGTATGGAATTGTCCAAATTTAAAACAGCTGTATTTATCTTATAAACCAAATTTTGATCCTGCAACAAAACATTTCTGTGGAGAATACCTTGATTTATCATTTCCTTTCAACATTTCGTTTCCACCTGAAAATCTACAAGAATTATCATTGTCAGCATTTGCTTTTACTCCTTCCTTCTTGGAACGTCTTAAAACCTTTACAAACCTTGAAAAGTTAATACTAATTAATATGCTGGGAGGTAAATTTGATGATGTAATTGAGGTAATGTGCTGCCTAACAAAACTTAAAGAATTGACATTTAACAACAACGAATGTGTTAAAAAGTACGAATTCGGTATGAATGAGCAAATGATAAGATTGTTAACTTGTTTGCCACACTTGGATTCAATTGACGTAGGTCTGACCGCTCTAGCAGATGTAGATGATTATGATGATGAATTTGAAAAATGGTATACTATAAAGGAATTTTCAAAATCATGTTATGAAACAGGAAGAGAAGGCATTTTCAATATTGGGATACGCATACAAGGATTTGAACTGGCTGATGTGAATTCCTTGTTAATACGAAAATATCTTCATCAATTGACCTCTGAAAAGATAGATGTTTATTATGACACTGACTTTTATAGAGATAATGTTCGAAAGTACTTCACTAATTGTTTTGGATTTTTAGTTAATCGTCGTCAAATTAGTCTTTCGGAAAATAAATACTACATTGACATATTAAGAAAATTGTTAAAGTTTGACATAATAAAATTCGATGAAGTTGAAGTGCAGTTGTTTTTGGATGCATTCTTCTGTGAGGATTTGTCAGAAAATTTGCTCCAAATGAGAAGTTTTACTTATTTATTTTCGCTTATAAACGATATTAGATCATTTGGCAAAATTTCCTCTACGACTGAAGATTGTACAAATAATTATCTCAATGTTATGAAACTCTTAAAACATGACAGCCGCTGGGCTAAATTTGCTTTTCAATTTATAAAAATTGACGACAATGTTGTTCCATTTTTGATGTGGATTTGCATAAAATACTTTGATACATTTGATGAATTTCCACCATATTTTGATCAGTTTCTGAAAACAGTTATGCCAACAAGACACCAACTAGGAAGCGAACTTGCTCAAATGTCTAACATTTTTCTCGAATTCATATGTAGAAAAGATGAAAAATATTGTGAAGTGATAAAAAAGTACAAACAAATTTTCAACTCAAATCCGGCAAGTTCCAGAAATCCAACAACTGAATCCGTTGTGACCCGAAAAAGAGTGGGAGATCTAACTAATGATCCGACCATTCAACCACCTGCTATCAAAAGAGAACGGAATAATAAATTAACTGAAATTTACACATCCAGTTTGGGGGGAGAACTTTTTGAATTAACTTTAAACTGGCATAGGACTGCATAGTTCATGAGTTTCTAATGTCGGTCTGACCGATGATAGGAAGGATGATGATAGTGATGATAATATTGATGTTGATGATGATAATGATTATAATAGTTAAGATAATTATGATAATGATAATATAATTTAGAAAAGATTTTATATAAATCAATTTTTGCCCTCATTGTCATGAATCCGGAAAACAAAAATGACGATGTTGAATTTCATGCTTGGACGTACTGATGTAGTTTGATATTAACGAGAAAATATCACTAATATAATTAAACGACTGCAGACAAACAATGATGTTTGGTTATTCTTTATCAATAATTATTTCTACTTTTTAATAAATCGTTTTCGACTTGAATATTCCGAAAATTATCAGGTCAATATACGTAATTAAAAATGGTAACCACATTGGAGACTGATCAAATAGCTCTGTAGAACATTTTATATGCATTTCTTGTGATAGCTGATCAGAAACCCTGGCTTAATTAGAAGTTTTATATATTTATATTTGTTTTTAGACCATGTTTTTTGCCACAAACATCATTTTTAATTACTGATGTCACTGACTGCTAAACGCTTCTTAAAATAAGCTTGAGCCTTTTTTAGCACATGAATAATACAATACAATACAATACAATAAATAAAATACAATACAATACAAGTCTATGTTGCGCATTGAGCTCGATCCTTGTGACGCATGGTGCCTTAATGATGCCTAATGTAAGAAAAATATAATGTTTTTTTCTAATGATTATGCGCAGTGATGGGCACTTTAACTACTGTAGTTGTAACTACTGTAGTTATAACTACATTTATAGTAGTTACATGGTAGTTATAACTACTTTTGTTTTTGAGTAGTTGCCATGTAGTTATAACTACTTTTATGATCTAGTTTGGTAGTTATAACTAGTCTAACTACTTTGACTTAGCGCTGTAACAAAATTATTAAAAAGCCAGATAATTTAAAAATATAATCTAAAGCATCGAATGTTCAATCACTGAAGGATTATCCATTTGTAGAATGAGCTTTCATAAAAGCCAATTCTACTCTTCCAAGCATGGCTGGTATGATTTTGACACCTCGAAGGTGCAAAATGAGTGACACTTTATTTGACCGTATGGTTTTTCTGAAAAGCCGTTCCAGTTTTAACAAATTTTGAACTTTGTCATTCAACCTTTATGTATCAATAAACACTTTGTTTTTTTTAAATTTGCTTAAAAATACTTTGTTTTTATTATATTTGCTTAAAAATACTTTGTTTTTATTATATTTGTTTAAAAATACTTTTTTTTATTATATTTGCTTAAAAATACTTTGTTTTTATTATATTTAGTTAACACTCATTATTATTCTTTAAAAAAATTATTAAATGCAAATTTATTTTTTGTTGTTGTGTTTTTATATCTTACAGTACATGTTTTATAAATATACGAGTAGTTAAAAAGTAGTTGGAAAGTAGTTAACTACTTTAGTAGTAGTTAACAAACTAGTTATAACTACCTCTCTTCTAAAGTAGTTAACATGTAGTTATAACTACTTCTGTCATGAGGTAGTTGGCATGTAGTTGTAACTACAATTGAAGTAGTTGGTGCCCATCACTGATTATGCGTTATGAATAGTATTAATAATAATGATGTTTACTAGATATAACCATGTTAACTAATGCATATTAATTGTAAAATTTAGACAAAACTAACTTTAAGCTATATAATGAAGTAAGTATTAAAAGTTTATTATATTTTGTATCCATTTCGAATAATAGGTACCCACAGGTCCATCAAGAGGGGTTGGCAGGGATTTATCCCTGGGCCTCCCATTGGTCTGAGGGCCCACCACACTTATAAAAACGCCCTTTACGTTTTTCTTAAGTTTATAACGGACCTTAAAAATAAGTACGATGTGAATTTTAAAGTTCATTTATGTAATGCAAAGGTAAATTACAGAATGGATTTCTGAACTTGTTATTTTAAAAAGTCCATAATTGCAGCAAAGCATAAGTGCTTTTTGTTACTTTATTGGATCTTGCACAAAGTTTTTGATACATCGTTATTTAAATGCTGATTTTATTCATTGAAATTTTTAAGTAATAAATTACATGTAAGTTTTCATTTATTTTAAAATTGAAACAACTATATATCTATGGAAACAACTTTGAATAAATATTTTCTGCTGCTGTGATAATTTTATTGCACCCTACATTTTGGTTCCGTTGGTAATTTAATAATAACTAGTGGTTTTGCCCATCCCAAGGACGGATGTTTTAAAATTACGATGAATTAGCTTTCTAGCGATTTGTAACGTTAAAGCTTGAAGTTATTTATAGCACAATATTTCTCGAATTATAATTCCGACTTAGTACTTTTTCCACACTGACAACTCTTTTGATTTTATTAGATAACTTTTGTCAATTTGTTTAACTACAGAGTCTATTCTCTAAAACTCTAAATCTAGATCGCACGAACCGACTAACTTTACTTGACTAATTTTTTTTTATAATAGTTTTTAGTCCTTTACACCAGCTGTTTTAAGACTCTAATGGCTGTATGTAGAAAGCACTTAAGTACTTCCTGTCGTGGATCAGAATTTGATCCTTTTTACTTTTCCCTCCTTTCTCCAGGCTTGGGACTGGCTCGCAATTAGCGAGGCGGAGTTACTTGACTAACTCAACTTATATATATATATATATATATATATATATATATATATATATATATAGCGTCTAAAAACACATGGTGTAAAAGACTATAAACTATAATAAAAAATTGCATATATAATTATATTATATATATATATATATATATATATATATATATATATATATATATATATATATATATATATATATATATATATATATACATGGATATACGCCGACCAATTAGAACAAAGGTATATATACAAAGACCAATCAGGATACACGTATATATACACAGACTAATCAGGATACACGTATATATACACAGACTAATCAGGATACATATACAAGCGACGCACATACATAATACACTAATTAACATAATAAGAGATAATAAAATAAGCTATTTACACAAATATACGTAAGATGAACCATTTTCATCTTACACTTACGTGCACATCGATATCGTCTATACGACTAATTACGTAAGCGTGACAGAATCAGTGAGTGAGTGAGTGACTTGGGCTACCATAATATAGATATTAATAATAGGGATCTAGAGACACACCAAAGTGAGTGGCCCCTGGCCTCGGGCCTCCATCATCTCGACGGGCCTGGGCGTAAAGTTCCGGGGTGAGGTGGACGAGGTCAGCTGTGTATTTCATACTAAGTCTTGCCCTCTTCGGGATAATTTATTGTTTTCGTTAAAAAAGTTTTACAAATTAAATTATATTATAATTTTAAAAATGTACAAAAATTTTATTTAGGAAAAACGCGACTCCCTCAATTAATGACTTACTGTATATTTTTGTTTTAAATTAATTTGATCAACGACTTACTTGTAATATTTTGTTTTAAATTAATTTGATCAACGACTTACCTGTATATTTTATTTTAAATTAATTTATTCAAAATACGTTCTAAAGGTTAAATATAAAAATTTATTTTTATTTTGTTATGACAACGGTTTTATATTAGTCTTATCGGGTAAGGTTATAATTACTTCCTTGTTTAAACGTTCAAAGTAAGTTTTAATTTATTATAACGTAAATTTTACAACTCTAAGAAAATAAATTTAAAATTGTTTGCAAGCAGAAACATGCTGTTATTAATTATAAAATACGTTCAGGAGGTTTGTTTGGTTGTTGTTTTTCATGTATGTAATGTGTTAAAATAATTTTAATAACACCAGGGGAGCCATTGGTTAACTCTTAATTATAAAACTTTTTTCAAAAATTATTTTTTCATGTAAAAAATTAAGAATTGTTTTTCTCCACTTTACCTAAATAATTTAATTAATAACCCTCGTAAGTCTGGCTTGACTGGCACTTCTGCTGCCTTTGTTATATTTACTGTTCCTTGCTAAAAAAGACCTGGCTGCGTTTCCCCTCAGACAGCTGAAACATATTTCGCTTGATGGAGGAACCAGTTGAAACCCTCAGTATAACTTGAAGATGCTCATCCGTGAGTTTGGACGTGTACTTAGAATTATTGAAGTTTATGGTGGGGAACAGCTTTTCATAGATGTTTGGGTTCCCAAAAAAACTCATAGTCCGGCTGAGCATTCTGGAAAGCTCTGCTTCCCAGAGTTTTGTGGGGGACAATTTTCTAAAAAACTGTTCAAGCTTGTCTGTTTTTCTATTCACCTCGCTGAACATAGCAAGTCAATGAGTTCCATCTGCAGCACAGGGGGTCATCATGGACACCGAAAGAAAAGAGGTCAGCAAAATTTTTAGAAGTGGCTCCGTGAGTCTTAAAATCTGCAAATCTGCGTTCAAATTTTAAGAGCCATTTGAAATTATTTAGCACAAGAACAGCCATTCCATCGTTTTTTCTAAAATCTCACACTTTTTCAACGTGGTTCCCTTCCTTATATGCAAATTATTTCTTCCAAAAAGCATGAAACTGACTGTGCTTTAAGCTTCTGGATATTATACGGTTAATGCATTTCACAATGACCGACATCACATTACTAAACTTGAAGCATTAGCTGCGCAATGAGCCTTTCAATATCTTCATGGCACTGAAGCTCCGTTCAGCTGTATATTTAGTAATGGGATTCCCATGCCGGTGTGCACTCTCGTTTCACAGTAATATAGCGAAGGTTCATACCCGCATTCCTACTGGATTCGTCGATAAATCTGGTGGGACTTGAAAAAAAACATTTTTTAGCATATACAAATTTTTTTTTAGTAATCTGGTGGGAGGGATGCATCCCCCACATCCCCCTGGATCCGTCGCTGCTGTCATTGAAAGTGCTTCTTCTGTTATTATTCCAGCAATAATCTTCCATGGTAAGCCGGCATCCACAATAGCATTACACAGCTGGCAAAATATCTCTTGAGCGGTGGTCTAACCATGCATTAGCATCATTGTGAACAACTCCTCTTTCATAAAATCTCATTTTAATTTACTTCGTAATCGCCACAGCGGGCCGCACTTGCATCGAACTTTGATCAACGACTTAACTCAATTGGCCCGCCGGCCGTGTGTTTGAAACCACTGGTGTAAAAAGAGAAGATAAATGGGCCAAGAATGGAACCCTGTGAAACATTGCAGTCAAAAGATGAGAGTGGAGATGATAAAATGTTATCTCTGACATAAAACAGGAAATTCGTTAGGTATAACCAAAACCAATCAGCAACGTGGTAGGTCAGATCACAGGACAAATGTAAACACTGTAATCGTTGAATTAGAATGTTGTGATCACTTTCTTACCTTCATTTACTAAACGATTTTTCTCTTTACTTACTCTGGTTTTCCACGTCACTCAATGTTTTTCGTCGTGGACTGAAAGCATTCCTGTTTGGTAAGTTCATGACAGAGCGCTATTGTTCGCCACATAAATAGCGCAATACATGTTGACTGAATTTTATAATTTTTTGATAGTTTAAAGTATCTAAAAAATTAAAATTTAATTATTGTCACAAAATATAATAAATTTCTAATAGCTATACTTTCACACGGCCGTTGATCGGGTTCAGCTGGCTAGTGACAAACTCTCTGCTTGTGTCGCTGAAAAAGAAGATTGGAGTGCTGCCATGCGCCTCCATCTCAATCCTTTAAAAACTGAACTGATATGTTTTGAATGTTTTCATCGTGGAATGACTAATACCTGTCTTCTTCAAAACTACAGCTTACCCCTTGGTGCTGACAATGTTTCTCCTGTTGGATCTATTCGTAGCCTAGGAGTTTTCTTTGACAGCTCACTTAGCTTCATCCCTCATACATCCTCAGTATCCCTTGCCTGCTTTTTTCACATTCACCGCATTCGATAGATAAGATCATCTCTAGACCAGTCCTGTCTCAAGATTCTCATCCATGCTTTTGTTCTCTCAAGATTGGATTACTGTAATGGAATTTTGGCTGGCCTCCCCGTTTCGACTCTTCACCCTTATACGAGTGTTCTCCATTCCGCCGCCCGCCTGGTTGTTGGTGCACCAACCCTTGAACATATCTCTCCTATCCTCCGTCAATTGCACTGGCTTTCTATTCCGCCCATAATTTCTTATAAACTACTAGCACTTACTTACAATATTTTTCAAAACAGCTTACCAACTTACCTGCTCGATCTCGGAAAGACGCAGACTCCGTTCATCATCTGCGTTCGTCATAATTACGCGAAAAGAGCTTTTTCTGCCTACCATCTTCTATCAAGATATTAGAAACTATTGACTTTAAAATCTCTTTAAAAACTCATTTACTTAATAATGGTAAAACTTTTTAATTTATATTATTTCACGCCGTCGCCTTTAGGCAAAACTTGTTTTGTTTAGGTGACTAATAAATTTTAGTTGAATGAATTGTATTTTGAACTATAAAATACTTTCAATTCAGGAAAAAATTTAATCTTTTTGAAATGAATTCAATAAACCGGATTTATAAAGTACCATCTCTTGGAGAAATTTGTGAAAAAGTTTTAATAGACAACTTTGAAAAAATCTTCCTCGAAGAAACTGATGATGAAGATTATCTATCAGCAGGTCTAACATACAAATTTAAAAGAGACCTTCACGTGCCTTTTCGATGGATGAAAAATATAACACAGAAAGAAGATAAAAACCGTCCAATATTAATGAAACATTTGTTGCCTTGCATCATCGAATCAAGTAGATCTAATTTTCGAGATATTGTAATCAGAGAATATGGAAGATACAAATTGGACAAGTTTATTGATGACATAACAAGAAACAAAAAACCATTTATTGTTTCAATAACCTGTCCTTACTACAGTGAATCATCTGCAACATTAACACATGATATCATCTCAAGAATTCCAAACATTTCAGCTAATATAACAAAACTCGAACTTGACATCTTGTTCGATTCTACTTTTCATGCTTACAGAAAAACTTCATCTTCTTGTTCTTTGTGTGAACGAACTAAAACTTCAGTATGGAATTGTCCAAATTTAAAACAGCTGTATTTATCTTATAAACCAAATTTTGATCCTGCAACAAAACATTTCTGTGGAGAATACCTTGATTTATCATTTCCTTTCAATATTTCATTTCCACCTGAAAATCTACAAGAATTATCATTGTCAGCATTCGTTTTTACTTCTTCATTCTTGGAACGTCTTGAAACCTTTACAAACCTTGAAAAGTTAATACTTATTAATATGCTGGGAGGTAAATTTGATGATGTAATTGAGGTAATGTGCTGCCTAACAAAACTTATAGAATTGATATTTAACAACAACGAATGTGTTAAAAAGTACGAATTCGGTATGAATGAGCAAATGATAAGATTGTTAACTTGTTTGCCACACTTAGATTCAATTGACGTAGGTCTGACCGCTCTAGCAGATGTAGATGATTATGATGATGAATTTGAAAAATGGTATAATATAAAGGAATTTTCAAAATCATGTTATGAAACTGGAAGAGAAGGCATTTTCAATATTGGGATACGCATACAAGGATTTGAACTGGCTGATGTGAATTCCTTGTTAATACGAAAATATCTTCATCAATTGACCTCTGAAAAGATAGATGTTTATTATGACACTGACTTTTATAGAGATAATGTTCGAAAGTACTTCACTAATTGTTTTGGATTTTTAGTTAATCGTCGTCAAATTAATTTTTCGGAAAATAAATACTACATTGACATATTAAGAAAATTGTTAAAGTTTGACATAATAAAATTCGATGAAGTTGAAGTGCAGTTGTTTTTGGATGCATTCTTTTGTGAGGATTTGTCAGAAAATTTGCTCCAAATGAGAAGTTTTACTTATTTATTTTCGCTTATAAACGATATTAGATCATTTGGCAAAATTTCCTCTACGACTGAAGATTGTACAAATAATTATCTCAATGTTATGAAACTCTTAAAACATGACAGCCGCTGGGCTAAATTTGCATTTCAGTTTATAAAAATTGAAGACATTGTTTTTCCATTTTTGAAATTGATTTGCCTAAAATACTTTGATACATTTGGTGAATTTCCACCATATTTTGATCAGTTTCTGAAAACAGTTATGCCAACAAGACACCAACTAGGAAGCGAACTTGCTCAAATGTTTAACATTTTTCTCGAATTCATATGTAGAAAAGATAAAAAATATTGTGAAGTGATAAAAAAGTACGAACAAATTTTCAACTCAAATCCAGCAAGTTCTAGAAATACAACAACTGAATCCGTTGTTACCCGAAAAAGAGTGGGAGATCTAACTAATGATCCGACCATTCAACCACCTGCTATCAAAAGACAACGGAATAATAAATTAACTGAAACTTACATATCTAGTTTGTGGGAAGAACTTTATGAATTAGCTTTAAAGTTGCACGGTACTTTTGTTAGAGGACTGCATAGTTCTTGGGTTTCTAATGTTGGTCTGACGGATGATAGGATGGATTATGATAGTGATGATGATGATAATGATAATATTGATGACGATTATGGCGATGATGATTAAAATAGTTACGATAATTATGATAATGATGAAAGGATTTTATATAATACAATTTTTGCCCTCATGGTCATGAATCTGGCGAAAAAATTGACGATGATGAATTTCATGCTTGGACATATACCTATGTAGTTCGATATTATCGAGAAAATATCACTAATATAATTGAACAACTTTATCAATATATAATTATTTATACTTGCTTTCTTATCCGTTTGTTTGTCCAAGGGTATATATATATAAATATATATATATAAATATATATATATAAATAAATATATATATATATATATATATACATATATATATATATATATATATATATATATATATATATATATATATATATATATATATATATATATATATATATATATATATATATATTTATATATATATATGGATTTTATAACTTTTATAATTACTTAAATACTTATGGTATTTTCATTAAATTTTTTTATTTGGTTATATGTAATCTTATTAACTATTTAAAAATGGATATAAATTTTAGTAAAATAAGTTTATCTCCATTTCGACAGTTTTCGCTGGCGGGAAGAAATTAGCAGTTAATGCTGTGTACATTGTTTTCTATACTAAAAGAAGCATAATACCCACAAGTCTGTCGAGAAGGGGGCTGGTGGGGATTTATCCCTGGGTCTCTCATTGGTTTGAGAACCCACCTCACTTATAAAATAGCCCTTTACGCTTTTCTTAAGTTTATAACGGACCTTAAAAATAAGTATGATGTACATTTTAAAGTTCATTTATGTTATTACAACCGGAATTTGAGGACAGAACTTTAGCCAATATTGTATATACTATAGCTGAATTTTCACGCCAAACCCAAAATGCCATTCTGCGGCTATGCCAAAATGAAAGCCATCGAACAATATATCTTTCTGATCTAAAAATTGATTTGATCTTTCAATGAAACCAGATTTTTAACCAATTAATTGTCATAGTTTTCGTTCTCATCTCAAATTTTTTTGTTATATAAAATCATTATTTTGTTATTAATTTCATTGGGCATCAATTTGGATATATATTAAATTTTACTAAAACTTTTTTGCTGAAATTTATAGGCAACCTTATGTAATGCAAAGGTACATTACAGCATAGATTTGTGAACTTGTTATTTTAAGAAGTCCATAATTACAATAAAACGTAAGGGCTTTTTGTTACTTTATCGGATCTTGCACAAAGTTTTTTGATATTTCTTTATTTAAATGCTGATTTTATTTATTGAAATTTTCAAGTAATAAATTACATGTAAGGTTTGATTTATTTTAAAATTAAAACAATTTTGAATAAATATTTTCTTCTGTTGTGATAATTTTATTACACCTACGCCCCACATTCTTAATCCCACTGGTAATTTAATAGTAATATTAATAATAGCTAGGGGGTTCTAGAGGCTTTAAACAAACAACCTTATCGACACAGGAATAAACATTTTTGGCTGGAACGTGTAGTACTAATTTCTGGTCAAATTTAGCCTCTTTGAAATGCCAAATTAGAGCAAACAATTGAAGATCTTTATCAGGATTTATCTATTTTGAATAAGTCTTTACTTACTTTTCTTTAATCATTTCAGTTGTTTTGTTTCTTGTAGAGCCTTTCCGTGATAGCATCTTTATTTCATTATAATGTCACGACACAATAAAATACAAGAACTACAATGCTTGAAAACTTAATATATTTCAAGATTGTAAAGTCCGAGACCAATTTATCTTTTTTCACAAAGTTGCTTAATTTTAAATAATATTTTTAATTAGTTTTTTTTTAATCTAACAAAACCCCGAAGGAAATATCCAGAGGAAAACATCCGCAGGTAAATGTTCCGGAATACTACAAAGTGAGAACAGTAATACTCAATCGATCTGTGTAGCTTATACTCACCCGAGTCTACCTAAACTATTAAAGATCAAGATTATTTTCACTTGCCTTACCCTCTCATTCTAAAGTTTTAATTTACTCATTCAAGCTGGAAATGAAAAACCTTTTTTTTGTATAAACACATTTTGATGCTAGTGACTGATAATAAAATAAAAAGTTTATGTGATTTGGTCTATCGAGTAAATCAATTTTGTGAATAAAAAGCCATCTGAAGGAAATCCGCAAAAACATTTTTCATTTATTTAAATATTTTATTGGCTTTTATAGTTTTTGATAAAATGGCAAATGAAAATAAAATAAAATAAAATATTTGCTGGTTTCTTAAAAACAAAAAATGCAATTTTAAGTTTAAAACAAGTAAGCTAAAAATCCAGGTTTTTTAACCAAACCCTTATATTTCTAGATTCGTTTATTGCAAAACATTTATTTTAAATAATTTTTTTAAAATTTGAATAAGCAGTGATTGCCAGTGAAATAAAAAATATAACAGATTATCGAGACGACGTCCAATGCAAGAGATCAAGACGTTAAGAAAGATTATAACGAGAATATAAAATGAAACCTTAACTCGAATATTATAAGTAGGTTGCATCTCATTGGATGGGTGTAAAATGCGAGATGCTTATAAATAATGTGTATCGAGCTCGATTCTTGTGACGCGTGGTGCCCTAATGAGGCGCTATGAATAATATTAATAATAATGATGTTCACTAGATATAACCACGTAAACTAATGCATATTAATTACTGGATCACGTGATCTTTATGTAAATAAATTTCCCCATCTTGCTAAGATAATATTTAGACAAAACTAATTTTAAACTATATAATGAAGTAAGTATTAAAAGTTTATTACATTTTGTATCCATTTGGCAATCTGTGAAAAATAAGAAACTTTTTTGTCTACACTCTTCAGCTAAAAACACGAACGTTGTTTACTTAACCACCAACCAAGGTTATGCTCATTGATAAATATTAATGGTTAAGCTAGTCAAGCACAAGCCGTAATAGGGCTAGGCCGCTAGGGCTCCTACTCTCCGCAAAATATAAAAAACTTTCAAAAAAGTTACTCATAGCTTAATATTATTAAAAGTTAATATTTTGATATATTTAATTTCCGTGATACTTTCACTAAGCTATTTAAAGAGTGAATAAATAAATAATCTTAACTTGTTGACAGAGAAAATTATGAAAACAAATAGCAAGGAACATGAAGACTTTCTTCAATTTTTTTGCTGGGTATTCACATGGATAATGCACAATTATTTGAGCTGACATCACTCTTAATAACCATCACTGATACTAACTAAACTTACTACAAATCTGGGCATTTATATAAATATAGAGTTTGTTCTGCTGAGGTTATAACGTTTTTCTTTTTCAAGCATTTTCGACTTTTATAAAAAAAATTTTTTAAAGCATTTTCGACTTTTATAACTAATTTTCTAGTTCCTTGCTGAATATAATTCAGTTATAAATTAAATAAAATTTAAACGTGTGTTTCAGAGAGTGTAGCACCAAATAAGCAAGATAATTTTACTGTTTTCAGACTATTGAGGCGGTTTAGGTTAATATTACCTCCTTGTTTATATTTTCAAGTGAGTTTTTACTTATTTAAACGTAAATTTAATACTTATAAGTAAATAAATATTCAATTATTGCCAAACGAAAATAATATGAATTTCTGATAATTTGTTAATTTAAAATGTTATTTTAAAATGTTCAGGAAATAACTAATTTTTCTTGAAATGAGTTCAAAAAACTTGAAATTACGATCTCTCGCAGAGATTTGTGAACAAGTTTTAATAACAAATTTTGAAAAAATCTTCCTCGAAGAAACTGATGATGAAGATTATCTATCAGCAGGTCTAACATACAAATTTAAAAGAGACCTTCACGTGCCTTTTCGATGGATGAAAAATATAACAGAGAAAGAGAATAAAAACCGTCCAATATTGATGAAGCATTTATTGCCTTGCATCATTGAATCAAGTAGATCTAATGTTCGAGATATTATAATCAGAGAATATGGAAGATACAAATTGGACAAGTTTATTGATGACATCACTAAAAACAAAAAACCATTTATTGTTTCAATAACCTGTCCTTACTACAGTGAATCATCTGCAAAATTAACACATGATATCATCTCAAGAATTCCAAACATTTCAGCTAATATAACAAAACTCGAACTTGACATCTTGTTCGATTCTACTTTTCATGCTTACAGAAAAACTTCATCTTCTTGTTCTTTGTGTGAACGAACTAAAACTTCAGTATGGAATTGTCCAAATTTAAAACAGCTGTATTTATCTTATAAACCAAATTTTGATCCTGCCACAAAACATTTCTGTGCAGAATACCTTGATTTATCATTTCCTTTCAACATTTCATTTCCACCTGAAAATCTACAAGAATTATCGTTGTCAGCATTTGCTTTTACTCCTTCTTTCTTGGAACGTCTTGAAACCTTTACAAACCTTGAAAAGCTAATACTAATGAATATGCTGGGAGGTAAATTTGATGATGTAATTGAGGTAATGTGCTGCCTAACAAAACTGAAAGAATGGAAATTTAATAACAACAAATGTGCAAAAGTGTACAAGACTGGTATGAATAAAAAAATGAAAAAATTGTTGGAGTGCTTGCCACATTTGGATCACATTGATGTTCACGCGACTGCTCTAGGGAATGTATATGAAGATAGTGATGATGATGAGGATGAACTCAAATGGTTTGAAATAAGAGCCTTTTCGTTCTTATGCTATGATCCCCTAGAACTTGAAAAGTGGAATTATGATTCATGCATGTACCTCCTAAAACATTGTGATGAAAATTCACCGTTAATGCGAAGTTATTTACAGGATTTGAACTGTAATATATTTGTTGTTGTTTATCCATGGATAGATAGTAGTCTTTTTCGGTCTTTTTTTACAAATGTTTGCTCTTTAATTAATCGTCATCAACTTAACTATTCTGAAAATAGACATTTAACTGATTTATTTATAGAAATGATAATTTATGACGTAATAAATACTGGTGATAATAATGTACAGCAGTTTTTCGATGCATTTTTCTGTGAAGATATGCCGGACGAGCTGCTTCAAATTAGAAGTTTTATATATTTACATTCGTTTGCAGAACACCTTGTAAGGTTTGAAGAGGATGTTGAAGATCATGAGAGTAATCTTATGAAACTCTTACAAATTGACAGCCGCTGGGCTAAATTTGCTTTTCAGTTTGTAAATTTTGATGACAAACTTGTTCCATTTATCAAATGGATTTACGGAAAATATTTATCTGCATTAAAAGAACTTCCACCATATTTTGATCAATTTTTTGAAGCAGTCACGCCAACAAGACACCAACAAGAACACCAATTTGCTTGCCAATTTGACAATTTTCTCGAATCTATATATAGAAAAGAGGAAAAATATTGTGAAGTGATAAAAAAGTACGAACAAATTTTCAACTCAAGCCCAGCAAGTTCCAGAAATCCAACAACTGAATCCGTTGTTACCAGAAAAAGAGTGGGAGATCTAACTAATGATCCGACCATTCAACCACCTGCTATCAAAAGACAACGGAATAATAAATTAACTGAAATTTACATATCTAGTTTGTGGGGAGAACTTTATGACTCAATTATAAACTGGCGTTTCTGACAGCTTCCCAGACTAGAAAAACATTATACAGTTTGGACTGCTCTAAATGGTATATGTGATAAAGTGATAACTTAAGAGTGAAAATGATAATGATGACGATTGTAAAAGGATGATTCGTTTGAGCAATGATTTCATGTATAAGAGACTTTTGTACTCATATTGTGATTCCAGAAATAAAGAAATTGACGATGTTGATTTGAGTGGTTTAAGAGACTGGTGGGAATGTAATGTTAGCGCTAACATATTTTCAATAATTGTAGACACAACATGTTGAGGTTTTATTGAAAAAAATTTTATATCTATGTTGTATAGTTGTTGGTTCTGACTGTTTTCAACATTTTTCTTTTTGATTGAAGTGTTGCTAGATAGAAACACCACAACAATACTTTTACGCTGTATGACAACTACATAAAATATATAGCTACGTGAGCATTACATATAACAACATTTGTATCTAACATCTCACGACTTGGTGAGTTGAATGAGATATAAGCGTGTAATTATTATGAAGCTGCTGGTGCTAAAACCATTAATCCTTGCTTGATACGGAAATAATTTTAGCGTTTACACAGTTATACAATATCCTGTTTCAGTGGCGTGGTGTTATGGAGAGGGCAAGGATGTCTTGATATAACTAGAAGGTGGTCAGTTGTCCGCTCCAAGGTTGCACTTCTAAGGAGGTGGCAAAAAGTTGTCTGGAGTGACAAAATATGAGAAATATATTGCTGTTTAGATTTTAAATTTTATTGACTTTTGTTGGAGGAGGAAGAAAGTTGATTGATTAGGTTTTACTCATCCTCCATCGGTTATAGATTGTTTTGGATGAAAAGTTTATTACTTTTTTTGTAGTTGTAAACATCTAAATCAAAAGAGTGGGAGGGGAGGGAGGCGGGTGAAACCAACGTACGCCACAGTCTTGTTTTGAAACACCTGGTGGTGGAAATAAGGAAAAGAAAGGAAATGTAAAGCAAGTTGCTATAGATAGTGTACGGTAAAGTAAGTAAAGTAAAGAAAGGCAGGGTAAGATAATAAGTAAGGTAAGGCAAGGTAAAGTAGGTAAAGTAATGGTTGGTTACAGACAGGTAGCCGCGATTTCAACACTTGAATCAACATACATAATTTCCTATGTCTGTATGTATGTATGTATGTATGTATGTATGTATGTATGTATGTATGTATGTATGTATGTATGTATGTATGTATGTATGTATGTATGTATGTATGTATGTATGTATGTATGTATGTATGTATGTATGTATGTATGTATGTATGTATGTATGTATGTATGTATGTATGTATGTATGTACTAGCAGTGCCCGTAGCGGCTTCGCTCGCATGAAATTAGAGAGTTTGAACCGTGCATCCATAGTAGAGATCATTTTTTTAGGTCTCGGCTCGGCCCGTCGACAAATTAGCCCAGCCCGTTTTAAAAACCCAAACTCCTGGCCCGGCACAGCCCATCTGAATTAGGCCCGGCCTATTTTTACCGGCCTAGAAGTTCTATATACTTTATGAAAAACTTCGGCCCGTCCCACCATGACCTCAGGTTTGGCCCGGCCAAACTGAAGACCCTAAAATGACTAAAATATCTACATACTTGGTGAAAAACCTCGGCCCGTCCCACTTTGATTTAAGGTTTGGCCTGGCCCGTGTGAAGACTCTAAAATAACGGCTTGGCCCGGCCGATGATAAACTGGACTTCAAAATACTAATTTTTACATTTGTAGCACTTACAGTTTGTGAGTAGCAGTTATTTTGAAATCAAATAACCCTTATTTCCACCCCACATTTGAGGTCCTGGAAACCAATTTTTCAAAAAATGCTAAAACACGTATTTCATTATTTTTGGAGTAGAAACTAAATACTAATTTTTACTTCTGTAGCATTAACAGTTTTTGAGTAGCAGCTACTTTAAAAACCAAATAACCCAAAAAATGATAAAACACGTATATCTTTTTTTTTAGTAGATACTAAGTATTAATTTTTACATCTGTGGCAATTACAGTTGTTGAGTAGCAGTTACTTTAAAAACCAAATAACCCTATTTTCCACCCCACATTTGAAGTCCTGGAAACCAAATTTTCAAAAAATTGTGAAACCCGTATATCATTATTTTTAGAGTAGAAACTAAATACTAATTTTTACTTTTGTAGCATTAACAGTTTTTCAGTAGAAGCTACTTTAAAAACCAAATAACCCAATTTTCCAACCCACATTTGAGGTCCGGGAAACCAAATTTGTAAAAAATGGTGAAACACGTATATCTTTATTTTTAGAAAAGAAACTAAATAATAATTTTTACATCTGTGGTATTTACTGTTTTTGAGTAGCAGTTACTATAAAAGACAATTAGCCCTATTTTCCACCCCACATTTGAAGTCCTGGAAACCAAATTTTCAAAAAATGCTAAAACACGTATTTCATTATTTTTGGAGTAGAAACTAAATACTAATTTTTACTCCTGTAGCAGTAACAGTTTTTGAGTAGAAGCTACTTTAAAAACCAAATAACCCAATTTTCCAACCCACATTTGAGGTCCGGGAAACCGAATTTAGAAAAAATGGTGAAACACGTATTTTTTTATTTTTCAAAAAGAATCTATATACTAAATTTCAGAAAAAAGTTTTAGAAAATTTTTTTAGAAAAAAGTTTGTTTTCCAGTTTTTTCCCCTCAGGAGCAAAATTTTCAAAAATCCTTTCTTAGCGGATGTTTACGCTATAAAAGTAATATAAGTTCCAAATTTCACGTTCCTAGGATGAGGCGTTTGAGCTCGGCGTTGATTATCAGTCAGTCATCTGTCAGTCAGTCAGGACATGTTTTTTTATATATATAGATGTATGTATGTATGTATGTATGTATGTATGTATGTATGTATGTATGTATGTATGTATGTATGTATGTATGTATGTATGTATGTATGTATGTATGTATGTATGTATGTATGTATGTATGTATGTATGTATGTATGTATGTATGTATGTATGTATGTATGTATGTATGTATGTATGTATGTATGTATGTATGTATGTATGTATGTATGTATGTATGTATGTATGTATGTATGTATGTATGTATGTACGTATTTATGTATGTATGTATGTATGTATGTATGCAATTTCGCATAACGTGCACGCATTTTTGTTCATTTTCTCATTAAAGCATCGTCGTACGTCATAGATGAGTCTGAGTGTTGCTTATAAACGGTGTAATAGCTTACTGGTGCGCTAAGAAAGATAAGTTATGCAGATTGCAGACTAGCTGAAAATGTATGTTAATGAGTAGCTCGAAAACTTATAACGCAAAAGACGCACATGTAAGATGAAACTTTTTTATTATTCTGAATCATTTTATACATTTTTAAAATACTTTATCATTTATACCCATTAAAAACGTTACCAAGAAATTTAAACTGACGAAATATGAGCACACGACAGGTAAATATTGTCATATAAAAACAAAACCAACTTAGACTTAAGGACACCCGTTAGGAAAGTTGTTTTGACATCAACGTGAACCAAAAATGCCAAGAAATTCAGCAACTTTATCAATTTTTTAGATTTCATAACATTAAAGTTGTCCATAAAATTTATCTTTTTTTAATTATTTTTGCTCAACAAATATTCTCCTACCATTTCGGCAGTTCTTTCAAAAATATTGTAAAGTGAGAAAGTGTTCTAGAAAGTATTAAAATTGAATTATTTAGTATCTGAAAAAATTGTTAGTTGCACTCTACGTTTTTTTTTATTGATAATTATTTTAATACATATAATACAATTTTTTTAAATAGTTTATAGTCCTTTACACCAAGTGTTTTAAGACTGTAAACTGTAATGGCTGTACGTTGATAGCACCTAAGTACTTACTGTCGTGGATCATAATTTGATCTTTTTAACTTTTCCCTCCTCCTTTCTCCAGGCTTGAGACTGGCTGGCAAAAGCAAGGCGGAGCTAATATAATACAAAGCATTTCATAAGTTAGGTATTGTAATTTTATTATGACACTGATTTTGTCTGTTAAAATTTGAAAAATTAAATAAATAAAAACTCAAAATATTATGGAGTAAAAGGAACTGCATTTGTGAAATAAAATATTTTTATAACTACGTTTCTTGGTTATAAAAATTACAATTTTGATCTAACCTTGACCTTGATCAATTTCAATGTTGCTGTTTATTTAATTTTAAAGTTTTTACAAATTTTCTATAATAAGGCATTTTGAGACAAATTGTTTTTCATTTCCTAAACAATATCTGATTTAGGAATACATGATTACTTAAGAATTTTTATAATCTGATATTTTATGCAGATGAAAAGCTTTCTTTACTACAGTTTCGTTACTTCAATCACACCCAGTTCAGTTTTTTTCATCTTAAACAAAAAACTTGCTCGAGATTTGAAACAGGCAAAAATTTTCAAATGTTTACTAAAATAATAATAATAATAATAATAATAACTTTATGAACATCAAACCAAATGAGCAATGTATTTTCAGATGTTTAAACAAGTGAATAAAAAAAAATGTTTTTTAAAAACACACTTTTAATCGATTGTGTAGGCCACATTCTGTTACACAAACAACAAGCATATTAACATAGACAATAAATAGTTCGACAACAATATCACAAATAAGTGTTTCATTAAATTTTTTCCAATCGATCCGCAATCTTGATAGAATGCATTGTTAATCAGTTGGGAGGTATGTTTAAATTTTTAAGTCTCTATCTCATCGGAAGTTAGTTAAAAATTGATTGCAAAATTTGACGACAGACAGACAGAGACGTCAACTCAAGTAAAAGTCTGTAAAAATCAAACGGTTTACTCAACGCACAGTAGATTATTATTACAGCATATTGTTGTAGATTGTAAATAACAACATTTTTGCTTGTCATTAGAAATACAGTACGTAGTTTAAATCAACTTTTTTTTTAGTCGAGGAGATGTTCGAAAATGTTTTTCCACAAATTAGATGTGTAAATATTAATTGTTTCCTCGTGTTTTTGTTTCTTTGCAGTGGTAGCCTGATGTTCGGAGTGATCACCAATCATGTCTCTTTTCCTTTTTCGGCTCACACCAGGCTTGATTGTTGCATTTTTGTTGAATGAGGAGGCTGGGTTTACGATTGATGTAGAAGCCATTTCGTACGTTTTAATAATTTCATGATATTTTTCATATTTTTTATTTGTATATATGAAGTTAACGAAATCATCGGTTTCTTGAGCAAATGGTTTTTTATTTGGCTGTTGTTTTATTGACAGAACTGCTTTCAAAAAACGATCAAAAAATAGTGGAGGGTTCCCATCATTTTTCTCGATATATTTTTTGCAAATCCATGTAACAAATGGAATTAGCTTGTCATCGTCATTAATAAAGTCGAAAGCTAACTTGGCCCAGCGGTTGTCCATATTCAAAAGAAAAACAAATACACTTAGCTCTCCCAAGGAAGAAATAAGTTCTTTAAGCGAATACAAATATATAAAACTTCTTGCTTGAAGCAACGTTTTTGACAAATCTTCACAGAAAAAGGCATCTAAAAATATGTTTTCTTGGTCAGGTGACAGATATTTTACCATTTTTCCAAATATAGAAACATAACTGGTATATTCGTCAAAACAAATTTGAAGACGATTGACTAAAGTGCAAAGAATTTTATTAACAGCGTCAGCGAAAGTATTATCGATTCTAAAGAATACATCAAAATCTGCACTGGACAATTTAGCAAGATATTTAGAAATTATTGTTGAATTGGCTTCGGAATGTATTAGCACTTTGAGCCATTCATCAATATTATCTTCAAGTTCTTCCTCTCCGGTTGAATTGCCTAGAAAGGAAAACTGTTTCATACGCTGCCATGAATTAGATTCATCGTCTCGATTTGCTAGAGCTGTCATGCTGACGTCGATGTGATTCAACTGTGGCAAACAATTCAACAATTCTATCATTTGCTCATTCATGCCGATTTTGTACGTTTTAAAATATTTGTTGTCGCTGAAATTCAACCATTCCAGTTGTGTCAAGCAGCACATTGTTTCAACTAATTTTTTAAAATTTCCTCCCAGCATCTTGGTTAATACCAATTTCTTAAGGTGTTTCAACTTTTTGAGATGATTCAAAAGTCGCATGCTCAGAAAGAATGACGAAAGAGATAATTCTTCAAGATTTTCAGGAGGAAATGAAATACTAAAAAATAAAGATAAACAAAATTTTTTTTGACAAACATTTTGTAATCCAGGTTCCACATTAGTTTTGCATGATAAAGAAAGCTGTTTTAAA
This sequence comes from Erpobdella octoculata, assembly GCA_963978895.1. Lineage (NCBI taxonomy): Eukaryota > Metazoa > Annelida > Clitellata > Hirudinida > Erpobdellidae > Erpobdella > Erpobdella octoculata. The sequence goes on along the minus strand of OZ022241.1, from coordinate 1,127,755 downwards.
TTTGGGAAGTTACATGAAAACTCAAATCTTCTGTTACAAGAACTACATGTGCCATTATTGCTCTCGTGTTTACTTGAATCAAACAAAATGTCCAATTCCAGTGTGGTGATATTGACTGAAATGTTTGGAAGTCTTAAAATGATGTTATTGGATAACATTGCAGATGAGTCACTGTAATATGGAAACGTTACTGAAACTGTTGATGGATTTTTGTTGTTCATGATCTCATCAATAAATTTGTCGATTTTATATGCTCCGCACTCTCTGATAATAATGTCTTGAAAATTAGATCTGGCTGATTCCATCATGCAAGGCAGCAAATGCATCATTAATATCGGACGGTTTATCATACTTCTTTCTTCTACAATATTTTTTACCAAGCCAGGATATAACTGTAGACCATTTTTTAATTTGTATTTGAGACCGGTTGATTGAAAATGTTCGTCGTCAGCACTTTCGAAAAAAATGTCTTCAAAATTTTTTAATGAAAAATCTGAACATCTTTTCCCAAGAGATTGCACTTCACACATGGCAACCTCAATAACTTTCTCAAGTCTCCTAAACAATTGAAAATCTATCTAATCGGTATTGCTATTTGGACTGTGTTGATAGTGACAAAAATTCGTTTGTCCAAAAATATGTCTGATTAACTTAGATGGTAAATGTAAACTGGAATGCTTCTGATTGAATTTGTTTTGTTAAACGTGTTGATCGTGATACTGTCATTCACAAGTGGCAACTTTGATGATCTTCATGGGTTATCTAGTAAAGTAAGAAATGCCTTGCATCAGAGTGTTAATATAATTCGTTTAATTTCAATTTTAATTTTTTATCTTTTATTTGGACAAAAAAATTTTGACATTTGAGTATTATCAGATAAAGTGAGACAAGACCGAAAGAGAGAAAAAGTTATACCACTCATGGATCACCCTTAACATAAAGTTGATACATAAAAGAAAACATAATAATATTGTTTAAGAAACAAAAAACAATCAAATAAAAAAATTGAAAAAATAGTTAATAGACACAAGAGAACCATAAATAAAAAAAAAACAAAAAAAGTTTTTATCATTTAGTGATTATTTAGATAATATCAATTGACTCAGGTATATCAAACCAGACCTGAAGACCACTGTAGTTTGAAGTCCATGCAATGTGACCATATGTCAAAAAACAATAAACCATTGAGTGGTGAAGCTTCAATGCAATGATATCAATGAAATGTCTAATTCTATAAATTATACCAATATTTCCGATATTTTATTTATGATATTAGTTATACAAAGCGACTATGTTAAATGCTAGTCAATCCCTACTCCCAAAAACTTGCCAAAAAGCACAAGCTATTATTATTAAAAGATAAAATAAATCATATGATTTTTTTTGGAGTGAAATATAATATAGTTAGTTTTGCTGCGATTCAGTGGTCATTTATTACGAGCAAGTAGCAACCATTCAGAGACCATTCTTAAGTTAAAATGTTTTTACAGAATTGACCGTAATCAAAGACTTAATCAATTCACACATTTTTCTGATGTTACCATGAAAGAACTGAAATTGAGAGAGATAATATTGCTGCCAACTTGATAGATTTGAACTTATTTCTATATGCAGTGAATTTCAGTTTATTGTCATGAGTAAGATTTGTTAAAACTTTCATGTGCACCAACTACTGGACAGATCCCTGAAAATTAATACATAATTATCCAACAAAAATGGTCTCACGAAGTTTAAATCTACATTTCTTCAGCCGGGGGCTGTTTGTATAGCGGTAAAGATTTAAAGACCGGTGGTTTGAATCCCATCGGAGTCACCGGCTCCCTACGGTAGTGATGTGTTAGGGGGCCTGAAAAACGGTAGCTGCTATTGCCACGGTGGTTCGACGTGATTGCAATCGATAAAATTGCTACCAACCCTAACCCGAACCCTATCCTAGGTAGTAGCATAAAAATTTCAAAATATTTTTTTAAATTTCACTAATATTTTTAAATAAAGGTACAAATTCTGAGTTTGAATATACCATATAGTGTAATTAAAAATAAATCTAACAAAGATATAGCGAATCAAAAATCGTACACCGCCGTGGTAATAGTTATAACGTGAAAAACGGCTGCGTCCGGTTGAAATGGAACGACAAGCGGAAGAAAACAACGGTTAACTGTTTGCAGAATATAAACGATAAAATAAAAAAAAAACAAAACTTTTATTCACCTTTATCCAATTATTAACAAAATTAATCTTTATCATAGTATTCTAGTCTATTTTTTAAAGCATTAAAATGACGAATACAACTTTAAACGCAATAAAGAATTACAAGCTATTAAATGTAGCAACATTTACCAGTCTAGTGGGCGTTAAATGCATCTGCTGCATTAAAAAAAATCTATTTTTAGTCTATAAGTTATTATGAGGTTGCTGATGCTGCGCTTTGAATATTTTTTAAGACGGATGTCACACGTTATAGGACTTGACTCATAACACATGGTGTTAGTTAGTAGGCAGTTGGGAGCAGAGGCGAATACAGGGCGGTCGTGGGGGTATGGCTGAACCCCCTTTCGCTGCAAAAACCACGTTTTTAGCACTTTTCCTGCCTGCGCTACTGTCTTACCAAGTGTTTTTAATGTTAACACGTTGGACATTAACCCCGCCATTTGAACGACGAATACAACTTAACTTAATCAGTGTGATCCTCACCGGCGTCACCAGCGTAACTCCCTCAAGCAAGGAGTTCACTGCCATTGCTAAAGTGTTAGGCGCCTATAAATGGCTGCCTTTGCAAGGACCTTTTTCGAATTTCTGCCAGACTGGTCTTGAAAAAAGCGTGTGCTAAATCTTAGTAAAAAAAGAGAATCAATAAGATGCGACCAAAGTAAGCAAGGGCGGGAACAACGTTGGTTGCTAATGCTACGTTAAAAAATGTTTCTGCAGTCCAAAAAGTGATTATTTATTACGAGAGTGTTGAAACTATGAATATTCATAGAGGATGAGTTAATTTTAGCCCGCTTGCACGTTTGAGCACGTGATCGAGGTTTTAACACAGGCACTGCATTATGACATGTATAAGGTTATATAAAAGTTTTTTTAAAGGATTTAAACAAATAAACAATTTTTCAATATTTTTATTGACACAAATAAATATTATTTTCTGACTAGAGATAGCCCGTCAGAAATGACGGATTTTTTAAAATCCCATTATATTTTATTTTACGCATTGTACAATTGCGTAATAACTTTTATTACAAGCTTGCGCGCCCTAATTTTATTAACTGCTGATTTCTGACCACCGCGGCGAAATTGCTAACATTCATACATACATACATAAATACATACAGACAGACATAGGAAATTATGTCTGTAGATAATTATTATTTCTTTCCTAAGGTTATGAAAAATATACAAAAAATGATTGCAAACTAAATAAATTTTTGTTGTCTAATTTAACTCATTAAAGGCCTGTAAAAAATTCAAAACTAAACTCTAATCGTTTTACCTAAAAATGAACAAACTCTATAGAACGAACCATTTTTATCTAAACCCATATTTGTACACATTCACGTCTAATCACCATGACTGATATATTAAGTCTATTTTTATTTTATTTACATCAGACTAATTAAAAATAAGTTTCTAACATCCTCATCGTCATCAAAAATGTAGTTATCAAAACAATTCTATGAATTATAATCATTATTATCACTAGTGTGGATTGTTAAGACTATGTTTTGCAAATTCGAGCAGTATGTTCTTCCATTTATTGATGAGCTTTTTTTTAAATTCCGCGTTGTACTTTCGCATTTTATGGCTAATCCGCCACATCATTTTGTCGTCTACTTTTTCTAAGATGTCAACCAGATGAGGTATGCTATTATAGATGATTCCATACGGCATTATTTGATAGAAATCTGCAAATTTCATCCAGTAGAGAGTGCTGTTGTAGTCCAATCTGTTTCTGGGATCGGGAACGTTTTGTTGAGACGGATGAGCTGGCACGGAAGATGCGCTTAGACGTTGACTGGTAGGTTTTCCGTTGAAGGCAATTTCGAACATGATGTAGTGATCCACTTGCCAGCGAGCGAGTAATTCTGGAGATGGAAAGAACATGGGAATGTTCATGCGGTACTGCTCGAAGACGCTCATAACAGAAATCTGATACGGAACGTGAATTATTGCTCGATATTTAGCCATGTCTCTGTAACGGTATCTTCCCATAGGTTTTACTTTGGCAGAACAATTGATCTGAAACACGGTGGTTGTAACAAGTTTCAAGTCTCTCATTAGGAACCAATTCTTAAACAAAAACCAGCTCTAACCTGTTTGCAGGCTTCTGTAAAATTATTTAAAAAAATACTGTTGAATCCGTTGTCCCGTCTCCTGAACACTAAGAATTCTTTAATTTCATTTGTGTATTCTGCATCCGTGTAATCGCACATGCTAGGTATGTGATGTGTTTGGATGCCTGTGAAGTATTTTAAAAACTCCGAATCGTACAAGTTATTTCCTCCGAATAAGTTCCACGGTTTTTCAGCCAGTTTTCTTAGATTTTCATTCAATTTGTTCCATCGCTCCGTTGAGTATCTTCCAGAATCATACCTGGAGTAAAAAAAATGGTTCAATTTAGGACTGTTTTAGGATGTTAATCTGTATAAATCGCTTTTAATGCAACGTTATCAATATTCTCTTTAAATTTATATTTGAGTTTCGTCAATGACTTTGATTTTGGTAAAAAGGAAAGCCAATAATTATTATATTCTTAACAATGAAAAATAGTTGATTTTAAAGAAATTGTGGAGCTATCATCCAATGAAAATGGTTTGACTATTCTATTCCGGCTTAATATGCTTGAAAATATGTATATAACATTTTTGACCTCATTGGAATACATTCACAAAAAAGCGTTGAGACATTTTTTCAGCTGTGATTTTGTAAGTTTTTTATGGTTATTATTGGAAGGGCGGATGCCTATACTGTTCCCTCAAACAAATTATTAAGTGGGGGACTTGTCTTTCCTTCCCCCCGCAATTGCCGCCCGTTGGTTTAGCTATTCCATTAGGAAATCCTACAAACAAAGAAAGCGAGACAATAAACCAACAAAAAGCGCATAACGATGCAGAAAAGAGCATTGTGTGCAACGAAAATCAATTTACCACATACAAAAAAAATTATTCAGTCTATTCTGTAGCTAATGTAAATAATTTTGATAACATTTTATCTAGATAGCATAAAATAGTCTGGAAAAACTTTCTTATGCACAATTTCATGAGCATTTGTGCGTGGGACCGAATTCAAATCCCATGTTTGTTGCCTTTCAAAAAACAAACAAGTTGGAACAAAGTTTGTGTTATCAATTAACGTGCCAGGCTCTAGCAAATCAACATTTCGAATCGTAAAAAATGTTTTGTGCAGACAATGAATGCACCATGGAATACAGACAAATGAAAGATTTCTTTTGTAGTGTTTTTTAATTAATTGTTTTAAAATGTTTTCATTGTAGCAAGAATTTAAATAAATTATCACTAAAAAAACCTAAAAATAAAGTGAATATTTATTCATTTATTGAAAGAATGCCAGAAGAGCGGTAAGCTACTATTACCAACATGAGCAAAAAAGCACCGACATCATCAGTCATGAAAGCCAAAAAACAGAAACCACCAAGAAATGATAATAAAATAACTAATGAAATGAAAGAGAACAGTAAAAAATAAAATAAAATAAAAAACAAACACTAGCTGTAATGGAAAAAAGTGTTTAGGTCAACAACTTTGTCAATGACAATTTAAATAATGAAACACTGGAACAATTTACCACATCGGCTGGTGAGGAGCTCCAAACCGCATTATTCTGCTAGCATACAAGTATTTAACAGCCGGCAATATCATCATCATCGTCATCGTCATCGTCATCGTCATCTTCATCGTCATCGTCATCGTCATCGTCATCGTCATCGTCATCGTCATCGTCATCGTCATCGTCATCGTCATCGTCATCGTCATCGTCATCGTCATCGTCATCGTCATCGTCATCGTCATCGTCATCGTCATCGTCATCGTCATCGTCATCGTCATCGTCATCGTCATCGTCATCGTCATCGTCATCGTCATCGTCATCGTCATCGTCATCGTCATCGTCATCGTCATCGTCATCGTCATCGTCATCGTCATCGTCATCGTCATCGTCATCGTCATCGTCATCGTCATCGTCATCGTCATCGTCATCGTCATCGTCATCATCATCATCATCATCATCATCATCATCATCATCATCATCATTATTATTAGTCGGATAAGGCGCAAGGCGCAAGGCACATTGCCTTCTTGCCTTTTGAAAAGTCACACCCAAATCATTGATTGATCCACTTCATTAATGTTGCTTTCATTCATATGAGTATGATTAGAGTTCACTTTACTAATAAATTTAAATACCATGCATTTCTCAACGTTAACTTTCATCAACCATTTATTAAACCACATCATGGCTTTGTTGATACAATTTTGAGGCTGTTGACAGACTTCTTCTTCTTTCAAAATTGTTTTGTATAATTTTGTATCATCGGCAAACAACAGCAATGCTTTGCAGTAACCCATACAAAGACAGTACAATTGCAACAAGAAACTGTTAACCAACACAAAACCATGCAATTGCGGGAATTTCTTATTCCAATGTAAACGACAAGGAAACATGAGCCACAAAAAACCACAAATAGCGACTAGAAACGAATTATATAAAGATAAAAGAACGATACTCAAAGCTTTCTTTTTCTAAGAGTTATGTTTGAAGAAAAGATTTTTTGTTTGCTAGCAGTTTTATTTGTTGCAAATGTGCTGACGTTTCTATAGTTACTGTTACTGCAAGTTGACAGGTTTCATATGCTAATTCAGTTGACGATATTGGATCTTCTGTGCTTTTTGTTTGCGTTGCTGTTTTGAGTTACCTCTCTAATAACAGACTTTGAAGATGACAGATTTTTGTCTCAAATCAGTGGCTAAGAAACTTGTTTCTGCCAAATGGCGTTCTACATTTCTACGAGATTGCCACAATATATACGAAATTTTGATTTAACATAAAACTCATTAAAGAAAAATTTTTTAATCTATTTAAAAATAAATCGGCTTCTTATTTCTTTTTTTTTATGAAAAAAAACTTCCAAGGCCACATCAAAGGTTATTACGTAGGAAAATTCAAATTTAGTTTTTACGTAAGAAAATTTAAAGAAGGTTTCAAGCAACTTTTACAAAATCTATTTTAAGTTTTATGGGCCAAAAATTTTAAGAAGGAGTGGAAGAAAAAAAGGAGCAAGGAAGCAAGCAAGAGAACGAGCAGAAGAACGAGGCGAAACTGGGAAAGCGAGTGGGAGCGAGAAAACGAGCGGGAATAGAAACGAGAGAGCAAGTGGGAACGGAAACCGATAATGGGAAAACGAGCAGGAACGGGAAAGCGAGCGGGGGTGGAAGAGTGAGAAGGAGCAGGAGAGCGAGCGGGAGAACAAGCGGGAATGACTACCGGAGCAAGCTGGAGCAAGAAAGCAAGCATGGATAAAACACGAGCGAGAGAGAAAAACGATTGGAAGACCTCTAAAAACAATATTTCAACTATTATTTGCTTACATTTACGAAATTGCAAAAACAAAAGATGTAAACCTTTTCATCATGATATTCTATCTGTTTTTCCATTGCAACAATATTGTGGAAAAACCGAGGTCCTCACTTAAAAATTCTATGAATTTCCATGTATTGTTTCGCAGAAATTACGAACAATTAACGGGAATATTTCGAAAAGAAATATATGCAATGCCATCACAATACACTGCAACGTATTTGTTGCCGAAACCGTCCAAAAAGCCTATTGCGGCTTTAAAAACACATGCTGGAAGTTGAATCGATTTCGGAGTTGGAAGATATTTTAAACGATACAAAATTTCTATTTTTTGGACATTCTGCACGAAATTCATCCAATTTTGATTTTACGGGCACTAAACATATAGTCCATTACACCAGGTGTGTTAAGACTGATATAGCAAAATGTAGGATATAACGTAGTTATTTCTTTTATTTTGTTTTTTTAATCCAGGCATGAAATTTGATTGCAATTAGCGAAGCAGAGTTCATACATAAATACAGATATCAGATTTATATTTGCTTTTTAGTGTTCATAAATAATTCTCAAACAAACCTAGTACTCGGTAAAACTATAACACTTTTATTAAGTGGTATGTAGATCTCGCAGATGGAGGCAGGATGGCCGCAAAAGATCACATCAACAGTTTTCATTTCTGAATCATTCACGTATGCCTTTACAAAGTCTTCTGCCAGCGGGGGATCTGCGTCTATTATGTTGTAGGCGTTCAGCACCTGATAGTTTAAATGATTTGTTTTAACAAATAATTTTCATTTTATTTTTTTAATGTCGCGCAATTTGTATAAATTAAATTGTGACTTTCCTGCGTTCTGTCAGGTTTGTTTAGTATACGAATAAAATAATAATAATAATAATAATAATAATAATAATAATAATAATAATAATAATAATAATAATAATAATAATAATAATAATAATAATAATAATAATAATAATAATAATAATAATAATAATAATAATAATAATAATAATAATAATAATAATAATAATAATAATAATAATAATAATAATAATAATAATAATAATAATAATAATAATTTATAGCTTAACATTAAAGCTGGCTTTTACACGCATTTTTTAAGTTTCACATGTCGTTGCTGTCCGCTAAATTCCATTATAAATTTTTAAAATAATTTTAAAAAAATATTGAAAATAGCCAACAACCTATCCTCAGACCTACCAAATGTACAAAAAAATTTCAGAAAAATCAGTTCAGCCGTTTCGGAGGAGTTTGAAGTCAAACACTATGACACGAGACTTATATATATATATATATATGCATCAGGCCCCTCAGCACAGAGGGGCCTGATGCAGCACCTCTTCATCAATCATACATGCTATTATAATGACTATTTAATTAATATTATTTTTTTTCTGTCTTATTTGTGATTTTGAATGTATGTATTGATAACTGAATAAACAAACTCAAACTCATATATAAATATATATATATATATATATATATATATATATATATATATATATATATATATATATATATATATATATATATATATATATATATATATATATATATATATATATATATATATATATATATATATATATATATATATATATATGCATTTCTATTTGTTGCATTTTCCTAAGAAAAGGACATAATTGCACCTCTTTCTTTTTCCATTATAAATTTTTAAAATAATTTTTAAAAAATATTTTAAATAGCCTACAACCTATCCTCAGACCTACCATATGTACACAAAAATTTTTATAAAAATTATGGATTGTTTGTTATACGAATGTCCACAATTAATGCATGCTTTTATCGAGACATTTCTCACACAGCCTAGAAAAAAAATTTTTTTTGGTTCACTAAAACGTGGTATTTTAAAAAGATTTTTTTAAATATTTTATATTGTATATGAACAATTTTAAAAAATCGATCAAAAACAATTATACCTTTGGCTTTTTTTTGGTATTGCATTCGTGCCACTCGCACCTCCACGGATCAACACTGTAATCCAATACAGTTACCCCGAAAGGTTCTAGCAAGTGTTTCAAGCCTTTGATGGGCGTCAAGTGCTGCTCTGTGGCCCATATAACTAAGGGTTTCTGTTTGAATATTTTTCTTGCCTTAATTGTAATATTTCTAAATCTTTTATTACTTCAAAAGACGATTCATTATTGTTATTTTCACTGAAGAAAAAACTTGTTTTGTACAAATCGCTCTCTTTGGTCAGCTGCCATGGAAAATCCGTTTCATTTTCAAGAAAACTTTCAACTACTAAATGATTTGAAACAAATCTCCGTTTTTCAGTGATTTTCCAAACAAACAACCAGGAAAGTAGAACCAAACAAAAAACAGCCCATTGCAATTTACAGAAACTCTGAAAGATCATTCTTCTCACAATTGTTTGAGTTTGTCGGTAACCTGCTATTTATTTATCTTTCTTGATAATGCCACCAATTTGTTTTTCAAGCGCAACAACAGTTAAAACTTGAGAAATGCGTTTATTTATAGTGCACGAAATTTCAAAACAATTGCTACACAGTTTGCATAACCATAAAAGTTTTAATTTAACTTTTGTCACTATCAGCATCACAGTTTAAAAGCATAATAAAAAGTTCATCTTTCTCGCATTTCCGCATGTTAGATTAAAGTCGGACATGTGTAGTAGATTCTGCTTGAATGTTCCAAACCGGTGACAAGGCAATGAGTTGAAAAAAAGGAAAACTAAAGTACTGCACTGGCCGGACTTTGATTTTAAGGTTTACAAACGGGTTGGGCCGGGCCAAAAACTTTTGTGCCAAGTATAAAGATTTTAGGCCTATAAAAAAATATTGGTCCAGGGGCAAAATTAGCACGGACCGGTCAAGGAATTATGTCCTACGAAACGGGTCGGGCTGGTATGAGTTGTTTGAGGGGCAGCGCCGCGAAAAATCGGCCCGAGCAGTACTCTATTGGAGACCATGTTGTTTTCTTGCGCTGATTGAGTGATATTCACAGAAAAATAAATCTATTCAATTTCAGCCATCTTTTTTTCCAACCCATAAAAACCACGGGATTTGCGTTGAGCAGTGTATCTTTTTATATTTTTTTGCCAAACGAGAATTCACGTCATCGGTATAAAACAATCTAAGAAATTTAAGGCGAGTTTTATGCAAATCCATATTTTTTCTATCTTACGCGTCGTGGACAGTTTCTGAGACGGTAAATAAAACAATTTCATCGTATTGAATGTAAAAATCAGCCTTGTTTTACCTTTTTAACGTCTCGGCATTGAGCAGATTGTACATGCAAAGTTAAAATTTTCATTCGGAAACTAACGCTGATTGGTTCTGTATCGCTATCAGTGTAATTGACCTTTATCTGCCCGTAACTTTATCAATAAATGGCTCTCTCTCTCTCTCTCAAGACTTTTATTAATCTCTTCATTCATGACAAAACAAATAATTTTATCTATAGCATTTTATTGTTTCATTATTACACTTTTAAAGACTTTTCATTTTTTTATACATATTCAATTTAATAATAATAATAATAATAATCTATATATATAAAAATCTCGTGTCATTGTGTTTGAAATTGAACTCCTCCGAAACGACTGAAGCGATTTTTATGAAATATTTTGTGTACATTTGGTAGGTCTGAGGATAGGTACATGGCTATTTAGAATATTTTTTTAAAATTATTTGGAAAAACAAACGACAAACAGAAAGACAGAGAAACAAACAAACAAATAAATGTATATATATATATCTCAAATATTGTCTAATATTCATATATATATATATATATATATATATATATATATATATATATATATATATACATATATATATATATATATATATATATATATATATATATATATATATATATATATATATATATATATATATATATATTTATATATATATATGAATGAATATTAGACAATATTTGAGGTGGCGTAAGTTCATATTAATGGGCCTCATTTATATATAAATCTTTTTATATGTATATCTATTTCATATTATACCAGCTGTATACACACAATTAAAAAAACGATAGAAAAACCTCTAAAAAGGCTCTAGGTGGTCGAAAAGGGCTAAAACGACCGGGAGCGTAAGAGCTAGCCGGGAAGGAACGGGAGCGTGAGAGAAAAACGATAGAAAAACTTCTAAAAAGCCCGGGCAAAGCCGGGCACCCCGCTAGTAATAATAATAATAATAATAATAATAATAATAATAATAATAATAATAATAATAATAATAATAATAATAATAATAATAATAATAATAATAATAATAATAATAATAATAATAATAATAATAATAATAATAATAATAATAATAATAATAATAATAATAATAATAATAATAATAATAATAATAATAATAATAATAATAATAATAATAATAATAATAATAATAATAATTTATAATAGCTTGACATTAAAGCTGGCTTTTACACGCATTTTTTGCTTCACATGTCCGTTGCTGTCCACAGAATTGCGCGACAAAGTTTGTAATCACATATGATCTACTTCCCACTATGCTTTTCATCTGAAATTTTAAATAGGATCGTTTTCTGGATATCTCACAATATTAATTTAAAAAATTAATAATTACAATTTTAATTAGCATACATGATATACTTTGTTGAATAAATAAAAAACAAGTAAATTAAAAACGAATTTTTAAAACCCAATGCTTTTATATGTAATTAAAACACAAATTTTGCAGTCAATTTTTTCTTATATTACTCTTTTATTTTATATTAAAGTCGAAATATCTTAATTATATCGAAATATCGAAATTAATTAAAATTAACTAAATTAATTGACTTATTGTAAAACTAATAATTGAATATTGCATTGTCTTCTATTTTGAGCATGTATGCAAAATTTGAAAAAAATCTATCATCAGGAAGTGACTCAAAAATTGATTGCAAGATTTGAAACAGACAGAGAAACAGAAAGACAAACAGAGAAACAAACAGACAGACAGAGAAACAAACAGAGACGACGAGTTAATAAAAGCATTGGTAAAAACATGCTTTATATTGTATTTGAAAAGTTTAAAAAAAATAATAAAAAACAATTATACCTTATTTTGTATATGAACAATTTTAAAAAATCGATCAAAAACAATTATACCTTTGGCCTTTTTTTGGTATTGCATTCGTGCCACTCGCATCTCCACGGATCAACACTGTAATCCAATACAGTTACTCCGAAAGGTTCTAGCAAGTGTTTCAAGCCTTTGATGGGCGTCAGGTGCTGCTCTGTGGCCCATATAACTAAGGGTTTCAGTTTGAAAATTTTTCTTGCCTTAATTGCAGCTGAGTGAGGTAATATTTTTAAATCGTTTATTACTTCAAAAGACAATTCATCGTTGTTATTTTCACTGAAGAAAAAACTCGTTTTGTACAAATAGCTCTCTTTGGTCATCTGCCATGGAAAGTCATTTTCATTTTCTAAAAAATTTTCAACTGCTAATTGATTTGAAAACAATCTCCTTCTTTTAGTGGTTTTCCAAACAAACAACCAGGAAAGTAGCACCAAACAAAAAACAACCCATTGCAATTTATAGAAACTCGGAAAACCCATTTTCTTACAAGTGTTTGAGTTTGCCGGGTATCTGCTATTTATTTCTGTGTTGCTAATGACGCCATTTTTTTTGTCAATGTAAACATAGGTAGGTGGACATTAAAGCTAGTATACAGCATCTAAAATCTGTATGCTGTATACTAGCTTCAATGTCTACCTAGCGGTCCTAATATATAAAGGAGCGTCATTTCAGCAATTTCTTGGTGGGTCATACTTTTCCTGAGAATGTATTCTGCACAAAATTTTTAACAAATCCATACTTTTACTTCCAAAAAATAGGTGAGGAGGCGGGAGGGGGTAATCGAAAATACATTTTCAAAATATTTAAGAAACTCTATACACTTTGGTTCTAAAAATAGCTGATGACCGGTGCGGGTTTTTTCTAATGTATTGTTATATTATCATTATTAATAAGATGTTGGAAGGTTATTATTTCGTCGCCGTCAAACAACACGACCCCCAACGCCGCCACCGAGTGACGCGCCGCAAATATCAAATGTAACTCAACCACCGACAGGACGTGGAGTAGAAATACAACGGCGTCTCTGCAAAGCACATGGAGTTAACAGGTGCAAAATTTCGTCAGAGACAACGCCAAAAACACAATGAACTTAAAAAAAATTAATTTTCTTAATGATAGCTTATAGTCCTTTACCCAGGGGTTTTAAGACTGTAATAGCTGTATGTAGGAAGCACATAGATACTCTCTTTTGTGGATTGTAATTCGATCCTTTCTCCAGGCTTGGGACTGGCTTGCAAATGGAAGGCGGATATATATATATATATATATATATATATATATATATATATATATATATATATATATATATATATATATATATATATATATATATATATATATTAAACAGCACCGCATATTTAGCTGCCGTTAAAGAAAGTCTTCCTCACTTTGTTGATAAGATCAATATTACTTAACGCAGGGAAAAAAGTAAAGTAGAAAAAATATGATTGTATTGGAAGTCCAAGAAAGAATGAAAAGAGAAAATTTTTATTGAGCTTGAATGTCTGGCTAAGTGTTCTCGTATTAAATGTTTTGTTTTGTTTGGCTGTCTTGTGTGTGACTTGCTAGGGTAGAGCACAAAATGCGTAGATAAAAATTTTAGGCCTTTAAAAAGATAATGGTCCGGTCCCAAATTAGCACAGACCGGGCAAGGAATTTTGGCCCATGAAACGGGTCGAGCTGGTATGAGTTGTTTGACGAGCAGGGCCGCGAAAAATCGGCTTGTGCAGTACTCTAATGGAGAACCTGCTTCTTTCATAACTACAGATCAAATAAATCCATACAAATTGAGTCATCCTTTTTTAAATACATGAAAACCATGGTTTTCGCGTTGATCAGCGTATTTTGCATATCTCATAGGAGATGAAACCGAGATAATCGAGATTTAAAAATATTTAAATATATTATTAGTTGAAAGTTTTGAGAAGAGAAATAACTTTTTTGAAATTCATAAAAAGCGTCCCACGTTCTTAGTTAAAAAATGTCTACAATTAATGCATACTTACATCAAGCCATTTCTCACACAGCCCAGAGACAAATTATTTATTTTTTTTTTAGTTCACAAAAACGTTATATTTTAAAAGATTAAAAAAAAAAGATTTTTATTCTTTTATTAGTACGCTTTTAAAGACTTTTCATTATTTTAATGTCACACGTGTTGTTTGAATTGTGACTTTCCTGCTTTCTGTCAAATTTGTTTAGTACATGAATAATAATAATAATAATAATAATAATAATAATAATAATAATAATAATAATAATAATAATAATAATAATAATAATAATAATAATAATAATAATAATAATATTAATATTAATATTAATATTAATATTAATAATAATAATAATAATAATAATAATAATAATAATAATAATAATAATAATAATAATAAAAATAATAATAATAATAATTATAATAATAATAAAAATAATAATAATAATAATAATAATAATAATAATAATAATAATAATAATAATAATAATAATAATAATAATAATAATAAAGAAACTGCATTTCCTTCTTCATTGGTGATATTTCCTTAAGGGTTTTGTGGAAAACTTATCAGGTTGTCTACGTCATTGTTATCAGCAAAAACTTGTCTAAGAGCTTTTTTTCACATAAAAAAAACGTTTTTATGGACGATTCTCATTTTTTAATTGATAAAAAATAACTGCCGGACACATTACAAAACTGTCCGCGACTTGGGTTGATCTATGAGTTGAATTGGAATGGGTTGGGTAATTGAAATTGAACCCACGGATCCACGGACACCTCTGAGACATCATATACAACTCAACAAATGCACAACTTGCAACCCGACTCATCTGCTTACGTACTCCGTTGAACCAATGCGCGCAAAACAGACATGCAAATGAGGCTGCAAATTCAATAATGGTTTTTTTGCGTCGGATTTAAAAATATAAAATCAGCATAATAAACCTTTGAATTAATATTGGTTCACAACCTTAAAAATTCTCACATCCTGCACCAGCTTGAATCACTGAACAATGATAAAAAAGATTGTCCTAGAAAACTATTAAACGATAAACCGAAACTCAGGGACGCCATTTCAGCAAAACCTTGGAAGGGAAAGGGGGAGGGGGTGTAACATATTGCAAAGGCTCACACGTTTCTAAAATTTTTATCACAATGCTTTTTTCTGCCAAAAAAGCAGATGACAGGAAAGGTGGAGGGTAGTCGGAGGTATTTTTTCATTTTCCCCCCCAAAACTAATACACCTTTTCTGGCCAAGCGCGTTCGTGGTTTGATTCCTCCATTTGAATTGGGGTGGAGTGAAACATCTCCAACGACTTTCAAAGTTTTGTACATTTCTTGTTGGATTGATTAGCGTCTGTATCAGAACGGAGGACTGTTTTAAAGAATATGGTTACAGTTTCAAGTTTGGTGTGACTAAGCAGGAGCGCAACTAGGGGGGGGGGTGGCAGGGGGGTGCAAACCTCCCCAGACAAAAATCGGAGGGTCCTGCAATTTTTCCAAATTCGATGAGTTTTTCTTTGGGAGGGTGGGGGTGCTACATTTATTTATAAACTTATTTTTTTTTAACATTTGCTTTAACTGGTTTTAAGACTGAGTTTAATTATTTTCAGTTTGCAGTCTTTCTTTTCTATCATTAATAAATTTTTAAAGATACCAAAAAAAGACTGCAGACTGAAGATAGTCAAAAAAATTTTTCTCCTGCGGCGGGCTTTTTTCCCTTTTTCAAACTTGAGCAATCCCTCCCAGGCCAAATCGGGAGGGCCCTGCAATTTCTCTAAATATGATGAGTTTTTCTTTTGGTGGGTGGTGCTATATTTATTCATAAACTTATTTTTTTTACAACTCCTTTAACTGGCTTGAGACTGAGTTTACAGTTTATCTTTTCTTTCATTAATAAATTATTAAAAAAATAGCAAAAAAAGACTGCAGACTAAAAACAGTCAGAAAACATTTTTCGCATGCGGCGGGCTTTTTTCCATTTGCCAAACTTGAGCCCCCCGGCATTTTTTGCTGGTTGCGCCCCTGTGACTGAGGGTTAGTGTAAGAATGCAGAGGATTGGAAATTTTCTATCTTTATAATAACTTATAAATTCATAGCATAATCTATGTTTGTATCAGTATCACATTTTAGCTAGCCATCTCTAGCAGTCCTATAAAAAAAATCATCTCACATGAAATTCAAATCTTATTCTGTGTCTGTAGCTCAGGATTTTATCTTTATTTAACTCACTTTCTGACCATCAATAGTTTTGATATTTGGCAAATAGTTATAATATTGATGAAAATTCTATATCACTAGATTATTAAAGACCAATTAAAACATTTTATTCCAATCAAAAAAACCGTAGTTGACAACAATAACAGAAACGAATTTTTAAAATTATATGCTGTTCTTCTTTCAAGTTATGGGATAATTTTTAATGTGAGAATAATAAATGTTTATGACTAAAGTTAGCTAAATATTTTAAGCTTCGGTCAGAACTTTATTTTCTTATTAAATATTTTTGTCTGTCGAAATAGCTTTCAGTTATTAATAATATAATATTAATAGATTTATCTTATTAATAACCTGGATAATGTCAAGAATTTTAATTGGTGTTTCGGGTAGTTTATAATTTTAAAATGTTCGCCAGGACACTTACTTTTTGAGCTTTAACAATCACTTGAGAGAACAGTTTCTTAACTTTGATATGACTTGTATTTCCTTTTAATTCTCTCAGAATCAATCAATCGATCATCTAAATTCCATTGAAAGACAATGTGCTGTTGACATTCAAACAGCATGCAAGCTCAGCACGTTTAACTACTGAAAAGCTACTTTGCAAGTTTGGAAAAAAAGTTCTGTTGTTTGTATTAGAAAGCAATTTAGCAAATTCTAAGTTTTGAAAGTGTCTGCTTCAAAAATTTCATTCTAAACCCAATCAAAGTTTGAGCGGATACTGGCGCATTTATTTGGTTTAAAGACAACATGTATTCCTTTAAAGTAGGCACATGCCAACGATCTACCGACATAAGTTGAACATTCAACTTATGTCGGTAGATCGTTGAACATGAATTAGTGAGCGATTTAATCTATAATTAACAATAATCATATAATTAAATTATATAGTTTAATTACATGTATATAATTAAACTATTATTTATATAATTATAATAAATTGTTGAAAATTTGTATCGAGTGAAAATTTTTCCTGATAGACATTTTCAACCCTACTTACTACATTTGTCCGCAACATTTTATTTGATGACAATTTGTCCAGACAATTTTTATTTCATTACTAATTTCTACAATATTCAATATATCACGAGGAGAAAAAAAATTTATTAGACCCTCTTTGAACTTTGAACTTTGAACTTGCAACGACGACATGTTGAATGGCGATATTCATCATCAGCTCTTTGAAAAAAGATATCTTGCAAAAAAAAATTAACACTAACTAAGTCTTTAAAAATGTTGCTGAGATGTCAAGGCCGATACGTGTCAGACTGCTTATAGAGCTTATAAAAACTACTCAAAACTTGTAATAATGGTGTCGTTTTAGCTCGAAAGTAAATAATAACTATTTTTAATTTATAGTTTTTCTAAATAATAATAATATCAGTTGAAAACTAGAATTGACGAAATTGATAAGATTCGTGCGAAGCCAACTTTTATATAAGCAGCCATGCTACCGGAAGTATAGCCCATGGTTATAAAGTTAGCTTAACCATAGATACCTCACCCCTTTAGACTAGGCAGCTACCAAGAAAAGTTAATGGTTAACAGCAACAGTAGGAGCTGTATGAATAAACATGTGACATTGAAAGCGTATTATTAAATTTTCAAAAAGTTTTACTTTTTAAATCTCATAAGAGTAATTATGATGTATATAGAAGGAAAAAGTACGGGAAAATATTTGTTATGAAGTTGTTTTATATTCGACAAATTAGATTATAGAAGCTGGTCGAGGAGTCTGTTTACTTTCAAGAATTGAAAAACAGTTTCGTTTTGAAAACATATGTGTGTTTTTATCAACAATATAAAACAACAGCATGTTTGTTGTGTCTCCGCGGGCTTCAAGGGGCGGGAATTCACTGCACGAAGTAAGCCAAAAGTGGCCATATTGGTTTTAAAATGTCTATTCGAGGATATTGATGATGGGTAAAAGAAAAAAATAAGGAGTGTAGTGAAGATGACGACGACGACGATGACGATGACGATGATGATGATGATGATGATGATGATGATGATGATGATGATGATGATGATGATGATGATGATGATGATGATGATGATGATGATGATGATGATGATGATGATGACGATGACGATGATGATGATGACGTGGATGATGATGATAGTGATGATGATAGTGATGATGATGTTGATGATGATGATGATGATGATGATGATGATGATGATGATGACGATGACGATGATGATGATGATGATAGTGACGATGATGATGATGAAGATGATGATGGTAGTGGTAGTGGTGACGATGATGATAATTTCAAATATCAACATATATCGTTACAGTTGTTTTACAATTCCAGTTACAAAAAGTTCTAAGATACCTACATACATACAAACAGTGGAAATTTAATGCTGATATACTACTAATTATGTATGTTTATATAATAACAAGTAAGCCGTTAAAAACGAGTTTTTTCACAAACTCCTTATATTTCAGGATTTGCCGGATTTTCATATATTGCAAGTTTTTCTTTTAAATCGACATTTTTGTAAATTTTTATATGTAAACATTTAATTGCATTTAGTTTTTTTTTGTTTTAAAACAGATAATTATTATTTTTAATTACAATTTTTTTCAAAAATCTTGAAACTTTCAATAGAAAGCATTGTCATGAGGAATGAGCCTATATTTCAAATATCACCTCAATTGGATAACGGGAAGTTAGTTAATTTTCCCATTCAAGGTTTGCTAACATTCAGAGACAAGCAAGCATCCAAGCAAGTAAGACCAGTGGTGAAGTTCATATATGAAAATTAATATTTATGTAAGTTTATATGTTACTATTTATGTATTTTGATTTATTAGAATTGCACCGATTATTATTTTTCTAACAATTCACCGTCTCTTTTGAGAATCGCTTGAACTTCTAGCAATGCAAAACATCAATTAAAAATTTAGCCATTACGCTCTTTTCCAATAATAATAATAATAATAATAATAATAATAATAATAATAATAATAATAATAATAATAATAATAATAATAATAATAATAATAATAATAATAATAATAATAATAATAATAATAATAATAATAATAATAATAATAATAATAATAATAATAATAATAATAATAATAATAATAATAATAATAATAATAA
The DNA here is from genome assembly GCA_963978895.1 of Erpobdella octoculata. Classification (NCBI taxonomy): domain Eukaryota; kingdom Metazoa; phylum Annelida; class Clitellata; order Hirudinida; family Erpobdellidae; genus Erpobdella; species Erpobdella octoculata. The sequence continues at coordinate 1,107,711 of OZ022241.1, read as the reverse complement.
TAATAAATACTATAGTGAAAAGACACTGAAGATAACAAGCATGTGCTACCAAGCTACGCAGAAACAAAAGTTGATGATTGTTTGAAAACACTTGTACGACCGACTGACTGACATGGCTATGTTAAGCTTTAATTCAAAACGAATTCTTTTGTTAATTTTCTAAATTGCAGTAGGGATAATTGAAAAACCAGCTGTAGTAAAACAAGAATAATAGAGAATAAAAAACAGAAAATGATTATTAAACGTTTAGAACTTCAGCCGGGTATCCGAGAGTAACTTTTGTCCTGGGGAGGGGGATGGTCCTGTACTTGCAGCAGCGGGGGGTACCTTAGATGATGGTCGTTTATCAAATAAAATTGAACGACAGCCAGAATTTATTCATCTGCGCATCCAAAACATTTCATGCGAATCATTAAATTGATTATTGTTAACAAGAGCGACAGATGGCGCAATGCAGCCGAATAAGTGTTGTTTTTTAATAAATTGCTTATTTGTATATATATATATATATATATATATATATATTTACAAATGACTGTTTGTTTGTCTGTAAAAAACCTCTACCAGGTATTTGTTCATAGTCCTTTACACCAGGTGTTTTAAGACTGAATTGACTGCATGTAGGAAGCACATAAGTACTTCCTGTCGTGGATCAAAGTTTGATCCTTTTAACTGTCCCTCCTCCTTTATCCAGGCGTGGTACTGGCTCGCGATTAGCGAGGCAGAGTTACCTGGTAGAGGTAAAATAAAAACTTATTTATTTGGCTCTTGTCACCATTATAGTGGTGCCATTTGTCTGCGAGCGTAAGAATAAAACCTTGCTTTGCTGCCCTTTATTTGCAACCTTTTCACTTTTTCAGTTTTTCGAGCAGGTTCTAGAGGCGCTATCAAAATAAGTTCGTTAAGTAAATTTCGCTGGTTGCTTATTTGGTCATCCGACACTGTCAACCATGAATAAAAATATCTTTGAAACATAGGTAGAATTATCCAAAGTTTGTTGCGCTACCATTTTAAACTAGTTGCTTTACAGTGTCTCATTAACAATAAATTAGTACATTGTAGACAAAATAATATCCAATCTTGCTATTCGCACAACTCCAAACATTCCTTTGAGCTGTTCAACTAAATCGAAATGACTCATTCAAGCTGGCTAGAATTGACTTTAACGTGCATCTTTTGTTTACGGAACTTGGTTTATGTCTAAACATACGACTTCAAAAATGTGTATCTTTTTTTAAACTCATTTTATTGCTTAACTATATTATTGTTTATTCTGAAACCCCTCCGTTCAGCGTGGCAGCGAAAATGTTATAGAAAGAAAGTTGAAGCCGTTTGTCGTAAATTTAGCCGGACCATATAAGGCAATAACACTTAATCGTCACTGTTTTTTATACCTTTCGCAGGTATGATTAAAAACATATATTTAAAAAAAATAAATTTGTATAAATTACCAAACGCACTCAAAACCTCTTCACCATATAAATACGAATCAATTAAACCCCATTTTTACTATTTAAATTAAATTAAATTAAATTAATAAATTTATTTTTATTAGAGTGTTAAATAAAAGTGGTGTGGGACAGGTATATCTACAAGCTCTCTTCCATCATTCAGATTTCTTATTTCCCGTTCTTTTAGCATCCTACAACATAGTTATATACTCACATGAGCTTTGTTATTACAGTTCAATAAAATTATTAAACAAAACAAAAAATTGAACGCATTTAAAAAAAATTACATTAAAAAAATTACATTAAAAATTTACATTACACAGCTGATACATGTTGCTGGCTGCAGCAGACATCCTAGCAAGCTGGCGACAAGAGAGTTATTATTTACTGCAAACGATGGTGTAAGTGTTGCACCGTGTGCTGCTCGAATCTTCTGAATGTCAATATTGAATTTCTAGGTAGCCTCATGTGGACATGTTTTGATCGATAGCGTTTCAGTCGGTAATAAAAAACAATTTAGAAAGGGAAAAGAGAAACATTTTTTCTCTTAACTTTTAAAGAGGAAAGATAAACATGGATCTTTGAAGTGTTTTTGTTAATTTCTGATTTCACTGAGTTAACGAGAATTAAATTTTCTTAAACGCTTTAACCTTTCACCTCTCCATGGCGGAGTCACAAAAATAACTACCATCAAATTATAGCTGTTTTTGTTTTGCTAAGAGAAAAGTTTACTTTTTGTATAAAAACTTTTAAAAAAATGTGAAGTCAAGTTAGAATAAGATATTTAAGTCACGTGACGTGACTAACCAGCTGATCACATGGGCAAAACTATTTGTCATCAAAACATGTTTTTTAAAGTTTTTTTTCTTGAGTATTTTAACAACCACCCTTAAATGGTCAATCTCCCGTGGACAGTCACCGACACGTTCTAATCTGAAAACTAATCGCCGCACTTAAAATTATCATTATTTTCCGACAGTAGCGTAGCGACGGGGGGCAGAGAGGGGCATCTTCCCCCCGGGAGCCAGGCTTTGGGGGCGCCAAAAAAGCAAAAGGAGAGGCAACAATTTCACCAAAGTTTAGTCATTTTTGAGCATGTAAAACAAGTAAAATTAACAAATTGCATTTTTGCACTATTTCACACTCGTGATTTCTAACATTGGGGAAGGGCTCCAAGAGCCCCGATTATGGCTCGGGCGCCTTCGGTTTCCTTGTTTTTGGTCGTCCAATTGGGATGACAGTGGAAGACGGGGCCGTATTTTTATACCTCGCCCCGGGACGCCAGATACCTATGCTACGGCACTGTTTGCCGAACATTTGTTCCACATCAAGTGGGGCAGGGCGGATCGCGTTCTTTTTGGGGAGATGGAGGGGGGTCGTGAGACTACGTTTTTTTTCAAACTACGTCAGCCGAATCAATTTTAATGTCAGTGAGAGTTTTCTATCGATCCGGCAACATGTCGTTTCAACTAACTCATCAGTTTCAGTTATTTTCTGAAATTTAAACTGTCTCAAATGAGACATTTTTGCACTTTTTTAAGCTGCCGACTTTAATAATTAAAAATAATTAAAAAAAGTTTAAGGTGGTTCAGAGGATTATGAATCCGTATAAAACCAGCGACATTTTCTTTATACGTTTCCTATTAGCCATTTAATTACTTCAAAAAACTCGCTAACATATAGCTTCTGTAAAATACCATTGTAGGCACACTGTAAGCATTGAATTGCGCATCAATAATAGCTTATAAACGGCTTACATAACATTGAGATATTTAAAAAAAATAACAACTAGCATGCTTACTAACTCTGAGACAGCTGTGACTCAGAAATTCGTGTTTGTCATACATCACTCTCATTGTATCGAGCGAGTTTTTACCTCTCTCTTCTCAATTTTCAAACTCTCCATGCACATGTTGACTAACTAATAATATTTTTTTTTATTTTTGAATTCACTTTTCACAATGGACGCATTAATGTTTACTGAAAGATGTTTGCGGTGTGATCAAAAATATAAAACTACTATGAACCATTTCAAAATCCACAATGAAACACATGCAACTTTTGATGAGCCATTTGAGAGCCCGCAGTGGAAATAAACAGTATTAAATCAACAATTTCACGACCTACATACAACCAAATCTTTAAAGAATAACTTCACTTACATGATGAGTCACAGTGTTTTGGTTCTTTTTAATGTATCCCTACACGGTTTCTTAACTAGCATGTGCCCATGCATATTGCACGAATCTGATTCAGCTTTCAATTCTTTTGCAAGTAAGTCACGTGTGAGCTCGTCGTTTCGACTAAAAAGGACTGAAAGACGTCACTTCTATCGAATTCTTGCTTAACGAAGCGTGTCACAATAGGTACAACTCATCACCCGGACGACGAAACGATGTAGAACTTAGGAATGGCTGGCTGTGTGGTAATTCTGTCGGTCAAAAACCGCGGGTTTTTACCGCAACGGGTTTGTAGAGGTACTGGTGGGTGTTCTAGCTTGCGACGAAATGTTCTTTGTTTTGAAAAATTTTAGTTTTTTTTAAATCTTTTATGTTAGTAATACTTCATTGCCGGTCTTGCTTGCCGACAAATCTTGGAAGTGAAAATGAGCAAGCTTTCCATTATCCAATCAAGTTGAAACTTGGAATTTAGACTTGCTTATCATGACAATGCATTTTGTTAAATTTTAAAGATTTTGGCAAAATATTCACTTTTTTAATTTAAAAAGTTGTTTTATTTATGTTTTAAGATGAGGAATTTGCAAAAAACTGTTTTTATTTCGGTTCTGTTATTATATACATATGTATTTGTTTTCACTTTCTACATTCTTTTAAGCTTTTTTAGTTTCCTTGTGTGACAATGTGTTTAGATTTTAGTAGCATCGCTAGAGTAATTTTCTTCTGTTTTATTTGAATCCCCGTAAATAAGGACGTTATAAAATTTGCTATTTTCGATAAAACTGATACGATAATTGTGTGTAGATAATTAAATTTTTTGAAATGTGTAATACTTATGCTATGGAGATTTGAAATAAATTAATTATGCTAACGAAAATAGTGCTTAAGAAGTAACAAAAGTTAAATAACAAAATGGCCGTTGCCAGCCTATAGCTTTAAGTCTGTTGGAGTCTTTCTAAAATGTATGTAAGCCGTAAAAGATACCCATTGTAATCTGACAATGTATTAAATGCACTGTTTCTATTCGCACTAACGTCGGTGAAAATAAATTTCTCAGAAATGACATTTTAGCCAAATATAGCTCAATTACACAACATCCTTCATAATACGTAAAAAACATACCAGGACCAAAATATAAGAGTAACATAGAAACAGATAAAAAAAGCTGACAATATTTGAAGTAATAAGGATCTATTTTCTTAGCTACTAGATTACTTCACTGGCCGATTTTTTGGGGCCTGTCACGGCCCGACAAACAACTGGGCCTGGTCCGGATCGTGTTAATATGGGCCCGGCATGTTTTTAAAAGTCTAAAATATCATCTTTTTTTATTCTTTATTTTCTTTCAAACAGTCAAACCGCTGTTATCTATACTTTTTGTGTCCATCAATTTCAACCCGAAGCAACCAATTTTTTAGGCGCAAACCCACATCAGTACGCGCGTTGGTCTACTGGAGAACACCTCACCTCTATAAAACCAGCCTCTAATATATCATTTTAGTTGGCTGCTAATGTAGCTAACGCTCAATCTGATCAATACCTTGAGCTACTTATTAATATAGCTAATGTCTAATCAGGTATATCCTCATAGCTACCAGCTAATACAGTTAATGCCAAATCTGGTCTATCTTCACTAGATTTCATTCTAATCTACCACCTAATCTATTAACTTATAAAGTCAAGGATAGTTTGTTAAGTAACTTCATATTTGTGCTATTTATGAAAAAAAAAAATTGTATACTTTTTCTT